>CM035436.1:83146322-83596322 GCA_020310875.1 Ceratopteris richardii
GACGGTGAACCGGGACGCCAAACGTCCCCTATGGAGCCTCTGTCACAGCCTACCGTCCCGGGGACGCGTCCCGGGGACGCCATCATGTTGCAATCACTGAACGGGGACGGGCGGGGACGGCAGAAATCGGCGCCAATTTTTTTTTGACCTAAAATTTTGAATTTGAAAACTTTTTCGAGGGCAGTTTTAGCGCCTATTTTTGAGGGACTCTAGAAGGTTCCTCAACTCATTTACAAGCATAAATAGAGCCCATCTTAGCTCTTGAGCATCACAACTTGACTTGCTTGAAGCTTCCTTGCATGTAGCCTTTGTGCATATGCCATGAATGCTTGAGCTAGCTTCACACTTGCATATTCAAGAGATTTTCTCTTGTGTCTAGACTCTATCCTCTTAGCCCTCTCTTAGTCCTTCAGGCTTCGTTACGAGTACATGTGTATATTGTTTATACTTAAAAAACATCTTTTTTCTATGGTCTTCTTGTTATTAGTCATCTAATATGTTAGCAAATTCATTCTACATGACTTTCATATGATTATTTTGGAAAAAAATGCATTATTTTAGTGCCGTCCCGGGGACGCGTCCCCGGGACGCCCGAGGCACCGTCCCCGTCCCGGGGACACCACCGTTCCCGGGACCCGTCCCCTGGTGACTTTGGGTAGAGTTCAGTTATGGAAGTCTTTGCTTAGTCACAATCCTTCACAACATATTTGGCTGCATCGAAACTTCAATATGGTGGAGTGTAACATGATTCTTCCACGCCAGCTTCGCGGACATTTACTACAGAAAAAAATGTTTGGCAGAAATGTGTATCATGAGTCAAGTAAATATCCTCATAAACAGGGCTTATTGACTCCTGCCCTTGGGATATCTTGATAAGGAAAGAGCTTCTTGGATCAAACAATCCTCCTTTACTATTGCAAATCCGTAACTCTTTCCATTCCCTCGATGCTCTAAAGCTCCTTTACAAGATCTTGGACATGCCTTACAGCCCATGTATGAAATGGCAATATTCTCGATCATTATGCAAGATCATTTATAAGAGAATCAAGAAAAATCTTTGTCGATTTACAATGACAAAAAGACCGTGATGCTAAGGAATGTATGTCTAATCTTCAAGTTGTGGCTCAACAAAGGCGACTTACTTCTATGAAGCATGTTGAGTATTGTGCTTCCATATTAAGAATGCGCTTATTAAAGTATGAACGAGATAAATTGCAAGATGCTTATACTTTTCTTTAATCTTTAGAAAATTCTGTAATCAATGGGGCTAAAATAAAAGTGAGAAGATTGCACTGTATTCAGCATGTACGAAATGGGAAACTTTAGTATTAAAAATGCAGCTATCATACATTCTTGTGCAAAGCATTATAGTGGAGTTATATGTGCTTGTTGTACAATAATGGTAAAGCCCCAAGGACTAATGGGCTAAATAAAGAACTTGTGAATATTAGAATTCTTTAAAGACATTAATTATTGTTGATGCTTGCAATGAGACTTAGAAAGAGCAATTCATGCCTTGATCTTTAAATGGTTTGACTAAGTTGATAAAGTTGCTGCCTAAAAAAGATGTGCCTAAGAATTTGCAAAAATGGCAACCTATTTCTATGATAGGAATATTTTACAAGATATTTATGAAGATTTTTACGTCCCCATATTTCACATATAGTACATCCTTCCCAAACAAGTTTCATTTATGGGAGATCCATAAGTGATAACATATTTATGGTTTAGATGGTCATCAAGCATACACTACCGTCCGCACAAAACCTAATTATCATGCAACTAGAGTTTGAGAAAGATTTCAATAAACTTCGATGGAGTTTTATATCCAGTATTATACTTAAGATGGATTTTAAGAAGGAAAATATCCCACTTGGTTCAAATTTTTATTAGAAAGCACCACTTCCCATGTGGTGAGTTTGTGGAAGATTATCCATGCCATTTGACATTTTCCGACCTTTTTGACAAGGTTGTCAACTCAGCTCCATGTTCTTTGTCATTGACTCATCACAAGGTGTCCCTTTTCAAGGGCTTCAACAAATTACAGTTATATTTGTGGATGACACGACACTTTTTGTTGAGGGATCAAACTCTAATCTGCAAAGAATCACTTCACCCATTCAATTGTTAGTTATGCAGATTTGCATGTAAATGGATCTAAATCGACTTTGATTAATGTCTCTTGTCCACATTTCAATGAGCTCTATTTGAATGGGAATGAAGTGACACTTGGGTTATCCTTTAGGGATGCACATTGCATTAATGGACCCAAGTGTCAAATCTTTTGACACTTGGGTTATCCTTTGGGGATGCGTGTTACATTAATGGACCCAATGCAATGGATCTTAAAGTGAGTCATCTCTAAAATGTCTATCCGTAGAGCTTCTTAATGCCGCTACATATTCCAATATAGATTGTGATTCCAACACAGATTGCGCAAGCCTTTATGCAACCATACACTTGTTGGAGTTAGACGTCTGCGGAAGCGAACAACACAAGGAAGAAGAAGAAGCTTGGAGCACAACACACAATACTGAATGTATTACTAGAGAATGTACGATAAGTAGTCCATTAGTATATACAAGCCGGGGAAAAAAAACCTCCTAAAGAGGGCAAAAAGTGCCCCGGCGGTCCTAGTGTGTTCAGCCACATCACTACCTAAATATATCAACAAATCCCCCTTGGGAGTGATGCAGTGAACAAGGAGCTTGCACTCATGTATAAGGAAGTGCCCAGCTCTGTGGAAATCACTCCACAAAAGGAAGTAAGCCCAAAGCTTTGCGGAAAGCTTCAAACTTCTCCCTAGGCAGAGCCTTCGTGAAAAGGTCTGCTATGTTCTCCTGCACGGGCACATATGCCAAGCTGATCTCCCAGTAGAGAACCTCTCCCTGACATAGTGGCAATGCACCTCAATGTGCCTAGTGTGAGCATGGAACACAAGGTTCCTCACAACTGCCAATGCGCTCTGACTGTCAGTGAAGATGGTGGTGGAAGAAGACTGACCAATACCCAAATCAGCCATAAGGCGTATGAGCCACACACACTCAACAGTCGTTGTGAAAGCTTCCCTATACTCAGCCTCACAACTGGAAGTGGCCACAGTAGGCTGCTTCTTGCCCAACCAAGATATACATGAGCTACCAAGCATGAAGCAAAAACCACTAGTGGATACACTAGTGTCATAGCAACCAGCCCAACCAGAGTCAGAAAAAGCATGCAAATCTGGCGATAGTGATCCCCCCTTGGGATAAAACAACCCAAGTAGCCGAGTACCACTCAAGTAGCGAAAAATGAGCTTAACCACCTCCCAATGCTTGACTCCTAGGCAATGCATAAACCAGCTCATCTCTAAGACAGCAAACTGAATATCTGGCCGAGTAATAAGGCGTATGAGCCACACACACTCAGCCATAAGGCGTATGAGCCACACACACTCAACAGTCGCTGTGAAAGCTTCCATATACTCAGCCTCAGAACTGGAAGTGGCCACTAAAAATCAGCCATAAGGCGTATGAGCCACACACACTCAACAGTCGCTGTGAAAGCTTCCCTATACTCAGCCTCACAACTGGAAGTGGCCACAGTAGGCTCCTTCTTGCCCAACCAAGATATACATGAGCTACCAAGCATGAAGCAAAAGCCACTAGTGGACACACGAGTGTCATAGCAACCAGCCCAATCAGAGTCAGAAAAAGCATGCAAATCTGGCGGTAGTGATCCCCCCTTGGGATAAAACAACCCAAGTAGCCGAGTACCACTCAAGTAGCGAAAAATGCGCTTAACCACCTCCCAATGCTTGACTCCTAGGCAATGCATAAACAAGCTCATCTCTGAGACAGCAAACTGAATATCTGGCCGAGTAATGCATAAGTAAATTAAGCATCCAATAGACTGCTGATAGAGAACAGCATCAAATGCATCTCAAGCATCATGAAGTCTAAATCGTAAACCTGTCTCCATAGGATTGCCAATAGGCTTACAATCTTCAAGGCCAAAACGCTGCAATAATGTGTCAATATATTTCGTTTGACACAAAGTCATTCCACCATCAACTTGCATAAACTGAATGCCCAAATAGTGATGCAAATGCCCCAAATCAGACATCTCAAATGAGGCATGCAAATCAGCCTTAAAATCAGCAATATGCTTCTCAATAGGACCAGTGAGCAACATGTCATCAACATAGACAACAATGATCAAAAGCACATCATTAGCACACTTAACATATAAAGTGCTTTCAGCTGGACCGTTCTCAAAACCATGTGCAATGGGATAGGCATGTATCTTCTCATACCAAGCATGTGGTGCTTGCTTTAAACCATATAATGCCTTCTTTAACCTGCCCACCTGGTTTTCATGCCCTTTCTGCACAAAGCCACGCGCCTGAAAAACATACACTTTTTCATGCAAGTCACCATTCAGAAATGTTGTTTTAATGTCCAACTGATGTACATTCAAACCATGATTAGCTTCAAGTGCACAGATGCTCCGAACAGTAGTCATACGGCATGTAGGTGCAAAGGTCTGATCAAAATCAATGCCTCTTTCCTGTGCATAACCCTTTGCAACAAGCGTAGCCTTATACATGTCAACTGTACCATCCGGTTTACGCTTCAGCTTGTATACCCACTTAGTGCCAATGGCCTTCTTGCCAGGAGGCAAGTCACATAAAGACCAAGTATTATTCTTCATTATAGCATCATATTCAGATTGCATAGCAGCCATCCAATTTCCTAAATTTTGTGCTTCATCAAACGAAACAGGCTCATTCTCATCACAGAGACTAGAAAAAAGCCATAGCATAGCAATCTGATGCAAAAGAGGCACTATGAGAGCCTGAACGAGTACGATATGACAGAGGTTTAATTTGTTGTCATGCAAAGTCTGCACAAGCCATTTTGGCATAGTTTTTGTCTGCTCAATATCAGCTCTCTCATCAACTAGTGCATCGTGTAAATATGCATGAGAAATGAAATGATCCGCATCATCACATGAAACTTGCAAAGGCTGAGAAGTTTCCTCATTGGGACCAACACTAGACTGTCCACCTATAAAAAGAGGAAGCAAAGTATCATACATGTCTTTGGAGCTAACAGATGTCTCCTTAGTACATGAAAGCAATGGCTTACTAGCATCTTCCACAAAAACAATATCACGGCTAACCAAAATGCGTTTAGTCTGTGGATGATACAGACGATAGCCTTTACTTCCAGAACTGTACCCAACAGAAATACATTTTACTGCTTTATCATCCAATTTTCTGCGATGTTGTTCGGGCACTAATGCATATGCCAAACAACCAAAAACACGCAGATAAGCAACAGATGGCTTGCGATCATGCCAAGCCTCATATGGAGTGATAGACTGCAGCGCTTTAGTGGGATACCTGTTCAGTACATATGCTGCACACATGA
Organism: Ceratopteris richardii; assembly: GCA_020310875.1. NCBI lineage: Eukaryota > Viridiplantae > Streptophyta > Polypodiopsida > Polypodiales > Pteridaceae > Ceratopteris > Ceratopteris richardii. The sequence continues at coordinate 83,151,737 of CM035436.1, forward strand.
CAGCTTCAAGCCAGAAACTATGTGGTAAAGCCTGACTCTTGACCATACACCTCCCCATCTCCATGAGTGACCTGTTCTTTCGTTAAGCAACTCCATTCTGTTGAGGTGTATACGGCACTGTACACTGGTGTTTTATCCCACGTTCAACCAGAAATGCATTAAAATCAAAAGACATATATTCCCCCCCTCGATCTGAACGGAGGGTGCCCATTTTACATGCTAACAGATTTTCAACCAAAACCAAAAACTGTTTGAAGCACATGAACACTTCGGACTTTGCCTTCGATGGATATACCCATGCGTGCCTAGAAAAATCATCAATGAAAGTCACGAAGTAAAGATAATTTCCAAAAGAAGGTGTCTGCATAGGACCACAGACATCACCATATACAAGCTGCAATCTCTGAGTAGCACGAACTGAACCATCTTTTGGAAATGAGGAACGCTGCATTTTGCCCAAAATATAGCCTTCACAAACATGTTTCCAGGTGCCTCAAGTTTGGGCAAAGAGGACACCATTTCAAATTTCTGGAGGCATAGCAAACTAGCAAAATTCAGATGACCAAAGCGTGCATGCCAAAGCTTTGCATATGAGATAGCTTGAGGCACATGCTGAATCATTCACAGATCTTTCATAGTCTATGAGCTTATAGAGCACACGACATAAAATGCCAGAAGCAATAATCACATCGCCATTTGACAGATCATGAACTGTTTCAACAAATTTCACAACCAAGCCAATCTTGGCTAATGCAGAAATTGATAACAGGTTCTTCTTGATCCCTGGCACAAATAAAGCATCTGGCAAAGTGAAAGAACTACCATCAGCAATAGTCAAAATGATCTTACCAACTCCCATAACAAGATAAGAGGAGTTGTTGGCGCATGTAACAGTATTCCCTGTAGGGGCAGGCTCGAGTGAAGAGAAGAAACTGCGCTGCGAGGTAATATGTTTGATCGCCCCACTATCAAAATACCAAACATCTAAGTCTACTACAGACATGCACTGCTCATGAGAAGATCATGAACTTCCAGAAGCAATAATCACATCGCCATTTGACAGATCATGAACTGTTTCAACAAATTTCACAACCAAGCCAATCTTGGCTAATGCAGAAACTGATAACAGGTTCTTCTTGATCCCTGGCACAAATAAAGCATCTGACAAAGTGAAAGAACTACCATCAGCAATAGTCAAAATGATCTTACCAACTCCCATTAACAAGATAAGAGGAGTTGTTGGCGCATGTAACAGTATTCCCTGTAGGGGCAGGCTCGAGTGAAGAGAAGAAACTGCACTGCGAGGTAATATGTTTGGTCGCCCCACTATCAAAATACCAAACATGAAGCTTGGAGCACAACACACAATACTAAATGTATTACTAGAGAATGTACAAAGATAAGTAGCCCATTAGGGCAATAGGCGTATATACAAGCCGGGGAAAAAAAACTCCTAAAGAGGGAGGCGGTCCTAGTGTATTCACCCACATCACTACCTAAATATATCAACAACACTATGTTTTTATTATTTGAAACTTCAGGATTGGAAAGCTTTTCATTTCCAAGAATTTGTGAAATTGATTAAGAAGTTCCTATGGGATAAAAGGAGCGAAATGTCTCTAGCTCTATCCTCCTTGAAACACATATACCATCCCACTCAAATGGGAGTATTGGGAATACTCAATCTCATAGATATGCTCATGAGTCACAAAGCAAACTTCTTGGACATTGATTGAACATGTTGTGGTATGCTATAAAAGGCCTTGGGCACCTCTCTTAGGTGGTCTCCCTTGGGCACCTCCCTCGGGTGGTCTCCTTTGGGCACCTCCCTTGGGTGGTGTCAAGGAAGCACTAGATTGTGCCCTCTTACTAGACTAAAAAGGATTTTGGAACTTTACTTCTGATTAGAAGATCACCCATGTAGGGAAAATAATACAAGAATATGCAATTGATATCAAGAAGTCCCACAACCCGCGACTGGTATGAATGGATAATTGGACTAGACAAAATACATGAGATCCCACAAGTCGAGATCGTAGGTATGAAACAATATCTGGATTACTCCTTTGAGGGAGATGAACTAGGTACAAGAAATAATAAGACATGGTCTCCTGTTACGAGATTACAAGAGGACCAGATGGATGTCTTGAATACTAGACTAGACAAGACTAGATGGATGTCTTGAATACTAGACTAGACAAGACTAGATGGATGTCTTGAATACTAGACTAGACAAGACTAGATGGATGTCTTGAATACTAGACTAGAACTGGACCTAGAAATTGGAAAGTACGTTTTGGGGTAAAGGTCCTAAATGACCCCCTTATTTGTACACATTTGTATAGGCCTTTTATAAGGCTTAATGTACTCATTATTTATTCTTTTGGCCAAGTTCAATATGAACTTGGCCAGGCCCTATAAAAGTGAACTCAAATAAACTTAGGGCTCACTTCTTTCTTTAGTAAAGCCCCCAAACAAGCTGCCTCTCTCCAAATTCGAATTTCTCTCTCTCCATCTCTGTCTATCTGCGGCGTGGGCTGCTCCTTGTATCAGAGCCTATATTGGGCCTCAAATCTGCTGCGCAGGTTCTCTACAGCAGCATACACTCACCATTTGGCAAAATCATCAAGTTTCATCGCGAAGAAAGGGTCCAAAATCTGCTGTACCATCATTTTCAGTGATGTTCCAGCTTTTTGTCGCGAAGAAAGTGATTTTTCTCTGATTTTATCGCAAAGAACAGGTGTTTTTCAGCAAAATCTCAAAGTTTCCAGCAAGAACAGGTGTTTTTCAGCAAAATATCAGATTTTCCAGCAAATTTCTGAGTTTTTGCAGGTCTTCTCACTCTCAACTGGCTTAGCACACAGTGGGAGATACATTTTGCTATAATTTCTATAGTTTCAGCAAAATGGACCTATGTATGAGAAGTTGTGAAGTATTTTGCCATAATTTCTTGTAAAACAGTGGCAAAAATTGGGGCTTTTGCTCCTACATGCATCTAAAGGCTGAGTATTAGCCTTATGTACATTCTTTGGGGTTAAAAACAACAAAATTAGTTGTTTTTGAGCATAAATTGGGTTTCTGAAATTCTCTGCGCAGAAAAATCGGAGATCAGTTTTGTGCCCAGAATCACCCCATTTTTGTCCCAAATTGCTCCTGTGACCGTTTGGAGTTGTAGTGCATCATTTTTGGAGGCTGCACTTTGATTTTGGTGCATTTGCCCAAAATTCCAGCAGGTTTTTTCATTGTGCAACTATGGCGTCATCCTCCTCAGATGTGAAGAATCTATTTGAGATTCAACGGTTTGAGGGAACAGGTTTTGACTTATGGAAGGAGAGAATTCAGGGAATCCTCTTCTTGAAAGATTGTGACAGGGCATTGGAGGCAGAGAAACCAGAGGACATGTCGGAAGATGCATGGTTTACTTTGAACAAGAAGGCCATTATATACATTAAGATGGCTGTATCCGATGAGATTCTAGTAGATCTCAAAGGTTTGACCACTGCTTTTGAGTTCTGGGCAAAACTCAAGGCGACGTATGAAAATACTACGCCTGTTAATCAAGTACACCTGATGCGGAAGCTTGTTGGCATGCAGCTTGATGAGTCCAAGAGTGCAGCTGAACACTTGTCATCGTTTACAGGTACTTTGTCACAGTTGCAGGACTCAGGAATGCCTCCTTTCGATGATAAGCTTAAAGCCAATTTCTTGCTTGTGACATTGCCTGACTCTTGGGAGACATTGGTAGTCTCATTGTCCAATAACCCCAACTTGACTTTTGATGGTGTTAGGGGTTCTATTCTTAATGAAGAGATCAGGAGAAAAGCAGGTGGAGAAGGAGGCAGCTCAGCCAACATGGTTAGAGGCAGGACAGATAAGAAAAGTAATTATGCACAGAGGAATAAGAGTAAAAGCAGGGAAAGGGGGAATAGCAGCAAAGGCAAAAGCAATGATGTGACATGCTATCAGTGTAGCAGGAAAGGTCACAAGAAACCCGATTGCCGCTATTACAAAGCAGAGCTTGATAGGAAGAAGAATTCTGGAGATAAGAAGAAGGTCAGGAAAGAAGACAAGACTGATGCACAGGACAGCCAAAAGGACAAGGAGAAGGCCAATGTGGCTTCTAGTGTAGTCATAGAGGAGCTGTCAGATGCAGAGGACATTTTATGCGCTACTTTCTCAGCCGATGACACTCATGCATTTGATCCTTCTTTAAATGTTCATGCACAGGACATGTCAATCACTAAGAGTGATGTCATAGATGCTTTGCTGACCGTCAATGATGCATTGGCCCAGACTTGGATAGTAGATTCTGGTGCTTCATTCCATGTGACTCCTATCAAGGAGTGTTTTTCTACTTTTATTGCAGGCAGCCATGGCCATGTATACCTTGGAAACAATCATGCATGTTCCATTGAGGGTATTGGCACAGTGCATTTCGCTACAAATGGCACTAATGAGCTGGTCTTGCATAATGTGCGTTATGTACCAGGGATCAAGAAGAGCTTGCTTTCTGTGGGTCAAATGGATTTGCATGGTTATAGCATTCTTTTTGAGAAAGGATCATGGAAAATGACTAAAGGTTCAAGGCTGATTGTGAAAGGCACAAAGAAGGGAACTCTCTATTGCTTGCATGGAAAGGCCTTATCAGGCAAGTTCATTGCTTTGGCTGAAGTTCACTCCCATATGGAGTTGTGGCATAAGAGACTTGGCCATATGAGCCAAAAGGGTCTCACTAGGCTTTGTAACTTAAAGAAGCTTGATGCTAAAGGCACAAAGCTTGACTTTTGTAATGAATGTCAATATGGAAAGCAAGTAAAACGTTCCTTTTATTCTGGTGTGTCTCGTAAGTCTTGTGTACTTGATCTTGTTCATTCTGATGTATGTAGCATGCCCACCAAATCTATGGGGGGTGCTTTATATTTCATCTCCTTTGTTGATGATTTTTCTAGAAAAATTTGGGTTCAATTGCTTAAATCAAAGGATGAAGTATTTGCTGCGTTTAAGCGTTTTCATGCATTTGTGACCACCCAAACAGGTAGAAAACTGAAATGCTTGCGTACGGACAATGGTGGTGAGTATACAAGTGCTGAATTTCAGAAATTTTGTGAAAATTTGGGCATTAAGAGGAAGCTTACTGTTCCATACAACCCCTCTTCTAATGGTGTGGCTGAACGTTACAATAGGACACTTTGTGAGAGGGTGAGATGCATGCTGTTCACAGCTAATCTCCCTCATGGATTTTGGGGAGAGGCACTCAAAACTGCAGTACATGTGTGCAATAGATCCCCTCACATGTATTTAAAAGGTGACATCCCTGAAGAGGTTTGGTCTGGCAAATCTGCTTCATATGATCACTTACGTGTCTTTGGCTGCAAGGCGTTTGTGCATATAAGGCCTGAGCTGAGAAACAAGCTTGATGCTAAGTCCATTAAAGGCCTCTTCATGGGATATGGTGAAGAAGGTGAAATGGGCTACAGGATTTGGATACCTCAGCTCAAGAAGGTCGTACGCAGCCGGGATGTTGTTTTTAATGAGGCAAGACTGCTTCAAAACAATTGTGCCTCAAAAGATAACCATAAAAGGGTAAGATTTCAGCATGACCAGCCACCTGTTAGGTCCAATTTTGACCCTCAAGATGCACCACAAAGGACTGAAAATATTGAAGATCCAGTGGTTTTTGAGCCAGAAGATGTTGGACAGCAAAATGAGGCTCCTGAAGGGCATATGCAGCCGAATAATAATGCTGAAAATGGTGCTGGAAACAATGGACAGCAGCATAATAATAATGATTTGATCATACCACCTGATGTAGACCCATTGTCTGACAATGTGGATCATTGGGTGAGAAAATCTACTCGTCTTAGAAGGAATGTGAGTAGATTTGATCCTTCATTGCATTACATTTTGTTGACAGATGAAGGTGAGCCTCTCACATACAAAGAGGCAAAGGCATGTGAACACAGCAGCAAGTGGGAGCTTGCTATGCAGGAAGAGATTAAAGCTTTGCATGCTAATGATACTTGGGATTTGGTTGAATTACCCAAAGAAAGGAAAGCCATTCCTAACAAATGGGTGTATAAAATCAAAACAGTTGATGGAAAACCCAAGTACAAAGCAAGGCTGGTTGCAAAGGGATATGCCCAGACCAAAGGCATAGATTTCCAAGAAGTATTCTCTCTTGTGGTGAAGATGACCACTTTGCGAGTGTTATTTGCAATAGTAGCTGCTCTTGATTTGGAATTAGACCAAATGGATGTACATACAGCTTTCTTGCATGGTGATGTTGATGAAGAGCTTTACATGAAACAGCCAGAGGGGTTTGTTATTCCTGGAAAGGAACATTTGGTATGTAAGCTCAATAGAAGCTTGTATGGGCTGAAACAAGCTTCTAGACAATGGTACAAGAAGTTATGTATACAGATGGTGGGAGTCACGTAGCTTAAAGGCGTCATTTATGCCTTTAAGTGGGAGGTTGTTGGGGTAAAGGTCCTAAATGACCCCCTTATTTGTACACATTTGAATAGGCCTTTTATAAGGCTTAATGTACTCATTATTTATTCTTTTGGCCAAGTTCAATGTGAACTTGGCCAGGTCCTATAAAAGTGAACTCAAATAAACTTAGAGCTCACTTCTTTCTTTAGTAAAGCCCCCAAACAAGCTGCCTCTCTCCAAATTCGAATTTCTATCTCTCCATCTCTGTCTATCTGCTGCGTGGGCTGCTCCTTGCACCTCCAGCCCTTCTACTCAGCCAAGGGGGGTATTACCACAGCTGCTGCATCACCTGAGCACATCTCCTCAGCTCAACAAGTACGTACTTGGAGGCATAATAATAATGATTTGATCATACCACCTGATGTAGACCCATTGTCTGACAATGTGGATCATTGGGTGAGAAGATCTACTCGTCTTAGAAGGAATGTGAGTAGATTTGATCCTTCATTGCATTACATTTTGTTGACAGATGAAGGTGAGCCTCTCACATACAAAGAGGCAAAGGCATGTGAGCACAGCAGCAAGTGGGAGCTTGCTATGCAGGAAGAGATTAAAGCTTTGCATGCTAATGATACTTGGGATTTGGTTGAATTACCCAAAGAAAGGAAAGCCATTCCTAACAAATGGGTGTATAAAATCAAAACAGTTGATGGAAAACCCAAGTACAAAGCAAGGCTGGTTGCAAAGGGATATGCCCAGACCAAAGGCATAGATTTCCAAGAAGTATTCTCTCATGTGGTGAAGATGACCACTTTGCGAGTGTTATTTGCAATAGTAGCTGCTCTTGATTTGGAATTAGACCAAATGGATGTACATACAGCTTTCTTGCATGGTGATGTTGATGAAGAGCTTTACATGAAACAGCCAGAGGGGTTTGTTATTCCTGGAAAGGAACATTTGGTATGTAAGCTCAATAGAAGCTTGTATGGGCTGAAACAAGCTTCTAGACAATGGTACAAGAAGTTATGTATACAGATGGTGGGAGTCACGTAGCTTAAAGGCGTCCTTTATGCCTTTAAGTGGGAGGTTGTTGGGGTAAAGGTCCTAAATGACCCCCTTATTTGTACACATTTGAATAGGCCTTTTATAAGGCTTAATGTACTCATTATTTATTCTTTTGGCCAAGTTCAATGTGAACTTGGCCAGGTCCTATAAAAGTGAACTCAAATAAACTTAGGGCTCACTTCTTTCTTTAGTAAAGCCCCCAAACAAGCTGCCTCTCTCCAAATTCGAATTTCTCTCTCTCCATCTCTGTCTATCTGTTGCGTGGGCTGCTCCTTGCACCTCCAGCCCTTCTACTCAGCCAAGGGGGGTATTACCACAGTTGCTGCATCACCTGAGCACATCTCCTAAGCTCAACAAGTACGTACTTGGAGATTGCAACTCCTTGAGCTCCGAAGACTCGCATTGGCAAGAGTGAGGATGTATGTGGCCAAGCCCTTCTTATATAGGTGTTCAAGGGTGGTTATGAACTGATGATGTCATCGATGACATCAACAATATGAAACGAGATCTCCGAATGTCGAAACCAAGGAAGTAGACCATCAATCTTAAGGTTTTGGCACTTTCTAGACACAATGGTTAGTTTCTCCAAATTTTGAACCACTTGTGGCATTTTGTTACTTCATCATGGAGGATGTAATAAGAGAATATGGTATCTCATTCTTGGATGAACAGACAAGATGACTTGGGTAAAGATGCAAGTAAGATAATATGACATGGAGCAAGAGCATCACAATGGTTTCCATCAATAACATGGCTCATGAATGAAAAATCCATGATGTAACCAGATAAAGAAACTAGTTATGTAATTTAAAAGGAATGAATTTACCATTTCAAGCCTACTTGCTTGTTCACTCCCAATAAATGTCTCCTTTGAATCTTCATTCATTTGTGGTTCTTTGATTACCTCTAACCGGAAGACTAGGGAAAGCATGTCTCCATGATTCATTATATGGATATCCTTCGGATGCTCATTATCCAAATGTATATTCTTCACATCAGTGGTTGCACTCGATCAATGGTTGAGAAACTTGGGCAAGGTTGTCTTCATTCTTCAATACATCTTCATCTTGAACTTGATTGTCCTTGAATACTTCATTGTCACATTGAATTGCCTCATTGACAGCCTCATCTAAAGTATTCACCTCATACATAAAGAGTAAATGGCCCTTTATTTTATCTCTAAGACCACTTTGAAATTGATTAACTAAGTCTTCTTGATATGTGGACACTGGATCCTTGAAATAAATTTCTGAAGTATGATGCAAAATTCTACAAGTGAATGATCACGTTAATACAAAAAAATGAAATTGATACAAGAATTCCCACAACCCGAGACTAATTGGTATGGATAACTCGACTAGATAGGATGCAAGAGATCCTACAATCCAAGATTGTAGGTATGAAACAAGATCTCGAGATTACAAGAACTCCCTTGAGAGAGATGAACTAGGCACAAAAACTAAGAAGACAAGATCTCGTACTACGAGATTATGGGAGGACAAGATGGGATGTCCAGAATACTAGACTAACTAGAATAAGGAACAAGTCTAGAATTAGAACTCCAACTTGGAAAGTACTTACTTTGGGATCACATCTCCCTGAGCTCCCAAGACTGGTATTGGAAAGACTTTGGATGTATGGGGCTAAGCCCTCCTTGTATAGGTGTTCAAGACAATTACGAATTGATGATGTCATTGATGATGTCACCTAAAACAAGACCTCTAGATATCGAAAAGCAAGTAGACAATCAATCTAGAAAGCCACATAAAATCTAAGGTTCACAATGGTTTCCCTTGTAAAAATAAAAAATTATAAAAAGAAAATAAATGAAAATAATAATAATTACATGAAAATATATATATATATATATATATATATATATATATATATATATATATATATATATATATATATATATATATATATATATATATATATATATATATATATATATATATATATATAAAGCAAATTAAACAAAACAAAAACAAAACAAAAAGTGCATTGTCAACTTGTTTGTCTGTCCAAAACAAGAAGTATCAAAATTAGACTTTACCATGCATAGCTTGGACAAATAGTGTTATCCATGCCCTAGAGTAGGTGCAGACTTTAAAAAGAATCTTTCTAAATGAAGATCGAACCGAGTCTCTATCACTTCTGGAAGCGAAGGGTAAACTCAGCCATGATACATTCTTGCACAAAGAACAATCAAATAATAATTTTAAAAAAAAAAAAGAAAATTAAAAAAAAGACGAATTAACAATAGGTACATAAATAATATTACTTATCAAATAAAGAAATTAAAAAGGAAAAAATTAAAAATAATAAAACTAATAATAATAAGAATTTAAAAAATCCCAATGTATATAAAGACATAAAAATAAATAAGAAGAAAGAAATTAAAATAAGAGTTACAAAAATTAAAAAATCCCATATATATATATATATATAATCATAATAAAAGTAATAATCATAATTGATAAAATAATCATAATAAAACTAAAATAATAAAAGTAATAATCATAATTGATAAAATAAAAGAATCAAAGACTAAAATAAAACTAAAAATAAAGAGTGAAAGAACCCCCACAAAATACCTTATCATTAACCCATATAAAGTTCCCCTTTTCTATTGAATTTACTAATGATTAATTTGAATACATGAAAAGAAGAAGAACCATAAATGAACTTTTTACGAAGTAAGAAAGTCCTTACCTTCTTTGAAACTCTCTTGAATGAATACCCTTTTTGAACAAGCAAAGAGATTAGTTGACAACACTAAACTACAAATGAAGACAAGCTTGAACATAGACGAGAAAATCTAAACAAGTGAGAGCAAACAACGCTCTACTTTGCTAAGTGAGAAATACTTGAATCAATATGAGGCATTCGTTTCATGTTAATGCTAGCAAATTCCGGATTCTAATCTTTAATCATAAATGTCTACTTCCAAACGAAAAGGAGATTGAACTATTTTTAGATCTAGGAAAGCACAAGAATCACCATTTGAAGTACAATTCAGCTCACAAAAATCTTTGGGATAAATACCACCACCAAAAGCATCATTGTTTAAATACATAAAATCTGGAAAAGAACTAAAGTCAAGAACAAAAAGATCATCTACAAAGCATCTAATATTAGAAAGTTTGTGTATAATGATAGGACAAGTACTAGCTAAAACAAGCCGTTCCATAAATTCAAATTCATAAGCAAAAATATAAAAATTAGCAAGAAAGAAATCATAATTTGTACCCATAGGAATTCCAATACATTGTTTGAATAAAGTATCACCAATTAAAATATACAAGTTTCCTAGAAGAAAAACTAACCAAAGAAGAATGTCAGTTTCATCTACTATTCTAGTGTAACGCTTCTTTCTACTATCTATATCTACGGACTTGGATTTCAACCATAAATAATTAAAATGCAATGCAGACTTTTCTACCAAAAGAGCCTTACATCTATCTTTGGTGAATTTAAAAGAGAAAACTTTCCTAACTAAAGAAGAAATCCTATGTTTTAAATCATTCAAATCTAACTTTGTATACAAAGTGGTGAAGTCAAAACTTTGAAGCCCCAACGGAATAGATTATTCTTCTAGAGTTCTTGAAGAGTCTAGAGACTTTATTACAAGAATAACAGAGAGTGAATTATCTAAGATCCAATTAGAGGAAGCTGGCACATCTCCATCTTTGAGTAATTCCTTCCAAATATCATGAATAGTAGGTAAAATGGCTTTAAAACAATTGCTTAACCATTTGGAAACATCAGTGAGAGAAGTATCACAAGAAGAAGCTATAAATCTCGGTTTGATGGGGTTCTTATGGCATTTCCAAACTATATATAAAAATGGTAAATTTTGATACAATTTGAAACCATAACATTTACAAAAATCTTGATGACTCGAAATAATTTCTCCATAAGAAACATTGCAAAACTGATATGTACAAAAGTGAGTTTCTTTCATAAGGCACTCTACATAAAACTTTTGACAAGTGAAAACAAAATTATTAGGACATTTATCCACATAAGAAATCACAAAGTTTCTATGAAAATTTTTTAGTGAAGTCAAATCACTTACCGATAAGCTATTTAATGAAGGGGAATTCATCTCTAAAGCTAAATCAACCTTCATAGAAACTTTCTTCATTATTACCGATTTCCAATGTGTAAAAATTCCACGAATACCTAAAGATTCTTCAAATTTTAGAATGAAATTTATCAATACCCTTTTCTATATCTTTAAGGATGCAAGCATCCTTAGAGGTATGAAGTCTCTATATTTTGTTCCTCTAGGAAAAAGTTCTTTCAAACTACTAATAGGAAGAATAGAAACAATCTATCCTGCTTTTTCATATTTCTTCCAATATCATTGTAATTGAAAGCTTTTTGACCCAAAATTTTCATATATTTGTAAGTAACCAAAGAATGGATCCAAAGCTTTCTAACGTAAGAAGGAAGAGATTCAATCAATTCTTTTGATTTCGAAATAGAGTTCAAACCAACTTTATCAAATTCTTGAAATCAAATGAGAAACACAAGAGGATTTTAGAAATTTGGATATGAGAATTCGAAGTTGAAAACTATGGGATTTTCTAAGACTTAAATCCTCGTGAGAAAACAAGATATATAGAAGTTTAAAGAGGACTCTTTTGTTATACTTTTCAAAGATTTTGAAAGAAAAAGACCCCTCTTGCATAATTCGATCCAAGAAAATTAATCTTCTTTAAAAATCACTAAACCTAGGAGATTGATCATTCAAAGAGCTGAACAAATCTCATTAAAAGATGACGATGGGAAATGCTCATCCAGAGAGTCTAACCTATAGCATGAACTAAGGAACCTATGGGGAGAGGAAACAGAAACATTAATATTACGATGTGGAACCCAAATATTTGTATGTTGAGAAGTTTGGAATGTTGAGGAAAGTTTTGGATATCTACGCCATAACATAGGAGTTTTCTTATTGATAGATCTACTCTTATGAAGGCTAGATTTTTCCTTCTAAATTGAACCCTTTAGGGAAGAACGTATTATTGTCATGCCAACGAGACAATCGTCCATAGTCTAGAAAGCAAGAGGCAAATAGTGGTTGCATGTGCTTTGATTGGTTATGTTTTGACATGCAAGGAGGAAGTCACCAACCAATGTGCAAATTTCAACCTATGTGTACAAGGCCAGCAACAGAAAGGCAAAAGGATAAATGCAAGTAGAAGGGGAGGTTGGTGCTTACTTGTAGGTGAACCCATCATGCCAATCACCTAACGCTTGGAAGTTGGCTTCCATTTCTTGGCCGCCATCGTTGTAGGGCCCCAAGGCACTATTTTTTTCACCTTGTGGTACACAAACCAATGGCAAAAGATAGATTCACTTGTAACAATGCAAACTAAGAATGTGTATCCCACCATACAAAAGTGTCTCATGGCTTATATAAAGGGGAAAGAAGCCTCACTTTGGGCATCTCATGATAATTGAAGGTACTTCCAAGAGAGTCCATAGAAGAGAAGGTGCTCCTCTTGCTAGAGGAAGAGTCCAAGCATGGTGACTCTAATCAAGTCTCAAGAGTCACTCTCTTTGGACATTCATTTGAGTGTCTATAAGATATACGTAGACTATTGGCCCATCCTTGTATGCATACATTGTGCTACGCACATGTTGATTTCCTCATAGAGGATGTGAAGCGAATTTCTTTGAATGAACCATATTCTAAGTGATTTTCATAAATTGATCTCTTTGTTCAATGAGAAATCAAAGGTCCTTTCTATTTTAAATCATTTAATGAGATTGAACTTCTAAAGCCTACAAAAACACTTTTCTTACAAAAGTCATGTAATAAACTAGTTACGCAAGAAAAATGAAGGAGCAATAGCGGAGACGAGAGCAAATATAATAGAATTTCAAAATTCATCACTAACTTCAATTACAAAGATGGTGTCATTGTCCGCCACTGTGCTCTCAAGATAGAGCTTAAATGGTGATCTTGAAAACTCTAGAAGGGAGATTACAAGGTAGAGGTATGCATGCTCAACTCAATGTTCGGACGAGTGCAGAAGTCATCTATAGATGTCATCTATAGACAGATTGATAGAGGTCCCCCCCCCCCGGTGGATGGTTAGACATGCATTGTTGGATGTGGGCAACCACTGTATGTGTCATGCTCATATGCTCCTTAGGTCTTAAGGTAGATGATGGCATTGTCCACCTGTATGCTCTAAAGGTAGAGTTTAAATGGTGCTTTAAACAACTTTAGATAAGAGATTACAAGGTAGAAGTATGTTGGTGCAACTCCATGTTTTGGCTACTGCAAAAGTCATCTATAAATAGGCCAATGAAGAGGTTTGGCATTTGGCTGATAGGCAGTTGGACGTGGGCAACCACCACCTGCATAATGCGTATACGTGGCTTAGGTCAGTTCAATCCACTTAAAAATATGAATGATTCTTTGGCCAGATAGGATATATTCTTTTAGTCATTGGGAAAGAAGCATTGACCCCCAATCATGCAATTTGACCTTCATCCAACATGCAAGTTGGGATTTCCATCAATAGCATGATGCACGATTGGCTTCTCCTTGTAATGGGGGCCTTACAAAATGTGCAATACACCATACAATCATGAGGGGGTATACATTGTTCATGTAGTAACAAGTCATATAGCAAAAAAACTTAGATCAGATCATTACGAGCTCAGATAAACCATACAAAACCATAAATGAGACCAACCTGTCTGCATATCGAAGAGTATTTAAAGTATGTTCACATGATCCAGTATTTGGTGAGATGCAAGAGATCATTACTGTTCTTGAATCCCCTACAAATGAGTCGCGCAGAACTTCAGTCAATTTGCTTCCTCGAAAAGGAATATGACCCTGTTCATGGTCAAGTGCCCTAATGCATTCTTTCAGAGCAAGCAAACTCTTGTTGATTTCTGCACCTTCAATTCTGCAGCAACATGCTGAGGTAAGCCCATACTACAGTGTCTCTATTGAAAAGTTCAGTGTTAAATATGGATCGATCATAACCTGGTTTGGCGGTCATTGTCAGTTGTATCAGCTCCACGCTCACTACCTGCCAGATCAATAAAGGAAAACTTGCCTACAAGCTTTCCTCCTTTATCTTCCTTCTTATTTGAATGCTTTTTGATGACCAATTGCAATATTGCATGAGATCTTGAAGACTCTTCATTTGCACCTGTTGAGCCTGTGCTCCTTGAAGCATTCCCTTTCTCAATATAATCTTTTACAACCTCCACATCAGATACTGGAAATTCCTTTAACCCAACAATGCAAACTTGTTGACGACCATCCTCACGCATGCATAATTTTCTACATCATGAAAAAGAATTGATTGATCTCTCCTGTCGAAATTAACTAGACTGAAACAATTAAATTAGTTGAGCTGACCTCCTATCAGTCAAAAGATCATATAGCTTCCCACCATAAATCTCAAAAAAGCTTAGCCATAATTGAAGCCCCTGGTTTCTGTATGTGGGATGTTGCATCAAGTTAAGCATGTCATTACAAGCTCTGAGTGGAAGAGGTTGCATGGTATAGGTTTTCCCACTGCCTGGTAAGAAGAAGCTTACATCACATATATAAGCTTGATGAAAAAATTGATACTTTGAATCAAATCATCGTTTTATAGCATATAACTAAGGACAAGACAGGACGTTGTTTTATCCAGCAGGCGCGGTTTAGCGGATGTGCCTAGTACTCCTAGGCAGGTGGCCAGGGTTCAAGTCCCGCCCGGGGCTGGATGCTTCAGAGTTCCCCAAGAAGGGTGCCTCTACCTTACGAGGTCAGATGTGTGTCTTTCCAATTCATAGTACTCTCAAAAAAAAAAAAAAAAAGAGACAGGACGTTGAGAAATGCTCAGATCTTTCAAAAAGAAACAAAAGAAAAAATCGATTCTGCACACAAACATACACCAATGAAGGAGCCAGCAGAATAAGCAAATACATATTTCATGACAATAAGACACAGAACATTTCAAAAGAGAATGCTATTTGAAAAAAATGTTTCTTGTGAAGAGCTTGAATGCAAAACGATGGGGGAGTTCAAACAGGGAGGCAGAAGCACTACACTCTCTCCAGCTGTCAAGAAAGGATAACCTGCTACAAATCTGTATCTTTTCTAAGCCTTTAAACGACATTGATAGACCAAAATCATTGTTGAGAGGGCTCAGTCACAGGAATCTGGGGTGATGATCAAAAAAATGCTATACCTGCAGTGCATCCAATTTCCCTGGTTCAAGCTAAAATGAGGTGCTACATAAAATCTAACCCTACCTTCCTCAAAAAATCTTATGCCTACCTTGCTCATTTACCATGTATTATGCAGTCTAATGGATGGTTGAAGCTGAATTGAGGTGATACATGAAATCTAACAATCATCAACCATGCTAATTGAGAGAGTGATTTTTGAGACATTGAACATGAGAAGCTATTACCTGTTTGACCATACGCAAAACAGGTTGCCTTTGTACGTTGAAAAATGGTAGGAATAATTGGTTGAACAGTAACATGATAAACCTATAAGACATCAAAAATCAAGATTTAGCTCGACCACTGAATAATAAATAACAGTTTTGATACTATACTGTTTACTGCATATTTTATGAGACATGAACCTTCCATAGATATAGTGCACCCACAGATATAGTACATATATTTAAATGTAGACTTTTTCAATGTAGAAAACATAAAGAAATATAATAAGTATGAGAGCCACAAACCTCATCATTGGACACTTGTTCATCCAAAACAGCATCGAAAACAAAATCATGCTTCTCCACATAAGCAGTGAGATCTACCTGAAGGAAAACAAGTTCGGGACCACTTATAAAAAGAAAGATATTGTAGTGTTGGTTATCGACCAACAATGAATTCCCCCAAAAGATTCACTAGAAAAAGAAAGCTTACATCTGTCCAGTGTACCTATATACATAGTCTTAAATCACCCTCACTTTTACTAGATGAAATACATTCAGTCCCAGAGAAGTAAAATGAAAGGGTAAAAGATGGTGATAACTGCATACAAAAACCTAATATTAAAAAGGAATATTTTGGTCTAGATACAAAAATTCTGACCCTCTGAGATTCTTTTTTATAACCAGTATTATCAGGGACCTTTTTTGTAGGTTATATGTCGAATGTATTATCTTATCAAGAAGATAGAAACTTAAGAGTAAACGTAGAACTTTTAATGGCACATTGTGTGATTCACAACTTCTCAAGTACACAGACTAGTACCTTTAGTTTTGGCTCATGCACTGTAAGAGAGTTTCCAGATGCATCAATGCTTACTATGTCTTCTTCCTTCCGAGCGATTTCCTTCTTATTCAGTGGACGTTTCCGAACCTGTAAGAGATTTAACGATAGCTGGAAATACATTACGAAGGAAGAAAGCATATCTTTCCCAAACACTCGATACAGAAAAAAAATTCCCAAAACAGACTGATATGCAAAGATACCCTTACAATATTCATACCACAACTTTAATCCTTGCAAGATTCATCATACTGTCTTTAGCAGGAACTTCCTTTTCGAATGAGGATGAACGTAATGAGCTGTTTTCAGTTTGGGACCTCTGTTTGTTGTTAGGTACTTTATTAGTGAGCCAAAGGTCTTCAGATTCGTTTTTAAAGCCTCTCTCTGTAACAGTAGCAAATGGTGACACTTCAAAGGGCTCATGTCCAATATCCTGCTAAACAGTTTTTGAACTGTCATAAGGTCAGGAAAATTGTAGGAATTGAAACATTGAAAGATTAGGGTTCTTGTTATGGACTGCCTCAGTAGAAATAAGATAACAATGGTTTGCCCTAAGGTTCCTGTCATAAAGCATTATGTTCACTAGATAAAAATCACCTCTGAAAGAAGCTCAACGTCATCAATTGAATGCAAATCCAAGATACCACCAGCAATGTCACCATGCAATTCTGATGACAATAAACCATCAACACCATTTCGTCTTCCGGATCCATAGTTAAGGGGACTAAAAGTTTCAACGCCAGGTTCCATCCCTCCACCCATTGATTTCATCAGTCGGAACAGTTTCTGCCTATCCTCAAAGTTTTGCAAGCCATGTCTTGCATAATCCTACCATGACCAATCGAAATGGAAAACATCGGAATATGTTACTGAGATGCAGAGGACTCTAGCTATATAATAACAAGAAATCATCGTGTTTATTAAAATATGTTAAGGTCAGAAAGAGAAAAAACCTATCAAGACATCAGATGCCTCTATGACCTTTAAATTTCTGCAAGTGGGTTTTTTCCAGGTTCACTTTTGCCAGTTTCTCAGTTAAAATGTACCTTAGAATAGATTAAATACTTGATATACAGTGCCCTTCCACTAAATCCAGCTGATCAACCGATCAATAGACACCTCTATAGGTGATGCTCCCAAATGAGGAAGCCCAAAAAAACACGAGTCACACACTAAAGTGTAACACCGAATAAACTCGTTCACTTCGAATATGGTACATTGCGAGGAATGAAGAAAGTAATAACCTGCATGAGAAGAGTCGGAAAATGGCGAGGATCCAATGATGGTGAAGCCGTTGGTGAAGCGAGATGTTGCAAGCCAGCCGATTGCAACCATCGTGCCATAGCTGCATCTGACACATCCCCAGCCTGCAGTCCAGGATATGAGCTCATACTGTGATCATAATGCGGTGCATTACTTGGCTGCTGCACTTGGCCCCCCATCCTTACATGTGCCAGGACTATTCAGGTGCACCAATAATAAATCACACGCATTAACAGCGCGTCTCCTTCGCCTTTACCTTGTATATCTTCCACGCGATCCCATGATATGACCTTAGAGATGTGTTTGCACTTCTTCAAACGTAATGATTGTATACGTGCGTTGGTGGACAGGTTAAGACATGACGCCTGCCGAGGATTCAACTGATCGTCAAACCCTAAAGGGGAGATTACAATCGACTTCACTGCGACGATCTCAGCAGTCGATGCGCAGAGAAGCAAACGAATATCCAAGTGTGAGGAACGAATCACGATAGAACAGAGGATTGCGGCCGGCACTAGATGACATGCGCGCGTGCACTGTGTGCCCTTGTATGTGTACGCGCGCGCGTCGTGTGTGCGTGAGAGAGAGAGAGAGAGAATGTGTGTGCGAACGTACGAGGGAGTGTGTGTGTATGTGTGTGTCCGCGCGCGCGCCAGCGTTTGCTCGCTTGTGCTATGGGATGGAGTGGAAGTTGTAAAATAACGAGAACAACCGGACGTAGTGAGCGAAAAAAAGGAAAAATGCTTAGTAAGTTGAGAGAACGGCTACCGAGTTGTTGGTCTCTATGAATACAAGATCTGGATATGGCTGATGTCGGAATCTAACGGGGATGATGAAAAGAGGAATGGCAACGCTCAATGTCGCTGCGTTACGAGTACGATGTATAAACTGGGACAATGTCTACATTGATCTCCTGCGGAAGCGGGCGGAAATGAGAATTTGACTGTAAGCGCCCGCGATTGCAAGAGAGCGAACACGAAGAAAGCGAATGAGAGTAAAGCGTAGGTGTGGTATCTTCAGGAACCGTCAACTGCTGGGTACTTGCTTCTCCCTGACCGAGGAGAAAAGAGAGCAGAGAGAAAAGCAAGAAGCGGTGGGCTCCGAGGCATACACAGACATGCGCAAAGGCGATGATGCTTTATGTAATGATGCAGTTCCAGAGGTAAGGTAGCTATGGGCGACTCGAAAAGAAGCGCCTGTGGAAAGCCTGTGTTTGTGAATATGCGCTGTTGAGGATTGCTATGTTCACATGCTCGAGATCATACTCTCATCTGGCTTTTTGGTTAGATGTGCACATCATCTCTCCTGGTTCATCACCCCCCCACACAAGATCCACACACGCCATAGTACCTTCTCCTGCCTAACTCTTCTTCTTCACGAGAGACAGAGGGGCAGTTCGAAAACAAGGACTGGTAGAATGATGCATAGCACGTTAGATAGCTTCCAAGCAAGTGCGATGATTTAAGATTGAGAGATGAAAAGCTTGATTGTTTTATTTCATCAGACAAACCGTCTTTGAACGTCTGTTCAATGCGTCAGGCAACAGGATTCACCTCTTTGAATGTCTGTTCAATGCGTCAGGCAACAGGATTCACCTTGATCACTCAACTGTGTACACTACATAAATTTACTACACACTATACTGAACAGTAATAGATCATCCCCTCCATCGTCGGATTTAGGCTTGCAGAAGCATCTTCTTTCTGCGCGAAATAACATTTTCTCACAATTTTTCTATGGAAGCAGCATATTCTCACAGATGTGAACTGTGCACCTCACCTGGTTGGTTAGCCATCTATTCGCGGAAAACATGACAAGACATTAACAGTTTGTTTTACATATTATTTATATCTCTCTCTCGCACATACGATACAGAAATACACACAGAAATGCAAGAAACAAATATTTTCCTTTGATTTCAAGCCGTGTGATGCTGGTTATTAAAGACCATTCTGAGACTGCCGTGTCTGTCATCGCTCGACCAACGTATACTTTAGCAGTCTCCATTTTCAAGCTTTTTAGGTCTGAAAAATGAGATGCTTTTG
The DNA here is from genome assembly GCA_020310875.1 of Ceratopteris richardii. Classification (NCBI taxonomy): domain Eukaryota; kingdom Viridiplantae; phylum Streptophyta; class Polypodiopsida; order Polypodiales; family Pteridaceae; genus Ceratopteris; species Ceratopteris richardii. The sequence goes on from CM035436.1 coordinate 83,171,809, forward strand.
AGGCTTAGGAGACCGTTACTTTTGAAGCTGCTTTGGATTTTTCTGAGGGAAAAGCGCTGTGTAAAGGCACATTTGTGATTTTTTTTTCATACTTTTGTTTTTGAGAGAACAGAGAAAAAAAATGTATTAATGAACAAAATTACATCCTATACAACGGGCAGGCCCCATCTCTTTACTAATATTGTAGACACGATACAGATCAAACTCAGGGCTAAGCTCGCATAGTCTAGTTGTTGATGCATTGAATCTCAAGGAGGAAGTTTTGAGTTCAAATCCTGGCGGGACATATCCATGAGTTCCCAAAGATGGGTGTTCATGAAGTTCTTCAAGATGGGTGCCTCTATTTTACGAGGTCGGGTGTGTGTGTCTTTCCAATTCATTGTACTCTCAAAAAAAAAAAAACTCAGGGCTAAACTCGCAAAGTGTAGTGGTTGATGCTTTGAATCTCTTAGAGGAACTCGCGAGTTCAAATCTTAGTTGGACATATCCCCATGAGTTCCCAAAGATGGGTGTCCATGAGTTCCCAAAGATGGGTGTCCATGAGTTCCCCAAGATGAGTGCCTCTACCTCACAAGGTTGGGTGTGTGTGTCTTTCCAATGGGGCTAAGAGTAGAGGTCTTACTGAATTGATAAGGCCATGATGAATCTAGTTGCAGAGTACATGGGGAGGAGAGCATTTCTCGATTTACTGAATCTAATGTCACAAGTAATATCATGAAAACTAGTACCTTCAAAAGGAATATCCTTAATAGCATTAATACAAAAATCTACTAATCTCCTCCTGAGTTCATGTTTACATTTATGAATGAAACACTTTTTTCCACTCTAAAAAACTCTTTGGTCTCTTCTCGCCAAAATAAACCAAAGGATTTTGGGATCTCCAAAGGTGCCAAAGAATAGGATCCAACTTGTACAAACACCTAAAAGGACCTCATGGTAACCAAGATTGGGAACACCAACAAGTTTCAGGAGTGGTCTATAAGGTTTCGAAACTTTTTAGCATGAAAGAAATTCAATAAGAGATGGGCAAGGTCCTCCTTATCACAGAATGCACAATGTCCATCATTGACGTTACATTTTCTAGCTATATCTCCACTCCATATGCCTTTGTGTATAATCACCCACTAGAGAATGGAGTGTTTGATGACCATGGGGAATCCCTAAAGAGCTTTAAATTTGTACCTCCATTCTATGTTATTCCAGCTAGTTTTCCCTTTGTTATTTAGCTTTTTCACAATAGTGTCAACAGATATGAATTACTTCCTGTAGTGATTGTACAAGTAGCAACATCGTGGGTCTGGACAGGTTCCAATAGTTACAACTGTGAACCTTATCTTGAATCAGTCTTTTATGATCCATGATAACCTATTTGCATCTAGAGAAGAGACTAGTAAGATTCGTTATAATGGAATCTTCGATAATCTTACCATTGTGAATAAGTGAGTTCCAAGGCAGAAGTCCATATTTCCTACACTTGTTTCTCTTTATGCAAATGTCCCAACCAATCGAGATGGACTCCTGAACAAAAAAACCAAAGTTAGAGGCAAATTTAGAATTCAATTTATACTTTTCCTTGACATCCATCTAGGCCTTCCACATGGAGTAAACAAGTCCGGTACTTGTTGGAACAAAAATCGTGGATAATGAAGCAATATCCCATAAATCATGGTTACTCCAAGCGTTATCTTTTTTAATATTAAATTTATTGCAATTCCTATTTATGACACAAGCCCAAAAATCTATAGAATTGATAGCCCTCAAAATCCATTTTGTAGAGATAGCTTTTGCCATTCTAGAGGGACATAGAATCCCCAAATCTCCCTCTTCTTTCTTCATGAAGCATACCTTCCAAGAAACCTTAGAGATCCTTTGGTTGTAGGGATTACCTCCCCAAAGAAAACTTCTAGAAAGAGCTATAACCTGTACAAGCTTCTTGTTAGTGGGTATCCAGCATGAAAGATAATAAATGATAGAAGGTAAAATATATTGATTTAGCACAAAAACTATGTGAGAAATGCAATTCTAAAAGGATATCCATTTGAAGATCCTACTTTTGAACATATTCATCACCCATTCCCACCTTTGTTCATGAGAAATATTAAACCCCATAGGAATACCAAGCAACCTAACAATAGTACCCTCAAGAATGACTTCACAACCTTTATCATGCACACAAGCCAGGATACAATTATTAGAGGCCTTAAAAGAGGTTTTTTCATGGTTAATTATGGAACCACTAGTTAGGAAAAAAAGTACCCAAGCACTTCAAGAAATTTTCAACGTATATATCATCAACTTTGGTAAACATATTGGTCGTTAGCAAAAATTTGAAGACAAAGTTGGGAAGGGGCATTAAGAATCTCAATACCTTGAATGGAGCCTTAAGTCGTGCAATCTCTCACAAGCTATCCAAGACCATCACTTGTGATAGCAAAGAGGAGGGGAACCAAGGGACAGCCTTGTCTAATAGATCTATGGAGTCTAATTGGAGATGTGCCCATTCATAGTGATCCTAGAGCAAGCATTGCTAGAAAGAGTAATCACAAATCGGATAAACTTCCTACAAGTTCCTTTATCATGCAAAGACTAAAGGATAAAGTTCCAATCCATCCTATCACAAGCTTTGTCAAAGTCAATCTTGATGAAAAAGAAATCTTGTTTGGATTTTTTTATACTTTATGGAATATTGGAATGTTAAATGAATTCTAATGTCTTGAGGTTTTTAACGTGTTTTGTGTTTTGATTTAGCAGGTGAAGATCCATGAGGGTGTGAACGTGCATGGACTTATTCAAATAATTTTTTAGATATTTTAGAAGATAGTTATTTTTAAAAGATAGTATTTTTAGTTATTTTTGTAAAAATAATAGATTGCTTTAAAAATAAAAAATCATATGATTTTGTAAATAAAGCAAAAGCATGTTATTTAAAGTGTGGCCCTCATGTTTCTTCTATTCAGAACATAATACGAATTACCTATAAATACACATGCTTTGATACCACTTTTGCCTTCGGATCCCACAGATGCACATACACAGAGGATACTACAAAAATAAAATCACACAAAAGTACTCAAAGAATAGAAGGGGATAAGAAGACGACACCAGATTGGGTACAATCTCCCCCCACGTACACTGATGGACTTCTCTGTTGATGCTACTCAGATTTTCAGGCCCCTGCCTGCATGTCACGATGCTGACTGCTCAAGAAGAGGAGCATCATGGGAACCCCCCTTTTGCAGGATGTTCACGATCATCACCGAGCGTGAGTACACACGTTGTGGTGATTGCTAGTGCGGCTTCTCAGCCTCCGAGGAGACCAAAGAGAGTCACTCTCTTCGTTGCGTTTATGTGAGTTGCCCAAGCGCACAGAGAGAGAGAGAGAGAGCCACACTCTTCGTTGCGTTTATCTCTATTGTGGGACAATTAACGAGCATCTCCCACTCTGCTTGACTGTACAGATGGCCGCGAGGTTTTTCAGCATCGAGGAGGCCAGTTCTACTTCATGCGCATAGCACAGAGAGAATTGTGTTTTTTATGTTCCTTTCTTTGAACCCCTGCTATAGATATAGCCATGTGGGCTTGAACAAAGCATATGGGATTACTCTTGTGTTGTCTCATCTCTGATGATAGATGTTTCACAAAGCAGTCTGTGTATCGAATCATCCTGAATTGAGAAGTATATAGGTCATGGGTGCTTCACAGTACATGTGGGATTAATATTTCTTTACACGCCTGTTTGTGATCGTTTTCCTCTCACATAGATGATGACGTCCGCTTTATGCTCTTGTAACCATAGTTTTAGCTTTAAGCATTGAGCCAATTTAGGCAACTCTCTTCACTTCTTTGCTCATAACTTGAGCATATTTTATCCAAACCTGGAGATTCTTCTTGCTATGGATAGCGCTTTCAGAGATCTTTCCATAGAGTGGCCCTGTTTTGACGACCCTCTTTCAAGCATCATTTTGAAGCACAACCTATTGGGAGAGACTTGGGAAGCTATTTTGACGAAGGGTGGATCATCTTCAGCACTTGCACACACTTGCAAGTTATTATTTGAACCTCCAAATAAGTCTCTTGTCAATTTATATGCATGGTTTGTCTCTTTTTGCATCATATTGCATATATGACATGCAAGTTTTGCATAGTACTTATACTATATGCATACTCTAGACGTGGATTTGTGGTGTAGGGTGCATGTATTCTTCTTTGCAGGGACAGGTAAGTATTTTTATTGCAGTTTAGCAAGGAGAAAAATCTAAAATTGTCAGGGTGTGTAATCCCCTTTCGGTCTCTTTGTAGATAGATTGTGCCTGTCGGCACGAATACCATGGAAATTGCTTGTCGTAAATTTTTTGCTTTTCAAAATTGTGCCATTATGCTGTCAAAATTTTTAGAAAATTTTGTATGCATATGCATTCATGCATTCAAGACATACTAAAAGTTTCTTACTCCATTGAGCAAAGGCTTGTAATTTGTTTCAAACTCCATGGTTTTCCAAAAGTTATTTTATCACATCAAGATATTCATTTTTGTAATCACTTTTGGATTGCATTTAGGTTCCACAATAGACTTTAGCCCTGCTTATCATTCACATTCACATTAAATTTCATTTTTCCAATTCTGTGCATGAGTTTTTGTTGGAGTTAGATGTCTGCGGAAGTACGCAAACAGCACAAGGAAGAAGAAGAAGCTTGGAGCACAACACACAATATTGGATGTATTACCACTAGAATGTACAAAGATAAGTAGCCCATTAGGACAATAAACGTATATACAAGCTGTAGCTCAGTGATGAGTAGCACCTCCTTTAATGTCAATCCGGGAAGACATGAGGATGGTATGAAGACCGCGAGCAAGTGGAAGCACAAGTGCGTGAGTGAGAAGCACACAAGCATGCACACACATACACACACACGCGCACACACAGTAAGAACAAAGAGAGTAAGACAATGGAATCACTTCTATTGCAAGAAAGTTCTCATACAAGCTCAAACTACAAGAAGCCAACCCCAAAATGAGCTCTCTAGCTCTATTTATAGTTTTTGACTAGCTTTGGCCCTGTTCAGACCTAGTGTCCGGCCTAGTTAAAAATTAGGTTCCGGGGCTTATTTGAGGGCCCAAACGAGATCTAAAAATTATGAAAATTGACAGGCAACTACATCTAAGGCTCCCCAAGCTCGAGGACTCCTCGGCTTGTACAAAATGGAGCTACAAAAAGGTGAAATGATATTTACAAGGGTTCGTAGTGATGAGAATCACTTTAGAATGATGTGGGGGTTTTGAAAAAAATAAGGGTTGCCTCAGTGCTAGATCTTCATGTGTGTCCATACTTGCTTCTTCCCGCATCCTGTCAACACTCTCCCCCCCCTAGGGTCTGTCGCCTCTGACAGACCTCTTTTCCGCCGTTTGATCAATGTATTTTTGCAGGAGGTCGGTTGCCAATTCTTGTTCTTTGATCTTTAAACCTCTGATTAGATCTCGTTGCAAGGCCTCCCAATCCACTATACCAGGCATGTCAGGTTGTGGCATCGTGTAAAGCTCGGAATGCATCGTTTGCTCGCATGCAAAGAGATGGAGTAGATGCGTAGGCCGTGGCGCAAATACCTCTGAATGTGCTTCCCAAAACCCCGTGGTGAACATGTCGTCAAATGTTTGCTTGTAGCAGGCAGGGAGATATCTTATGCGTGCATGCCATGCGTAAGCCACTCGTATGCTCGGGGTTGTGCTCATATCATATAGCAGGTCGTAGTTACCATTAATAAACCCGGGAATAGGAGGTTGAATACGGCATACATTGCGAAAAGTTTTGAGTACGACCTGCATCATGTCGAGGATCTTGAGCATCATCTGGGCAGCGACATCTGGCATAGGGTGGAGGCGTGGTATCCAATGTCTGATGGTTGCAATCATGTATGACACTGTAGGAGTACCGGTTGGGGGGGCGATAGCGGGGTAATTGAGCCATTCTTTACAGTTTGCGTTATTCTGAACCTTGATGGCAAAAGCTTTCCATGATCTGCGTCTTTGCACTGGCCCAAAACATGGATTGTACTTCAAATGCATGGGGGCATGATCCCATGTTCGAAGCATTTCTGGGTAGGTTTCGAGTAACTTTTGCCTCCACGTTGGTTGGAATATGGCTCCTTTTCGCGCCGCTTCTGGTATGTCTTCTGGTTCGAACTGTGTGGCAAATGTTGGGCACTTGTTGGTGACCCTTTTGATTTCTGCATTGTAGTCGGCCAACAATACAAAATAGGGCTTGTATTGCAGTTCTGAACTAGTGATAAGGCGTCTAGGGGCGATGTGCCTGAAGTATTCTGAGTGAAGGATGGTGTCCTCAATGGCCTTCATTGCCAGCATCTGAGTGGATATCCGCTCCTGATGAGTTTGCCCCATCTCCTCTACTTGTTTCATCCATGCCGATGGGGGTTCCTCATAGGTATCTTGACCTTCTTCTGTTACGCGTCCTCCTGGGAGTGGTTGAGGCTCGTAGGCATCGTCGAATGCTTCCTCCACTGGGATGGTAACTGCTTCTTCTTCTGACGGTTGCTCTGGTGGGGAAGGGGGTCGTTCGTACTGCATCAACTTCAGTTTTAATTCTGCGATCTGTTGCCGTAACTCCAGCACGTCGTTGGGCGTTGAATGTTCAGGTTCGGTTGAAGTAGCAGCGTCTGTCATTTCTTTATGTTCCTGTCGGTGTGGTGTAGACTCTTGGGGTCTCTGTAAGTCCTTTAGCTGGTCGGCAAGCTGATCATGTGCTTCTAACAGATTGGCATACGTTTCCAATATTTGTTGTATGCTTTCTGATGGGACCGCTTGAAATTTGACCGGGTCTATGGGTGCTCCCGAGGTGTTCTCCATGGCAGCCTCGAGGTTCTCTTGGTTTTGTTGTTGAAGCCGTCTATTCTCTTCTTGCGCTGCTGCCAGATGTCGTCGTAACAAAGCCATGTTTCGTTGAAGCCGTGCATTGCGGCCCATTTTATCGCGCAGCTGTTCCTCCATGGCTTTGCTCTCTTCCATATGCTCCGCTTTGAGTTGCGCATTTGCCTGTTCGAGGGCGGATATCTTGCTTTGTGACTCCGTATGAATGAACTCCAAAGCATTGACACGCTCTTGGAGTGTTGCTGTGAGGGTGCAAAGCCCTTTGTTATTTTCTTCCAATAATGTATATTCGTGCTTAAGTTGAGTGGCAGCTTCGAGCATTGTGTCGAGTGCAAGACTAAATGAGGTGGAAGATGCAGGGGGTTGGGAGGTGGGAATGGGAAAAGTGGATGTTGTGCCTACAGTGTGTGGAAGTGGTGATGTGAGTGTAATAATCTGTGATGGTGTTGTGAGAACAGTGGTGGTGGATGATCCAGCGGATGGTGAGATGTCCATGGGGTCGGACATGAGTGAGTGTGATTCGTGAAATGTGAACACCGGGACGGTGGGTGGTGTGACAGTGGTGGCCGTGAATGTGGGGGAGTGAATTTGGGGATGGGACTTTTTGTTATGTTCCTCAACCTGTTGAAGAATGTTTACAAGGTAGGTCCAGAAGGAGGGTTGGGTGGTTAGTGTGGTGCTCGAGGCAGTTACAAGGGACGGGGTAGGTAGAGTTTGGGGGGGAGGAAATGGAGGGATGGAGGGCAAAGAGATGGAAAGAGTCTGACTAGTGACAGATGGTTGTCCAACGGCATGGGGGAAGAAAGGGTGACCTAATTGAGGTTCAAAAACTTGAGTGACAGAGATGGATGAGGGTGAAGGAAGGAGAGTGGAAATGGGGGTGTGTACAATGGTCTCACGATAGGAGGAGAATGGTTGTGTAGAAAGACACGTGGAGAGAGGCTCTGAGGGTGGGATAGGAGATGATGGGGGAGATGGGGCATGCGTAATTTCTTCCAGTTCATCATTGTGCCTAGGGCTAATCATGTGCACATCTTCTGATGTGGACGTAACTAACGCGGTAGATACTTCCATCTGAATCATCTTTCCTTGTCGCGGCCGTGTATCAATTCTTCTTTGATCATAAGCAGGGTTCTCTTGATGGACCATGGTTCTCATTGCTTCACTGATGCCACAAGTGTCCGCCAACAGATTTAGTGATTCTACAAACTGGGGGTCGATATGCTCTGACTGTAACATCTGGTTTACTAGGGCCCTATTTGCTCCTTCTGACATTTTATGGCGTCTTTGTACCTGCTTGATTGTCTGGTATAGTCGTTTGAGCTGTGCCGTATATGCAGGTGCTTCGTCTTCACTCTCTTCTGGGTTATTCCTTGGTGCCTGCTCCTGAGCTTGTGTGTTTAGTCTTTGAGGAGGTTGCGTCACTCCTAGCTCCTGTACGCTGCTTGTCTCGCCTCGTGCATGTTCTCTTTGGGTTGATGTCCCCGGATCGACATTGTCAGGGCAACCGTCACTGTCTGATAGATGAGCCGTCTGCAGAAATGTTTCAAAATCAAAATTTGGGTCTTCGGTGAAAGTGGCCATCGCTGCAAATTCTGCCTCGGTAGGTAGCGGAGGGGCAGAGGGAGTGGGCTGTACCACCTCTCTTGGTTGAGACTCCTGGAGATGGATTGTGATTGGTGTCACCGGGGCTTCCTCTCTAGTGGAGACTTCGGTAGTGGTTGCTGGAGGGATCAGGACTTGTGAAAGGGATCCACGCATTCTTTTTGCAGGCTGACTCCCTGACTTTCGCCCTTTAAACAACTCCAGATGTGCATACTTTAGGGCTCGAGCAACTGGCACATCATACGCCAGACATCTGTAGATGATTCTAGTCAACGCACAGCAACCATGTAGAGTGGGCTTCCTCACCCCCCGCTTGCCTGCCTCATATACCTGATCTAAGATCCATACTGGCATCTTAATGGGCAAGCTTCCGGTCTCTGCTAAATACAATCCGTACCATATCTTCTTGTGAGGCTGAGTGAAACGGTCCTGAGCTGGAAATGCGAAGTGCTGGAGGCACCCGCAGGGGTATGGCGATGTTGGGGGTGAGGGCGCACATGTCTTTGAGCTTCTTGACTCTATTGCTTTTCATTGATTCTGGTATCAGGGGGTCGCGATCTGAAGGCACATGAGTGCCATACATTTGAAGGGCTTCCTTGATTAATGTTACATTTAGTTCAAACTTCCTCATCTCCTCCATATTAGATAAGGAGGGCACCCAGAATGTGCCTGAATGATCTTTATCCCCGGTAGGTTTCATCGTAGCAATCAAGTAGTAACACCTGAGGAAGTCAGGTTTTGGTAGAGCTGCACTGAAGTAAGTTTGAAGTCCTGCCTTTTGCCAGATCTCTTGAAGGGGAGCTGCATTTTGTAAGGTCTCAAATTCTCTTGAAAAGAATTGGAAGGTCCACCAAACCCCTCCACACTCCATCTTGGACTCCCAGATGTGGTCTGCGTCTCCCAAATCCCCTGGCATTTCATTGAACCAATGGGAGTGCCCTTTTACTCTTTCGGTTAGTCCACTGGGTGGATCTGGAATGGGGATCCTTCGCACATTCAAGAATTCTTCAGGCCTAGCTGTTGGTGGAGCTTCCACTGGCATGGCATCCCAATTGATAGGGGCACCAGATCCTGCCTGAGAGCTTGTGCCTGCCGCGGTTGCCATGAGAGTAGGTCGCTTATCTGCTGGAAGACGAAAGGCACATTAGTGTTGCATAGGAAACAAGATGTAATGGTGTTCCCTTCACAATACTAACATGACAATCCCGGAGGTCAGTGGTTAGTGGTGAGGTGTTTATGATATGTGTGAGTGGTGATTAAAGGTCAGTGTCATCCTAGATGCATACTTTGGTTATGCAATGGGCTCGAAATGCTTCTGTGTTAGTGTGGACGGATTTACAGAATAAGGTCAGGGGGTTTAGTACACAGTTTAATTCTCCACACTTTGATACAGGAGTCGTAGCTCTTAGAGCTAAGGACAGGTGAAGATTTTGGTCTGAGTGTGTGATGTGTTTGGGACTTTGTGGGTACCCATTTCCAGACATTCCTGGGGTTGATGGGAGTGTGGACAGTGAGAGGTGTAGGTATCTTGTCACTTCCTGAGTTGTTGGCCAAGAGTGCTTGTGAGAGCTGCTTCATCCTAGTGCCTGTAGGTGAAGTAATTTGGGCTTGTAAGCTAGCCTTGGGCACCCATATCTGTCTAGCATTAGGGATGGCCTTCATTGACCGCTTAGGAACCCAAATAGAGATGGTGTGCCTAGGGGTTATCCTAGGGGGCTTCTTAGCTTTGTTCCTTGATTGTGAGGCTCGTTTCTTGTCTCCTTGAGAATCTGCTATTGGAGCTGTGGGTCTCCCATCCTTGCGTATCCAGATCTGCTTCACGCCACGAGATGCTCCATGTTGCGCGGGTTGGCGCTCCTTCCTCTTGATCAGCGGTCTCCTTCGTATAGAGTGATGTTCGGTCCGTTCGTTTAGAATCTTCTTTGGATCAATTGGGAACTCCTTCTTGGCTCCTGAACCTTCAGTAAGATTGACATTCCTCTGCACTATAGAAGTTTGGACAAGCACAACGTGGTTATCTTCGCGTGGATTCCTGGAGGGACCAGGAGTTGGTGCCTGTTCTATTGGTTTGAGTGCTTGATTTTCTAATTCAATCGTGAGACGACTATGGCCTACCCAAGCCTGAAGAAGTCCACTTCTTAGGTTCAGGTTGACTGCGTGATCATAGATCCAGTCTTGGCCCAAGATAAGCGGTTCGGTCAGATCCTCGTCTTCACACACTAGCACTTTTACTGGCATGAGGACCTCTTGTATGTAGAGGGGAAGATCCACCTCTCCCATGCAGGGGGTTTCAACACCTCCTAATCCTATCAGATAGGCTTCTATGGGTTTTACCTCCAATTGCAGCTGCTGGCAATAAGAAAGCCGAACAGCACTTGTGGCTGCTCCTGAATCAATTAAAGCCCTCACACTTGTTGTGCTGTCTCTTTGTCCTATTTCTAGGGTCACAAAAGGTCGTCGGTCCACTATCTTATGGATACGTTCACCTGAAGCCTCACACATGGCCATGTGATAGCCTGGAGACTCTTGAGTGTCCGTCATAGTCTGGTCCCTTCCTTGTCTCCTCAGCTTCATTCGTCGGATACGCTCTAAGGCCTCTGCCTGTGCTTCTTCTCGAATTCGTTTCTCCTCCTCTTTACGTTGTTTAGCAGTATTGAGTCGGCTTAGCATCTCCTCCGTGAGGGGTTCTTGATACAGCTTGACTCTGCACCCGCTAATATAGTTTGGGAGGACGTCCCCCTCCAAAGTGGCTAGTTGTACAGCTCCACTCGTGGAGATCCTATTAATGATCATAGGTCCGTAGCCTCTCTTTTCTAGCTTCCTTGCGTGTTGTTTCAATGTGTAGACTAACACTAGATCTCCTGCTCTCAAGCCCTTATCCTTCACATGGGCATCAAAGTATGCCTTTTGCCGTTTCTTTGCAGCGTAGATACCTGCTGCTGCTCGTAGCCTTGTTTCACCTAAACGCTCTAGATCCAGGATCCTAGAGGACAACTCATGTCCATTCCACTCATGCTCTTGTGCTACTCTTAACGCTGGGATTAGGAAATCTAGTGGTAACACTGCATTCTGTCCGAAGACCATCTGAAATGGGGTGGCATTGAGTACCGTTTTGTAGGCAACTCGGTATGCCCAAACAGCATGGTGAAGTTGTTTGTCCCAATCAGAGCGTTTATTATTGACCAGTTTTGTCAATACGTTACACAGGATCTTATTCGTGCTCTCGGCTTGTCCGTTAGCTTGTGGTGATAAGGTGCAGACTTTTTATGTACCACCATGAATTCTTGAAGAAGATTTTCAATGACCTCATTCAAGAAGTGTGTACCTCTATCACTAACCAACTCTATGGGTAACCCATATCTAGTGAATATATTTTCGAATAAGAACTTAGCCGTCGTTTGAGCATCATTCTTTGTCGTGGCTTTTACTTCCACCCACTTTGTAAGGTAATCAGTGGCTACAATAATGTATTCTGCATGGGAGTTCCTAGCTGGGGGGTTGATGGGACCTACAAAGTCTATACCCCACTTTGAAAATGCACGTCCTCCCATCATTGGCCTCAAGGGCATTTCATCTTTTCTTGTCGGATATTGGGCACGTTGGCATGTGTCGCAACTCTTCACATAAGTATGTGCATCCATATGAAGAGTGGGCCACCACAGTCCTGAGAATAGAATGGTCTTAATTACTCTGTCAGGCCCAAAGTGTCCACCTGCAACACCGCTGTGTGCCGTTTCTAAGACTTTCAGGTAGTCTGATTCATGCACGCACAGTCTTAGGTAACCATCCTTGCCTCTTCTATATAGGTTATCCCCTACTAAGGCATAGTCTTGAGCCTCTTGCTCCATGCTCCGTTTTCTTGCAAGACTAGCCTGATTGGGTAATGTTCCCGATCTCATGAACTCGACCAATGGAGCACTCCAATCGGGGATTGATGACACGTGATAAAGAGTGGCATGCTCCATTGGGGGTCTCTTCTGGCACACTGGACAATTGTGGATCCACTCTTGTATTTCTTTGTCCATGCTCGGCCAATACACTCCTAAGCGCTTTAGATTCTGCAATGTTCGCTGTTTAGAGTAGTGATTCCCTAGCAGTCCTTCATGGGCTTGTTGCAGCCAACTAGCATGTTCATCCTCCTCGACACAACAAGCTAACACTCCTTCTGTATCTTGCTTGTACATACTTCCAGCCAAGATTTGATACTTTAATGATTTTACAACTTCCTCTCTGCTGGTTTTCACATTCTTATTTGCAGGCCCGAAGGTTAGGATTGGTACCAGCTTGTTTGCCCATTTAGGAACAACTTCTAAATTGAACAGATAAGCATCGGGCAATTCGTCAGACACTCCTTGCGGTGGCTCTCCTGAAGTGATGCGAGAAAGATGGTCTGCCCTAAGATGGGTTCTACCTTTCCTGACAACAACTTCAAAGTCGTATTCCATTAGTAAGAGAAACCATCTTACTAAGCGGCCTGTATTGCAAGGTTTATTGACCAAATATAGTAGCGCTTGATGATCAGTGAAAAACTTGAACTTATTGGGCAATAGATAGTGTCTAAACTTCTTCACAGCATATATCATGCCCAAGCCTTCTCTCTCCGTTGTGGTGTAATTTCGTTCCGCTGCATTTAATTGCCTACTAGCATATGCTATCGGCAAATCTAGATTTCCTTCACCTGTGGGTTGTGCTAGCACACACCCTATTGCATGATTGGAGGCATCTACATGGACATGAAAGGGTTTGCTCCAATCCGGAGTAGTCAATATTGGTGCTGTGCACAAACGTCTCTTCAGCTCATTGAAGGAAGTCTCGCATTCCTCGTTCCATTCAAAATTCGTCAACAGCCCATAAAGAGGTTTAGCTATGATGGCATACATGTGGATAAATCTACGGTAATTCCACAATGGCCCATAAAGGCTTGTACCTCTTTCACATTTCTTGGTCTGGCCAACTCTGCTATTGCTCTTACCTTGTCTTCGTCTGTTGATATTCCATTCTTCGAAACAATGTGACCTAAGATCTTACCTTGGCGTACCATAAACACACACTTTTCTGGATTCAGACACACTCGATAATCTCTACACTTGTTGAAGATTTGCCTGAGTTCAGGGATGTGGTAGCTTCTCTCTTGGGAATGAGCGCACAAATCATCCACATATACTTCTAAGCTCTTTCGCAAGAACTCTTTGAAGACATGACACATGAGTCTTTGGAATGTTGCAGGTGCATTGGTGAGCCCAAATGGCATCACACGGAATGCAAAGATTCCCCATTCTGTGGCAAAGGCCGTTTTGTGTTGATCTTCGGGGGCAATGGCTACTTGGTTGTAACCTGAAAATCCATCAAGGAAGCTGTAAACTTCCTTGCCTGCAACACGCTCCAAAAGATGTTCGGTGATGGGAAGTGGATAACTATCTCTAATCGTAGCGGCATTAACTTTTTTAAGGTTAATGCACACTCGCAATTTCCCATTCTTCTTGGGCACCACTACAATAGGGGACACCCATTCAGTGTGCTCAATCTCATAGATGAATCCGGCTTCAATCAGCCTGTCAATTTCCTCTTTTATTTTGGCCGCATAGTTGTCATTATATGTGTAGGGTTTTTGTTTGGTGGGCTTAGCATCAGCAGTCATCGGAATCGTGTGAGAGCAAATCTCTGGATCTACTCCTTTCAAGTCTCTATAATGCCATGCGAACACATCCCTATATTCCCTTAATAGAGCTACAAGCTCTACTTCTTCATCTGCACTTAGGTCGTCTCCTATGTACGTACATCGCTCTTCGTTCCCTTCAATGGTCACTACAATTTTTTTAGTCTTCTCTTTATTGTCATATGCTTCTCCTATCATGGCCTCTCTCTTAGGCATTCGTACCAAAATTTTTCGGTCTTCCACTTCATATTTCTTGAAATTTTCTGGTACTTCAAACAATGATTCTTCCTCTTCTTGTCTCACTACTTTCCTTTTCTTTTTCTTTTGACCTCCTTCACTTCCTTTCTTTGCACTTATCGTTTTAATACTCGCAAGGGGTTCTTCTTCCTTTTGGGTTAACACCCCTAGGTCTTCTAAGTAATGTTCCTCTGAGTCAAAGTATGCATCCATCACAATGGATTCTAGATCATCGTCATTCTCTTCTTCTCCTATGAACTCACTAGGATCACACTCTTCCAACAAGGGCTGACACATGAACACTGAAATATCATAACCCTCCTCATCGCAATGGGGTGTCCATTGTTCCTCATTGACTGCAATGTCCATGGTAGCTAAGATTTCTGCCCAACCATGAGGTTCAAATTCCTCATCAGGAAATATCATCGGAGTATAGGCTGGGTCTTTTATTGGTCTATCTCCTGGGGGAGCTCCTTCTTCTCTCGCTTTTCGGCGCTTTTCCTCTTCCTCCGCGACCTTGCACATCCACAAGTGAGTATCTTCATGCAACCAGGATGGTTAAGGTGAACTTCCAGAATGCACGGAGATAGAGTCTTCTTTCGCTTTGTGGATAGGATTCCACTGTAGGGGTGGTACATCTCTGAAGGTGTGATCCTTCAGATTGACCTTGGTGGTGACCCCTAAGTGCTGTAAGTACAAGGAGTTGGTTCCCCAATCCTGTACTATTTGTAATTGTCGTAGGAAGGGTCTTCCTAGGATCATCTCTTAAACATTATTCTTCTCAAAGTCACATATGGCAAACGTATGTTCAAACTCTACACCACAAGTGGTTAGAGTTATCCCTTCAAGCAATCCGAGAGGTCTTTCAAAATGACCATCTGCCATTTGAAGTTTCATTCTCGTTGGTCTTAAGGTGGGTTTGCCCCATCGCTTCCACAGGGAGGTAGTCGCAATAGCAACACCCGCACCCGAATCCACAATTGCTTTGGTTGTGTAACCTTGATAGGTGATCGGAAGATAAGTGTTACCTTCTTCACCTTCACTCATGTCTCCTATCTTGTCGAGAGGTATCTCGGGTACCTTTTGTTTAGCGCTTAATTTTGGTGCATTGGAATCAAGTTCTAGGACCTGATCCTTCACATGATTCCAGAGCTCCGGTCTTGCCTTGAGGAGTTCCTCTACAGTGAGGTGACATTGAACCTTAGTGTTCTTCACAACATCAGTGTTCCTGGGAATCACTGAATCTTCATTTCTTACCAATATCGTGGGAGCTCTGATCTGGAGAGATTCAGATTCCCAAGGGCCTGTGAAATGAGGCAACTCTTGTAAAGAGTTAGATTCAAAATCTAATCTCTCATCCTCTTGTTGCTCTGCTTGATCCCCATAGATAGAGGGGATGTCTTGGGGAAATTGATCACGAAGATCATCAATCTCCGGAATGGGAGGGAAATCACCCTTCTCTTTGGCCCATTTCTCTTCTTGTATTTCCCGCAAGAACTCTGGAGAGTACTGTTGTATTGAAGGAGGTATTCCAGCATCAGTAGAATTAGGAACATAAGCTACCATGTGTGGTGAGCTTCCTCTTTCAATAACTGGTTGAGCCTGAGGAGGTAAAGAAACTTGTGATTTGTTTACCAACTGCTCTAATCTTTCTAGTAAGCTTTGGAAATGCAAATCCGGCTTAACAGAGTTCGTCTGATTGAACTTTTGGCTAGTCTCAAGTATAGCTTGAGCTTGTTCTACCAGTTTCATGCACATCTTCATCCGTTCAATCTCTAAGTCGGCTCTAGGGTAACTCTTGTCTAGGTTTACAGCTGTTGGCCCTTCTTGGAGTCGAGCCTGGTAGGCTTTAAACATCATGTCCAAGCCTTCAGGAGTGGGGTCAGCTAATACTGATCCTACTCGGGGTGGTGGGTGGGTTACGAGGGGTGTGTTAGAGGGTGGAGAAATGGAGGGTGATGGGGATGGTAGTGGTGGAAGTGTGTGGGAGTGCGGTTGAGCTGTGATTTCTGTGATTTTCGCCTTGGTTTCCCTCACGCTTTCTTCAAGTTCATTTATCTTTTTTGCCCATTGTCTCTTCATTCTTTCACGACTATCCTTCCAGGCGCTAGTCCTCTTTTTGGGTATGCTCTCTGTTGCACTCACCTCGGGGCTCTTTTCCTGAACGACATCTTGGTGTCGTTGAATTGTCTGGGCTCTTGTGATCACCTGCACAGGTGCAATGGAAGTCACACTCCCTGTGGAGTCTACAACTAACCCAACAACATTGATAGGAGTGATTTTAGGCATGTTATTAGGGTTCTTTGGGCAATCTCGTAGGAGATGTTCTTTCCCGCAGTCTTGACAGAAGCCCTGAATGGTTATTGGTTGAGGCTGTGTAGGGGCAGGCAGTGGACAATCACGTATAAGGTGATCTCCCTGACATCTGAAGCATGGTCCTCTAGGAAATGGCGGTCGTACCTGCCTAGGTTGAGGTCTAGAGTTGGGGTTTGTGTACATGACATTAGAATACTCCGGTTCCCCACTATTTTCACTTGGGTCCTCATAGTAGTATGACTCATTATGCTCGGGTGACTGCATGTAGTAAGCCTGTGGGCTATCAATATGTGTGGAGTCAAAACTATGGTCACTTGGATCACTGTCTGATAGCAATGGGGTGACTGGAACTATGGCTCTATTCGGATTTTCTTCAGTAGATGCATATTTCACTGGGATCACATTGGTTGGAGCAAGGGGTTGCTGCACTAGGACTGGTTGAGGTCTCTGCTGCCCTTGATAAGGTGGCTGATAAGTTTGTTGTGGTCTGTTGTATTGTGGTGATGGGTACTGATTCTGGTACCTACCATGTTGTGGATATGGCTGAGGATAATTTTGCCTAACAGTTTGTTTGTTATATGGGCAGTCTTGTGCCGTGTGATTGGTGTACCTGCACTCTATGGTGCAGTACTGGCTACTAGGATTCACCTGAGGTCGGGCCATAATGGGGCATACACTTGCCATATGTTCACCGCCACAATTGTAACACCGCTTAACTGGGGCAAATCTTGGAATTTGCTTGCTAGAGACACCTAGTCTTTGGGCTACCTTCTCTGCAAGTTCCTCGATGGATGTGGATTGACCAGATGTCTGTTTACTAGAGCTGTCAAAATCCTTATAGATTTTTGATAGTTCTAACTCCTCACCTAGATTGTCCTCAATGTCTATGCACATGCGCACGCACTCCTCTATCGTTCTAGGGTCCTTCAGGTACACATATGACCTGAGCTTAGTGCTCAATAGTCCGTCTAGGAACAAGGCCACTTGTTTGGCTGGTGTGGGTAACTCCGGCATAGGACATCTCTCCAGGTACTGTCTAAATCTTCTTCCAGCTAGTCTGACCGTCTCTTGAGGTGTTTGTTTGAAGCTATGAATTAGTGAGGAGGTGTTATGCCTGATTCCACTCTTAGAAAACTCCACAATAAATGCCTCCAAGAGTTGGTCTATGTTTCTGAAATGCCTCTCATTCAGTGGTTGGAACCACGTAAGGGCAGTGTTCCTAAGGGTCAGACCGAAAGCATTATATTGTGTGAATAGGTCCTCCACTTGTTCAGCTTTCAACACTTGTCGAAATTCTGCCACATGGTCATAAGGGTCTCCCGTACCATCGAAATAATTCTTCATGGACTTCACAAGTTGGGTTGGTCGTAGGGTCCTAGTGTGTTCTCTCGGCCTTGGCAAAGGAAAATCATCAATGTCCCGGTGATTCCATGGGGTTCTATGTCTCTCAGGTTCTACTCTATTCCTTTCTGTTCCCGTTCTTTCTCTTCCCAGGGAGTTGACAAAACTCACCTCAGGTTTGTCTCTACCTCTATCTCTTTGAGCGCCATGAGCTTGGGAGGTCCCAGCTCCTTGATGACCAAAGGACACATTAGACCTTGGTTGGGGAAAAGCAAATTCACCCTTCCAAGTGTAGGCATGTCTGCCCTGCTCAGTGACCACGAAGATTCTCTCTGATGCAGTGTCTAAGTAGGTTACTTGGCCTGGACTATCAGGGTCTTTAAACTCGTAGATCGTGAGGGTATTCACCTCCTGAGGTTGAGAAGTTCTATATCTCCAAAAAGCCTCATCGGTTTCCCGATTTAAAAGCAGATCTATGCTTTTATTATCTTGTGGAATCCACTCAGGAGTCATAATTCTGGTCAAAACAGACT
This sequence comes from Ceratopteris richardii, assembly GCA_020310875.1. NCBI lineage: Eukaryota > Viridiplantae > Streptophyta > Polypodiopsida > Polypodiales > Pteridaceae > Ceratopteris > Ceratopteris richardii. The sequence continues at coordinate 83,190,379 of CM035436.1, forward strand.
TACCACGGGGAGTTCTTGGCTCTCTCTCTAAGTTCCCTTGCTCTATGTCACCCATGTCGGTCTCCGCAATCACATTTCCAAACTCATCAGTTCTATCAGGAAGAGTGGTGACTACATATATAGTCCCCTCTTTATCTAGGTATGCTCCATTCTCAAACTTGACTACCGGGTGGTCTAATCCATGGGTTTGATCGGGGTTCTTAATCTGGACCACCGATCTTCTCAGTCCGTCTTCGTAGATGCGAGCACCTAGACGATTCGTCCTGATATATTCCAATTGCGTCTTATAAGGTCCTTCTGGCTTCTCTAGGTAAGCCAACCCTGGACTACCTACTGATCTCTCCATGTGATAGGACATCTCAGAATCACTTGTTTCTGATCTGGCAGTGTATGGGTAATCACTCAACTGCTGGGCCCAAGACCTGGCAGTGTGATTGACACTAGCTTCAGAAGATCTGAGGCTTTGTCTGTCTCGGCCTAAGTGTCTGCCTGATCTAAGGTTCATAAGCCTGATTTATTCACCCCCTGGAACCCAAGCACACTCTCGTTGCAGGCTGATTTTGCACCAATCACTTTGTTCTTTTTAGTTGAATAGTATGTTTATGGTCTTGTCTGAAATTGCGTCGTCAGGAGTACTTAAGTGAATTTCCGCACTGGATGAGTGGTCGATTCCCGTTTACCTTTTTGTCCCTTAGTGTTTTCGCACTTAAGACCTATTTATTTTCTTGCACTTGGTTGATTAATTCTCTTGGACTTGATTCGTGCCTAACGTTGCCCTAGTTAATTACCACACCCAAGTCGTACTTAGCCTAGGCTAGGAATTTGACAAAGGAGGGTTATGAGATCTTCCAACCTCAATCAGCTGGTTGACCCGACAGCTATGCAAGCCCAGGAAGCCTTCTCCCAAGCCCAGTGCTCACCCTTGCTAGCTTGCTTTGATTGCCTTGAGTGCCCACAAAGTTCCTGCAAAAACTCACCAGTTAGTATGGCTTTATTGCCACAAGTATTTGAAAGACCCGCTTCAATAATTTTAACCCCCTTGGGTAGCTCACTGTACCCCCTGTCTCTGAGAATCACTTAGTCCCACCTATCTCTGGTTTCTATGCCTTTTGCCCCCTACCAAGGTTCTAAGCTATACCAATATGTCAAAATTCAAGCTCAACTACCCTTTCATTCACTCAAAAATTAACTCTCATTTTTCATGCGTTAATGGCCGGGTATCGCGATAGGTCGGGTCGGGGTGTCGCGATAGCTCGGAGTGTCGCGATACCTTGGGGGTGTCGCGATAGCTCGAAGTGTCGCGATACCTTGGGGTGTCGCGATAGCTCGAAGTGTCGCGATACCTTGGGGTGTCGCGATAGCTCGGAGTGTCGCGATACCTTGGGGTGTCGCGATAGCTCGAAGTGTCGCGATACCTTGGGGTGTCGCGATAGCTCGAAGTGTCGCGATACCTTGGGGTGTCGCGATAGCTCGAAGTGTCGCGATACCTTGGGGTGTCGCGATAGCTCGGAGTGTCGCGATACCTTGGGGTGTCGCGATAGCTCGAAGTGTCGCGATACCTTGGGGTGTCGCGATAGCTCGAAGTGTCGCGATACCTTGGGGTGTCGCGATAGCTCGGAGTGTCGCGATACCTTGGGGTGTCGCGATAGCTCGGAGTGTCGCGATACCTTGGGGTGTCACGATAGCTCGAGCTCAATGCCTCGGGAACAGTGCAGATAATTTTTGTACCTGCTGAGCTTGTTGGAGATGATGATGGAGCTGCCACCTGCAAGAAACATGCAAAAAACGCACAAATACAAGCACGCACAATTGCTCTCTCTCAAACTCGCACACAACAAATGAGGGAAAGAAAAGGAAGAGGGGATATGTAGTGGGGAAGGAGGTGGAGGTGGAGATGGAGAAGGAGGTGAAGATGAAGATGGAGATGGAGAAAAATCAGAAATTTACCTACTACTTACCATTCCAATGCGTCCTCTCTACGTCTTACCATCACACGCTCGTCCTCAAAGCTCGATCCCCGGCAACGGCGCCAAAATTTGGTGTAGCTCAGTGATGAGTAGCACCTCCTTTAATGTCAATCCGGGAAGACATGAGGATGGTATGAAGACCGCGAGCAAGTGGAAGCACAAGTGCGTGAGTGAGAAGCACACAAGCATGCACACACATACACACACACGCGCACACACAGTAAGAACAAAGAGAGTAAGACAATGGAATCACTTCTATTGCAAGAAAGTTCTCATACAAGCTCAAACTACAAGAAGCCAACCCCAAAATGAGCTCTCTAGCTCTATTTATAGTTTTTGACTAGCTTTGGCCCTGTTCAGACCTAGTGTCCGGCCTAGTTAAAAATTAGGTTCCGGGGCTTATTTGAGGGCCCAAACGAGATCTAAAAATTATGAAAATTGACAGGCAACTACATCTAAGGCTCCCCAAGCTCGAGGACTCCTCGGCTTGTACAAAATGGAGCTACAAAAAGGTGAAATGATATTTACAAGGGTTCGTAGTGATGAGAATCACTTTAGAATGATGTGGGGGTTTTGAAAAAAATAAGGGTTGCCTCAGTGCTAGATCTTCATGTGTGTCCATACTTGCTTCTTCCCGCATCCTGTCAACACAAGCCGAGGGAAAAAACCTCCTAAAGAGGGAAAAAAGTGCCCCGGTGGTGCTAGATTGTTCATACACATCACTACCTAAATATATCAACAAATCACCCCTAAGAGTGATGCGGTGGACAAGGAGCTAGCACTCATGTATAAGGAAGTGCCAAGCTAGAACCTCTCCCTGACATAATGATAATGCACCCCAATGTGCTTAGTGCAAGCATGGAACATAGGGTTCCTCGCAACTGCCAATGCGCTCTGACTGTCAGTGAAGATGGTGGTGGCAGAAGACTGACCAACACCCAAATCAGCCATAATGCATCTGAGCCACACACACTCAATAGTCGTTGTGAAAGCTTCCCTATACTCAGCCTCACAATTGGAAGTGGCCACAGTAGGCTGCTTCTTGCTCAACCAAGATATACATGAGCTACCAAGCACGAAGCAAAAGCCACTAGTGGACACATGAGTGTCATAGCAACCAGTTCAATCACTATCAGAAAAAGCATGCAAATTTGGTGGTAGTGATCCCCCCTTGGGATAAAACAATCCAAGTAGCCAAGTACCACTCAAGTAGCAAAAGATGCGCTTAACCGCCTTCCAATGCTTGACACTTGGGCAATGCATAAACCTGCTCATCTGTGAGACAACAAACTGAATATCTGGCCGAGTAATGCATAAGTAAATCAAGCATCGAATAGCTTGTTGATAGAGAACAACATAAATGCATCTCCAGCATCATGAAGACTCAATCGTAAACCTGTCTCCATAGGAGTGGCAATAGGCTTACAATCTTTAAGGCCAAAATGCTATAATAATGTGTCAATATATTTTGTTTGACACAAAGCCATTCCACATTCAACTTGCATAAATTGAATGCCCAAACAGTGATGCAAATGGCCCAAATCAAATATCTCAAATGAGGCATGCAAATTAGCCTTAAAATCAACAATATGCATGTCGTGAGGACTAGTAAGTAGCATGTCATCAACATATACCACAATGATCAGAAGCACATCATTAACACGCTTAACATATAAGGTGCTTTCAATTGGACTATCAAAACCATGTGCAATCAGATAGGCATGTATCTTTTCATACCAAGCACGTGGTGCTTTCTTTAAACCATATAATGCCTTCTTTAACCTGCACACCTGGTTTTCATGCCCTTTCTGCTCAAAGCCACGGGGCTGAAAAACATACACTTCTTCATGCAAGTCACCATTCAAAAATGTTGTCTTAATGTCCAACTGATGTACATTCCAATCATGATGAGTTCAAGTGCACAGATGGTACGAATAGTAGTCATTCGGCAAGTAGGAGCAAAGGTTTCATCAAAATCAATGCCTCTTTGTTGCACATAACCCTTCGCAACAAGCCTAACCTTATACCTGTCAACTATTCCATCAGGTTTGCGCTTTAGCTTGTATACCCACTTAGTGCCAATGGCCTTCTTGTTAGGAGGCAAGTCACATAAAGACCATGTACCATTTTTCATGATAGCATCATATTCAAATTGCATTGCAACCATCCAATGTTTTTAATTTTGTGCTTCATCAAATGAAACAGGTTCAATCTCATCACAAATACTAGAGGCAGCCATAGCATAACAATACGATGCAAAAGAGGCACTATGAGAACCTGACCGAGTATCATATGACAGAGGTGCATCTAATTTGCTATCACGCAAAGTCTGCACCAGCCATCTTGGCATAGTTTTTGCCTGCTCAATATTAGCTCTCTCATCAACAAGTGCATCATGTAGATTTGCATCAGAAATGGAATGATCTACATCATCACATGAAACTTGCAAAGTCTGAGAAGTTGCTTCATTAGGACTAGCACTAGGATGTCCACCCGTAAAAAGAGGCAGCAAAGTATCATACATTTCTTTGGAGCTAACAAATGTCTCCTTAGTACATGAAAGTAAGGTTTGAATAGCACCTTCCACAAAGACAACATCACGGCTAACTAGAATGTGTTTATTCTATGGATGATACAGACAATAACCTTTGCTTTCAGAACTGTACCCAACAAAAATACATTTTACTGCTTTATCATCCAATTTTCTGTGATGTTGTTCAGGCACTGATGCATATGCCAAACAACCAAAAACATGTAGATGGGCAACAGATGGCTTACGACCATGCCAAGCCTCATATGGAGTGATAGACTGTAGCACTTTAGTGGGACAGCTGTTAAGTACATATGCTGCACACATGACAGCCTCAAGCCAGAAACTATGTGGTAAAGCCTGACTCTTGACCATACACCTCTCCATCTCCATGAGTGACTTGTTCTTTCATTTAGCAACCCCATTCTATTGAGGTGTATACGGCACTGTACATTGATGTTTTATCCCATGTTCAACCAGAAATGCACTAAAATCAGAAGGCATATATTCTCCCCCTCTATCAAAACAGAGAGTGCCCATTTTACATGCTGACAGATTTTCAGCGAAAACCAGAAACTGTTTAAAGCACATAAAGTCGTCGGACTTTGCCTTCAATGGATATACCCATGCATGCTTGGAAAAATCATCGATGAAAGTCACGAAGTAAAGATAGTTCCCAAAAGAAGGTGTCTGCATAGGACCACATACATCACTATGTACAAGCTACAATTTCTGAGTAGCCCGAACTGAACCATCTTTTGGAAAGGAGGAATGTTGCATTTTGCCCAAAATACAACCTTCACAAACATGTTTTCCAGGTGCCTCAAGTTTGGGCAAAGAGGACACCATTTCAGATTTCTGTAGGCATAGCAAACTAGCGAAATTCAGATGACCAAAGCATGCATGCCAAAGCTTTGCATCTGACATAGCCTGAGAATCATGTACTGCACATGCCAAATCATTTACATATCTTTCATAGTCTATGAGCTTATACAACTCACGACATCACTACAACATATCGACGGTATACCGAGGCTGCTACTGAGGTAAATGAACGGGCATAATTTTTCCGCGACGTCAATGTCAGGGTCGGTACGGGTGTCAAAAACATAACGCCGATATAGGCATCGGTATGAGCGTCAGTAATACCGGCGCTTATACCGACGACTCTGTTGGGTGTACCAATGCCCATACTGACGATTGTACTAGGCGTACTGACGACCATATCTGCACAATTTTTTTTGGGTAGAGTATGTTTTCTTTTGCTACAGCATGATGTTGTTTAGCAAAAGACAATACACTCTGCCCAACTCTAAACTGAGTACATGTGTTATGTACTCTAATGGAAACCAAAACATGATTTTATATGAGCAAAAATGAACCATGAATCATGTACAAAAAGTTTTATATTCCATAAATGAAGGATGTACAAGAGTGTGACAAAGCACTTCCATATAGGAATCGAATACAAAATTATGGTACATCATTGCCAAATAGGAGTGTAATACAAAATAATGGCAATGTGACAAAGCACTTCCATATAGGAATCGAATACAAAATTATGGTACATCATTGCCACATAGGAGTGTAATACAAAATTGTGGCAAAGCACTACCATACATATACGTAAGGGGATCAAAACACCTGCAATCCTGCAACAAAGCATATGTGTAAAATGAGACGAATTGACATGACATTTATAAACAACAACTAAAAATACAAAACCAAGCTATAAGTTTACCTAATCATAGATTCTCCCATGAAATGATTGCACCGCGTCCCTCTAAGTCTTGCAACACTGCAACCAATCCATAACGATATCCATAAGATTCTTCAGTTCGCGTCGGAGGACGACCCACTGCCAACTCCTATAATAAATATGCAAAATGTTAGATGAACATACATGATGTGCTGAACACAAACAAATTCAATAATTAACATGATACTTACAAATTGGTAGCGCATACTGTCGTATCCGCCGCTACCTAAATGCGACATTCCAACCGTATCCAAACGTGTGGCCGCCGCATCTCTCCGTTTCGCGAGCTTCCGACCGTCGATGAGACATCACCTCACATGCCGTATGCCGAATCCATTTCGAACTCACAATAGGATTCCCAGGTGCTGGCTAGTACTCTTCATATATGCATTGTGTAATATAATTTTTGGAATCCCTATCCTGTTCGCTCCATTTTAACATTACAGAATGTCCAAACTCTATGGAGCAAAGTTGTCGAATGCGTTGACGCATTGACTTCTCGGCTGTATCCATGACTGGAGCTCCATTACGTATGTGATATATTTTGGAGTCGTCATGGTCATGCGCTCCCCAAGGTGTACGTGGAGATCCCATCTGATCCAATATGAAGATCCCATCTGATCAAATGTGTGTATGCATATGCATGTGTGTATGCATATGCATGTTTGTATGCATATGCATGTGTGTATGTGTGTGTGCATATGCATTGTGTGTATGCATATGCATATGCATGTGTATGCATATGCATGTGTGTATGCATATGCATTGTGTGTATGCATATACATGTGTGTATGCATATGCATGTGTGTATGCATATGCATTGTGTATGTGTGTATGCATTGTGTATGTGTGTATGCATTGTGTATGTGTGTATGCATATGCATTGTGTATGTGTATGTGTGTATGTGTGTATGCATATGCATGTGTGTATACGCATTGTGTATGTGTGTATGCATATGCATTGTGTGTATGCATATGATTGTGTATGTGTGTATGTGTGTATGCATATGCATGTGTCTATGCATATGTGTATGCATATGCATATGCATGTGTATGTGTGTATGTGTGTATGCATATGCATGTGTGTATGCATTGTGTATGTGTGTATGCATATGCATTGTGTGTATGCATATGATTGTGTATGTGTGTATGTGTGTATGCATATGAATTGTGTATGCATATGCATGTGTGTATGCATATGCATATGCATTTGTATGTGTGTATGCATATGCATGTCTGTATGCATATGCATGTCTGTATGCATATGCATGTGTGTATGCATATGCATTGTTTATGTGTTTATGCATTGTGTATGTGTGTATGCATATGCATGTGTGTATGCATATGCATGTGTGTATGCATATGCATTGCGGTATGTGTGTATGTGTGTATGCATATGCATTGTGTATGCATATGCATTGTGTATGCATATGCATATGCATGTGTATGCATATGCATTGTGTGTATGCATATGCATGTGTGTATGCATATGCATGTGTGTATGCATATGCATTGTGTATGTATGTATGCACTGTGTATGTGTGTATGCATATGCATTGTGTATGTGTGTATGTGTGTATGCATATGCATGTGTGTATGCATTGTGTATGTGTGTATGCATATGCATGTGTTTATGCATATGCATTGTGTGTATGCATATGCATTGTGTATGTGTGTATGTGTGTATGCATATGCATTGTGTATGCATATGCATGTGTGTATGCATATGCATGTGTGTATGCATATGCATGTGTGTATGCATATGCATGTGTGTATGCATATGCATGTGTGTATGCATATGCATGTGTGTATGCATATGCATGTGTATGCATATGCATGTGTATGTGTGTATGCATGTGTATGTGTGTATGCATTGTGTATGTGTGTATGCATATGCATGTGTGTATGCATATGCATGTGCGTATGCATATGCATGTGTGTATGCATCTGCATTGTGTATGTGTGTATGCATTGTGTATGTGTGTATGCATATGCATTGTGTATGTGTGTATGCATATGCATTGTGTATGTGTATGCATTGTGTATGTGTGTATGCATATGCATTGTGTATGTGTGTATGCATATGCATTATGTATGCATATGCATGTGTGTATGCATATGCATATGCATGTGTATGTGTGTATGCATATGCATGTGTGTATGCATTGTGTATGTGTGTATGCATATGCATGTGTGTATGCATATGCATTGTGTATGTATGTATGCATTGTGTATGTGTGTATGCATATGCATGTGTGTATGCATATGCATTGTGTGTATGCATATGCATTGTGTATGCATATGCATATGCATGTGTATGTGTGTATGCATATGCATGTGCATATGCATTGTGTATGTGTGTATGCATATGCATGTGTGTATGCATATGCATTGTGTATGTGTGTATGCATTGTGTATGTGTGTATGCATATGCATGTGTGTATGCATATGCATATGCATGTGTGTATGTGTGTATGCATATGCATTGTGTATGTGTGTATGCATTGTGTATGTGTGTATGCATATGCATTGTGTATGTGTGTATTCATATGCATGTGTGTATGCATATGCATTGTGTATGTGTGTATGCATATGCATGTGTGTATGCATATGCATTGTGTATGTGTGTATGCATTATGTATGTGTGTATGCATATGCATTGTGTAGGTGTGTATGTGTGTATGCATATGCATTGTGTGTATGCATATGCATATGCATGTGTGTATGTGTGTATGCATTGTGTATGTGTGTATGCATATGCATTGTGTATGTGTTTATGCATATGCATATGCATTGTGTGTATGCATATGCATGTGTGTATGTTGTTGAAGGCAGGGAAATCTGGAAGATGAATAATTAATTTGAAATCTGAAAAATGGTTAAACGTGGATATTATCTAGTTAGATATATCTTTTTGGTGTATTGGATTTTAATAAAATAAAAAGAAAAAGACAGTTATGTGGAGATAAAAAGGGACATGTCGTGAGAAGGAGGGATGTTACAAAAGAAAGGCGCGTGACAACCAGAGAGAGAAGAAGATCGACTGACAGGGATCTTAGGAGGACCGGAGAACGGATTCTGCAGGAAACATTATACGCACTGTGATTGATGAAATCATGCGGTGTAGTCAAGTATGATTTATGAAGTTTCAAGGTTTACAAATCTGTAGTCACAGCGTTAAGTTAACCTAAGAAAGAACAGAATTGTCTGCAAGACAAGAGTTCGTGTTTGTAACCATCACTTTTCGATAAGTCAATGAAGAGATTTAAATTATCTGTGTAACAGCGCATTGAAACTTGTGTGTCTGTGAGTGTGTGAGAAATCTATTAACCTTAGAAATGTGCAAATCTGGAAACGTACTGCGTGATTCTGAAGTCGGTAAAGTTACCGGAAAATTACCGTAAAGTTACCGGAAAGTTACCGAAATGGAAGAGTTACGGTGAACTTTCAAATATGAATCAGGTGGAATCTTTGCGAATGAAGACCAGTGCAAATGGAGAAGTGAGTAATACTGGTTTGCTCTTTATTTAGATGTTGTGTTGACCACTAGAACCCTCAACACAATTGGCGATCCTACTGTACGGCTGACACAGCCTCAAGAAATGCATGAGGGGCAGGCGCAACAGTTTTGGTAAAGTATATTTTACGAGGGCACAGGCAAGAGCAGCGAACATGGAGACATCTTTCGACTTTTACGAGTGGTACAAGGCCAAGGAGTAGGAAGCTCTGGGAACTGAAGAGGAACAGGAGGAAACAGGTGCAGCAGAGGCAAGGTTAGTGGGCGGCATACTAGGAGCGTTATTCCTCACAGAAGCAACTGTAGGGGTAAGAAGACGACTCCAGTTTGACCCACTTGCAGGGGCGACCGGTCAAAGAACTAAGCGCACACCTCAAGCACAGCCAATGGCTCAACCACCTCCTAATCCTAAGGTTAAAGCAGCTTATTTCAGTGGAACATCTAAGGAGGATGCTGATTGCCGTGTGGCTCAATTCGAAATAAAATGGACAGCGAATGGATATCCAGCTATGTATGGTGATGATATTAAGCTTCAACAGTTTGCAGCCACATTGGAAGGACGAGCTATGAGCTGGTTCAGTCAATATGGCATTGCCCATTTTGCTACATATGATAATTTAAAAATAGCATTCTTGCAACGATTTAGAAAAGAAAAGACGCCTTTCGATGTATTAAGGAAGTTGAGGGCCATCAGACAAAAGACCATGCTAGTGGAAGACTACGCTCAGAAGTTCCGGACCCTAATGGAGAGGTTGCAAGGTAATGAACGACCTACTGATGAGATGTCGGCAGGATTTTTTTTGAAAGGATTACGGAGCACAATAAGACATGCAATGGCCAGTGTGGACATTGCAAACGGCTTTGATGTATTAGTATTAGCAGCGGCGCATGTGGAAAGAAGGTTTGGACGAGCCAAAAAGAAGTATTCTGATTCTGGTTCAGAGGTTGAATCGGATTCAGCAACGGAGTCGGGCAAGAGTTCAAGTGATTCTGACACTGACGACCATGATGATGAAATAGTGAAGACAAAGCATCATAAGCATAAAGCTAGGCACAGTAAAGAGGAGGAATGGATTAATAAGTTAAAGAGACATGGGTATTCTATACTAGCTCCAAAGGAAAGAGGATTTTGTGATATTTGTGACAAAGAAGGACATACAACCACTCAGTGTTGGTATAACCCTAAGCATAGAGGGCAAGGGTCTCGGCAAGATAATCGGAATCTTAATGACGTAGCGGCCAATCAGGCTATTCCTATCCAAGGGCGAGGTAATTTTCAGAGACAGCAGCAAGTAAGACCTCCATGGAGAGATCAAGGGAATCAGCAAGGGAACAAGCAACAAGGCAATCACCAAGGTCGACCACCAAGGGTAATGACCTGTGGATATTGTTCAGCTCCCGATCATTGGATAGGGCCGAATTGCCCTTTGTGGGTAAAGCATCGTGAAGAAAGAGGTATACCCGTTATTAGGTATATCAGCATAATCAACAGGGACAACATCAACAACAGGGGCAGCAGGTGGCTCAGGCGAATGCCATGCTGATAGAATGGCCAGATCAAGCGAATAGAGCCAATGATGCACCCAGTACATCTGATCGAATGCACGTTAAGAATAATAACCAATGGCAGTGTGATTGTAAACAATGTGGGAAAGGTAAAGAGGTTGAAGTGTTGGCGGTTACAAGATCAAGGAATAAAGGCCCTATTGATTGGCAGGAACAAAGGAAAATCCGAGACAAGGTTTTGAAGCAGGTTCAAGAGGAGTCTCCTAATCAGGCGAAGGGTGGAGGTCAGACTGAGCAACAACAGGGTGTGAAGTTGGTACCTCCCATAGTGGAGCGGGATAAGGCTCCGAGTCAGCAAGGCTTGGCAAATGAATGGTTTAATGAAATCATTAGCTCACCGTTACAGTTGTCCTTGGATCAACTGTTATCTTTGGTACTGATGTTTCGAGAGAAATTGTTGAGAAAGCTACTTGGGTATCATGTAGAGCCCAAAATTAGGTCGACCCCTTCAATCTCGGCCAACAGTATTGATCCAGCAGATGTGGATTTTGTCGTACCAGTGATTCAGGTGTAGTACAACTAGCAGCGGTTTGCGGAAGTGTTGCTTGATGGAGGATCAGGGGTAAACATATTACCTGAGCATATTTTTCTTGAAATGGGACGAGGGGTATTGGCTCCAACACCTTTTCAGGTAAAGATGGCGGATCAAACACGAGTACAGCCGGTTGGCATTTTGAAGCAACAACAAATTATTATTTCCGGCATGACATTTATGGTCAATTTTGTGGTCATCCGAATGTCTGAGGCCGCGTACCCGTATGAAATGTTGTTAGGGAGACCTTGGTTTCGACTCGCCAAAGTCAAGCAGGATTGGGGCTTGAATGTAGTAATGATTACCAAAGGTAAAAAGCAACTGACTATTCTATGCGTGGACGAAAAAATATGTCGGTACAGGAGAAACCACTTATGGCTCAGACCATTAATTTAGCAGATGAGATTGAAGATGATGAAGAGGAAAAGTTTTTGCAAGCAAATCCAACGGTGGTGCCGGTATTGCAACAAATGACCTCCTGTTGAACCTGAATGTGCTTCCTGTAAGACAACTGGTTGTTCGAAATCTGGTACACACCTCCTTATGACCTGATCCACCCCCTTTTTGTATAATGCCTGTTATAACCAAATACGGCCTACTTTTAAGAGCAAACTTCCTCCTCTGATCAGGCGTAAAATATTGTGGTAATGCACCCTCCGTCAGGAAAATTAATAACTGATCATACCACGAATCTACCTCTACCACTTGTGCCATAAACAAGTAAGCATCCGAAAATACATCAAGTGCACCGGTGGGTGTTTCTCCTGATTCCAATCGACTAAAATAATCTGCCATCGCATGCTCTTTCCCTGGAGTATGCACAATCACAAAATCAAATTCTTGTAACAAAAGCATCCACCTGGTTAATCGGCTTGTTAATAAGGGCTTCTTGATTAAATAAACCAAAGCCTGATGATCCACATGAAAAACCACTTTATTGCCCAAGAAATAATGTCGAAACTTGTTAAGGGCATATACCATCGCCAAAGCTTCCCTTTCGGTCACCGGATAATTTCTTTTAGCCACAGCCAATACTCTACTGGCATAATAGACAGGTCTATACCATCCTTTGTCTTTCTGCTGCATCAAAACTGCTCCTACAGCCACATCTGATGCATCCACAAATATGTGGAATGGCATTGACCAATCGGGTGGTTGCAAAATAGGTGCTACCAACACAACTGAAATGCTTTCTCTTGAGCATCTACCCACATAAACAGAACATCCTTCTTGGTCAAATGCGTCAGCGGTAAAGAAACGTTTGCTAACTATCTTAAGTATCGGGAATGCCACTTAATTTGACCGACAAACTGCATTACTTCTTTAACGTTGGTCGGTGCTTTAGCTGTACTTATAGCTTCAATTTTTTTAATATCAATAGCCATCCCTTCTTGTGATATAACATGGCCCAATAAAATACCGCTTCTGACCGCAATCACACTTTTAAATGGATTCAATACCATCCTAAACTGCCGACATCTTTCAAAACATGCTTTCAGGTGTAGCAAGTGCTTAATCATTGCACCGAAGATCGAAAAATCGTCGACAAATACCTGCCGAAAGTCTTGTAAATAAGGTTCAAACACTTTATGCGCCACATAATTGAACGATGGCGGTCCATTCTTCAAGCCAAAACTCATGACAGTAAACACATAGGCACCAAATTTTGTAATAAATGTTGTTTTATGCTGATCCTCCTCTGCCACACTGATCTGATTATAACCGGAAAATCCATCCAAAAAACTATACATTTCATGGCCTGCTACCGCATCCAACACTGCATCACAAAACGGCATAGGAAACGGGTCTGTAACCGTTGCCGAATTTAACTTTCTATAATCAACACAAATTCTGAGCTTCCCATTCTTTTTGGGGACCACTATGATGGGAGATAGCCAAGTCACCTGATTCACCGGTTTGATAAATCCGACTGCCAGGGTCCAAGGCTCCATATGTCTAGGATCAACAACATAAATTTCAGCAATCTTCCAATATTGACAAAACATGAACATACCATACTTAATCATACAAATGATGAGACAAAGATAGAGAAAGATTAGACATGTGTAAACTGTTACGTAAGCCACACTATCATATATACCAATGTTCAATGTACAATGTGGGAGCAAAACTCTCAACCACTCTATGTGAACAGAAATAGATGGATGAGTGAATATACAAATGTAACAAACATATTCAGATGTATGGATAGAAATCTGAATATATATGAGATGTGTGACCTAATAGGTTGTAGAAGAGTGAATATGAGTGATAGAAAGAGGAAGGATCAGTCTAAAACTGATAATCAACAAACCCTCATCTAACCTTAGGCTATGGAAGACCCTAAATTAGACATGTGTGTGAAAAGATCACATACTTACAAAAGTAGCAAAGAATGCTAACAAGTTTGCTACCAGAAATCCTCAAACTCATATGACTATACCTTCTCAAACACCTCATCCAAAGATGCATAAAACATATACATACAGATTCTCTTGTACCTATGTCGAATAGTACTCCTCTTGATATGAATGTTACTGCCTCCATAAACTTGAAGTAGTACCTGTGTGCATAAAGAGAATATGTACCTGAATTCTTAACATAAGATGCAAATCTTATGTTAACCACCATCCAATGTCTTTGAAGTAGCCCGAAAACTTCATGTAGAAGACAATCTTCAAATACATCATGTGAATGGCCGATCCACACCACCAAGCTACTGCGGGGTAAATCCTCTCCATAAGCAAGAGTGTGAGCACACTCTTCTTCTCCAAGAAGAACTCCATAGCCGCTCCCCAACATGCTCCAAAATAGCACCATGGCTGCCCTATGTGCTAAGATGCACCACCTCTACTGAGGTACCAAACCTTCAAAGCTTGGTGTTGAACTAGGTGAAGGATAATTTACAATGAGCCTATGGCTCTTCTTATATAGTTTTCATGTTCCCTTGAAAAGCACATCAAAAAGCTGTTCCAAAAGCAATCCTCAATAAAACTCTTGGGCTCTTCTTATATAGTTTTCATGTTCCCTTGAAAAGCACATCAAAAAGCTGTTCCAAAAGCAATCCTCAATAAAACTCTTGCGATCGTTATATTTTCTAAAACAGAAATGCAAAACTTCGTCCATGTTTTATTTCTAAAAGCGTTGTAAAAGAAAACTTTCTGTTGCGCACTGATGTCCGTGAGACTCGAACTCACACCAATGGTTTGGGAGACTTTTGACCTATCCACGCTGCCCATTGTGGTTTGCTATAGAGGGACTAGGATCCAAGTCTTCATATGCTATAAACTGGAATAAATTTTGACCAATTGGGACATTGAATCAAAGTTTTCCAACATGAAATTCACAGTTCTATGCTTGGAAGTCGATTTGCACTGTTAAAAGTGCGCGCGCTCCATGACACGAAAAACCGAAACTTGAGAAGGAGCTGAACCCACTCTGATACCACTGTTGGGTGTGTGTAGAAGTGTGAGAGACACACGAGAAGCACACACAAGGAGCATAAACACAACAAGACACATGGAGAAGACGATGGCTGGAATAGCTCTCTCTATTGATGATGGACTAAGCTTAAGTAAGAGCTGAATAATATCCCTAAGTACAAAGTACCACCACATATGAGAGTATCAAGTATGTGGTAACATGGGGAAAAAACCTCTAGTCAACACTAGAGTAAAAAGTGCCCATGTATAGGGAAAATGTTCACATCAAAGCTACTCGAGGAACACATAAGTGTAACATATCTTGGCATCCTATTGGTATTTATTGAGGGGGGAATTGTTATGCATCAAGCCAATTTCCACACCAATTGAGATAGGGTTTACGTTCTTAGTTGAGGATTCCAGTGATGCATTTGACACTTCTCTTTAAAATCAAGATGTGGGATGTCTCATATATGCATGCAACACAAGGCTACATATACAGTATACAGTTTCCCAATTGAGTTTATTCATGCATAGCCCTAGCACTAAGTGTTGTAAAGTAGTGAAACATGTTTTTAGATATTCCAAAGGCACTTTGAGTTTAGGTCTCTTTTATGGAAGAGATATTCAACCATGCTTGCTTGCTCTTACAGATGGTGATTGGGCTGGTTGTTATGATACTCATGTGTTTGCTAGTGGTAATTGCTTTTTCCTTGGAGACTCATGCATATCTTGGTTGAGTAAGGAACAACCTATAGTGGTGACATCAAGTTGTGAAGCTAAGTAGAGGGTAATTCTCACACCTACAGTGGAATGTATATGGATGAGACACCTATTGATGGATCTTTGCATGGAGATTGATGCTGCTATGCATATTCTCACTGATAGTCAAAGTGCACAGGATGTTGCATGAAACCTAGTGTTTCATGCATGGACCAAATATATTGAGGTGCATTATCACTATGTGAGAAAGTTCCTTCATGTAGGAGATATTGATTTGGTATATCTGCTTACACAAGATAATGTGGTAGACATATTCACAAAAGCTCTTCCACAAGAAAAGTTTGAAGCTTTTCGCAAAGCTTTAGGATTATTACCTTGTGGGGGCTGATCTATCACTCTCTATATGTGTTCACATCATTTGCTCTAGGGGTTTTGTTACACTTATGTGGTCTTCAAGTAGCTTTGATGTGAACCTTTTCCCTTTACATGGGCACTTTTTACTCTAGTGCAAGCCAGAGGTCTTTTCCCCATGTTACCACATACATGATTCACTCATATGTGGTGGTACTTTGTACTTAGGGATATTATTCAGTTCTTACTTCAGCTCTGATCATTGTCAATAGAGAGAGCTATTTCAACCATCCATCTTCTCCATGTGTCTTGCTGTATTTGTGCTCCTTATGTGTGCTTCTTGTGTGTCTCTCGCACTTCTACACACACCTAACACTCTTCCATGTCGGATTTTTTGTGATGAGAACAAGATTATTTATTTTGATGAAGCAAAAAATTAAAAAAATTGGATGGCTTCTATGCAATTAGAATATGATGCTATTATAAAGAATGGTACTTAGTTGGTATGAAAAGATACATGCCTACTTAATGTTGGGATGTAAGGATCATGTGACCTTATCCCAATAATCATATATATACAACGTTTATAGAGCATTGCCTCAAGAGAGATCATTATGTGGGTTTCAAGGATCCCATGCATATGTGTGCATCTCTTTTCTCTCCTCTTTCTCTCCCTCCATCTCCTCCTTGCTTCTTTGTTCAACACACCAAAGCCTTTCATTGGTATCAGAGCTTGCTGAAGCTTGGTGTGCAAGAAGCTATGGAAGCTTAGGTCACAATAGGTGAAAGTGCAGGTTGACACCTCTCAATAGCTGTTTAGTATTTGGGCCATAACTCGAGTTAGGAAACTCGGATTGATGCATTTTAAAGTTTTGTGGATAGCTAACAGAGGATTACAACTCAATATAAGGGTACAAAACCTGTTTTAGAGTTCCAAATCACCGGAAGTTCAAAAAATGCAAACTAATGTAGAAGATAAATCTACAATCACTTGGAAGACATGTCAGTTTTTGGGCCTTAACTTGAGTTTTATAAGTCGGATTAAATATCTTGGAATAGAGTCTACAACTTTCTAAGGAAGAGAGGTCCAAATTTTGAGCGCTAGGCTGTCAAAATTGCAAAATACATAGCAGTAGTGCTGTAGGTAAAGGTGAAAATGATAGTAGATGCTTGTTTTATGTATATCTTGAGCTACACACCTCCGATTGAGGTGTTCTATATATTGTTACGTAGCTAAGAAGGAGTTCTTGAATTTTATTAAGGCGTAAAATTTCAAATTCAAAGGTTATCATATCTAAAAAAGAAAAACACAGAGCATCATATTTTCACCACAAGAACCCTAGTTGCTTTTGGAGGTTCATTTTATTGTGGAACTTCTTCGAGAGAGATTTTTTGGTGTGCAAACACTTATTTTTAGATCTTGAAGGCATTGTCCATGTATGATTGTTGTGGTAGCTCCTCTGTATGAGAGTAGAGCATGATCTTGTCACATGTTTGGCATGTGAGATGACATTGTAGTATACCTTTTTTGAGGTTTATGTCATCATGAGTTTGATATGGATGTATAGTGGCATTGTGGTCTATATCTTACTTATGCCACTTAGTTACGGTTAGCTTGCGAATTGCACACATTTTATTAGAGATTGATTGGATCTTGGTTGGTACTTGTATCTTTGTTTTTATGCAGGTACATGATCTAGATTGAAACCTCAGTTGCATATCCGTTTGTCACCTTGATTGGCTATTATTTTAGCATATGGTCATTGATTTGATATCTATTTTCTAGTGCAATTCTTGGCATATGTGTATGGTGATTCCCACATGGTTATTTTGGTTCTAGATTCCATTTTATAAAGGAGATGTCAAAATTTTATCAGTTTTTATGCTATATAAATGGTATAGTAGATCCTTTATGCTTGTGAGATAGATTTGGATCGTTACTTATCTCCATTCATTTGGACTTAGTCACATGTCCATCTTGCAGGATTCATTCTTGAGTGGGAGGTGTATCATCATTGTATTGGTATGTATTGCCATCAATTTTTTGGCATATGTATTTGCCATTATCTTTGCTTGGATCAATGATAGGTGGTGAAAAGTTACTCATTATTCTTTTGCTATTGGTTATCTTGTTTGATTGCTCAATTTATAGGGGATACTCTTTCGAAATTTTCCTAGGATTCTTTCACATCTACTTGGTTAGTTTTGAGACTTGGTGAGCAGGCTTATGCTCATGGTTTTATGTGCATGCTAGATGCATGGTTATGTGATAGGTGGTTCACATGGTTTCTTCTCCAGTGAGATATTTGTGATATGAGTTATGCATATGGATATGCAGATGTGATCCCATTGGTGATAGAGTATTATTTCTAGTCTCTTGTTATATTTATAGTCTCTTGGATTGCTAGCATGGTGTCTTCTTGATTTGATGGCACTGACTTTTCAAGATGGAAAGATCAAATGTGGCATACATTGGTTTTTTTAGGGTTAAACATGTCTGTGCATAGAGATGCACAGAGGCCTCTTGACATGCCCGACCACATATGGATTGATATGGATGCATTGGCCATCTTCACTATCCAATTACAACTTGTGGATTCTATATATGAGTCTATTATGTATGAGGAGACGAGTAGTGCATTATGGCAGAGACTACATGATATGTATGTGAGTCCATTGACTCATGTGAGATGTTGATCACATCGATGACTTCGATGTTGCCATTGTGATCGTTAGGGCCATATTCGACGATGTTGCTTCAAGTGGATGCGATGAAGATGTCAGAGATATGCACGTGATGTAGGTCATGTATTGATTTTAGGAGAGTCTATGGCAGTTGATTATGCTAGTGATGGTGATATCACTTTCTCCTATGGTTCATCTCTTGATTCTTCTTGTTCATTGGATAGCACGCATATGGCTTGGTTGTTTGATGCATTCACATTACTCCATATCGCAATTGGTTTTGTCGATTCTTAGGTGAGAGTCATGGACGTGTGCATATGCATGATGGTATGACATATGACATTGAGGGTGCAAGATGTTGATAGATTTAGGTAGTGATTTGTGTGAATATACTAGGACCACTGAGCACTTTTTTCCCTATTTAGGAGGTTTTTTCCCTTGGCTTGTATATACGCCTATAGCCCTAACAGATTACATATCTTTGTACATTCTAGTGGTAATACATTTAGTATTATGTATTGTGCTCCAAGCTTCTTGTTCTTCCTTGTGTTGTTTGCGTGCCTCCGTAGACCTTAAACTCCAATGATTGATAGCAGAGCAAGTCATTGCTTCATCTAGGGCATTGTGGACACCCCTCCAGTCATAGTCTCAGAATCTCACAAAATTTGGTGACCATACTCAGGGTGATTAGGAGATCAAAACTGTTTCGCTCTGTGGTGCCAAAATCGCGATCTAAGCTTGTTTTGGCCTCTAAAAGCACTATCATAGTGCTTGTGTAGGCTATTTTGTCCTTTTGTGCCAAAGATATATACATGTTTTGGTTTGCCAGTATAAGCGTCTCATAGTCTGCTACAGGTTAAGTAGAACTCGTTGGGTAGTTCTGTCCAACTTTTTTAGATACAATCATTTTTCTCCATCAGGGTATTTTAATCACTGGCCATGGTTGAAAGCAATGATGTATTTCGTATGTTGGCTATTGAGGATAAGTTGGATGGTACAAATTATCCATTGTGGGCTTATATGATGTGTCATGTATTAGCTGCAAAAGAATTGTGGAATATCATGCATGGTGTTGAAAAACGTCCTATTACACCTGCAAATATAGGTACTGAAGCTGATGTAGATGATGTTGAAGATGAAGATATTCTTCATATTCCTGTTTGTGTTGCAATTTCTACTGCACCTACTGCAAAGCAAATTTGTTGGGATGGTAGAGATGCTCAGGCACGTGCATTGATAGCATTTTCTATCAAACGTGCCATTGTTCCTCACATTCACTCTTGTAGAATAGCTAAGGATGCTTGGGATACACTTACCACATTGTACCAGGCTAGGAATGAGGCTCGTGTTGCTTACCTTCAAAAACACTTGGAGAGTGAGCATATGAATGAAGGTGATTCTATGGATGGTTTTTTGATAAAGATCAAAGAATTGAAGGAACAATTGATTTCTGCTGATGAAGTTATACTAGATAGCTCACTGATGCGGATGGTTCTGAATGGTCTTCCTGATTCATATCAGAGTTTTGCTTATACCCTTTGTTTGATGATGAAAGGCAATCCAAATGCCTTGACATCTGAGGAGTTAGTCTCTGTTCTATTGCAGGAAGATTAGTCTAGGCAGAACAGGTCCATTATGCGCGTTGTAGATCAAGCTTCCTTGCTAGTCAGAAGGGTAAAGGTGAATGGAGCTCTTCTACTAGTAAGCAAAAATCTACTAATTTAGCACAATCAAAGAAGGAAGACAGAGACGAGAAGAAAAAAGAAAAGCAAAAATTATTTTGCAAATATTGTAAATCAAATGATTAGGTCATTAAGAGCTGTCTAAATCTGGATACTAAAGAGGCAAAGAAGAAAGAGGCGGGAATGGTTGTTGCAGAGGCCTCTACACCAAAAACAGAGTCTGCTAACTTGTGCAAAATGAAGAATGGGCGTTTACTACTATTTGCAGTTTTGACCCATCTTCTCATGAGTAGTGTATGTCTGCAGTAGACTCAGATGTTTGGTATTTTGATAGTGGGGCAACCAAACATATTACCTCACAACACAATTTCTTCACTTAACTTGAGCCTACCCCTACATGGAATACTATCACATATGCCAACAAATCCTCTTATCTTATCATGGGAGTTGGTAAGATCACTCTGACTACTGCTAATGGTAGTTCTTTCACTTGGTCGGATGCTTTATTTGTGTCACAGATCAAGAAAAATCTATTATTAGTTTCAACATTAGCCAAGATTGGCTTAGTTGTGAAATTTGTTGATGCCAGATGTACAGTTCATGATATGTCAAATGGCGATGTGATTATTGCTTCTGGCATTTTATGTCGTGGGCTGTATAAGCTCATAGACGATGAAAAATCTGTGAATGATTCAACATGTGCAATACATGATTCTCAGGCTATGTCAGATGCAAAGTTTGGGATGCACGCTTTGGTCATTTGAATTTTGATAGTTTACTACACCTGTAGAACTCTGAAATGGTGTCCTCTTTGCCCAAACTTGAGACACCAAGTAAACATGTTTGTGAAGGATCTATTTGGGCAAAATGCAATGTTCATCCTTCCCAAAAGATGGTTCAATTCGAGCTACTCAGAAATTGTAGCTTGTACATAGTGATGTCTGTGGTCCTATGCAGACACCTTCTTTTGGAAACTATCTTTACTTTGTGACTTTCATTGATGATTTTTCTAGGTGTGCATGGGAATATCCATTGAAAGCAAAGTCCAAAGTATTTATGTGCTTCAAAAAATTTTTAGTTTTGACTGAAAATATGTTAGCATGTAAAATGGGCACCCTTCATTCTCATTGAGGGGGGAATATATGTCTTCTAACTTTAATGTATTTCTAGCTGAACGTGGGATAAACATCAGTGTATAGTGCCATATATATTGGGTGTGTGTAGAAGTGCGAGACACACACAAAAAGCACACACAAAGGAGCACAAACGCAGCAAGACACACGGAGAAGACGATGGCTGGAATAGCTCTCTCTATTGATCGATAAACTGAACTGAAGTAAGAGCTGAATAATATCCCTAAGTACAAAGTACCACCACATATGAGAGTATCAAGTATGTGGTAACATCGGCAAAAAACCTCTAGCTAGCACAAGAGTAAAAAGTGCCCATGTATAGGGAAAAGGCTCACATCAAAGCTACACGAGGAACACATAAGTGTAACAAACCCCCCTGGAGTGAATGATGTGAACACATACAGGGAGTGACAGATCAGCCCCCACAAGGTAATAAGCCTAAAGCTTTGCGAAAAGCTTCAAACTTTTCCCGTGGAAGAGCTTTGGTGAATATGTCTGCCACATTATCTTGTGTAGGCACATATACCAAATCAATATCTCCTGCATGAAGGCGCTCTCTCACATAGTGATAATGCACCTCAATATGTTTGGTCCGTGCATGAAACACTGGGTTTCGTGCAACAGCCAAAGCACTCTGACTATCTGTGAGAATATGCGTAGCAGCATCAATCTCCATGCAAAGATCCATCAATAGGCGTCTCAACCATATACACTCCACTGTAGCTGTGAAAACTGCCCTGTACTCAGCTTCACAACTCAATGTCGCCACTGTAGGTTGCTTCTTACTCAACCAAGATATGCATGAGTCTCCAAGGAAAAAGCAATTACCACTAGTGGACACGCGAGTATCATAACAACCAGCCCAATCACTATCTGTAAAAGCGTGCAAGCATGGCTGAACATCTCTGCCATAAAAGAGACCTAAGCTCAAAGTGCCTCGAAGATATCTAAACACACGTTTCACCGCTTCCCAATGCTTAGTGCTAGGGCTATGCATGAATTGACTCAACTGGGAAACTGCATACTGTATATCCGGCCTTGTGTTGCATGCATATATAAGACATCCCACAGCCTGCTGATAAAGAGAAGTGTCAAATGCATCACTGGAATCCTCAACTCAGAATCTAAATCCTGTCTCAATTGGTGTGGAAACTGGCTTGCAATCCTCAAAGTCAAAACACTGAAGTAGTTTTTCAACATACTTTGCTTGATGCATAACAATTCCCCCCTCAACGGATACAAACTGGATGCCAAGATAGTAGCTCAAAAGACCAAGATAAGTGCCATCAAAAGTATGCTGCAAATCAGCCATAAGAATGTCAAGTTTTGCATCACATGACCCAGTCAAGAGTATGTCATCGACATAAAGAACAAGCACTATAAGATCAGCCCCATTTTTGCGTACATAGAGTGTGCTTTCAATCGGACTACATGTGAAGCCAAGAGCAATCAAGTGCTTATGTATTTTGTCATACCATGCACGTGGAGCTTGCTTGAGACCATACAAAGCTTTATGCAAGCGACAAACCATATGCTCTTTCCCTTTCATAGCAAATCCAAGAGGTTGCTTCACATAGACCTCTTCTTGCAAATCTCCATTCAAGAAGGCTGTTTTTATGTCCAATTGATGCACTTTCCAACCTCGATGGGCAGCCAATGCAACCACGGTACGAATGGTAGTCATGCGTGAAGTAGGTGCAAAAGTTTCCTCATAGTCAATGCCATATTGTTGCGCATATCCTTTGGCAACCAATCTAGCTTTGTAGCGATCAATGCTACCATCAGATTTTCTCTTAATCTTGTAAACCCACTTTGTACCAATGGCATTCTTTCCTTTTGGCAATTCACATAACTCCCAAGTACCATTCCTATGTATGGAATCCATTTCTGATTGCATAGCACTCATCCATTGTGGATCGTCACATGCATCTTCAAAAGAAAGTGGCTCTTCATTACATGCTGTAGCAATAAGAGAATAATCCACAAAATTACTTGATGCATGGTGAGAGCTTGACCTTGTTCTACCAAGTAAAGGTGCACTCAATTGGCTGTCCTGCAAAGTTTGTTTCAGCCACTTTGGCATAGATTGTGCACTCTAGATAGACATGCATTCATTATGTAAAACATCTTCAATATGTACATCATGCGTGGGCTGAATTTCATGCTCAGTTTCAGCCATATTTTGTCGCATATGTTCAGCCTATGTGGCTGGAAATTTCCAACAGTTTTGACATTTTTTGGCTGAATTTTTTCAGCCATGTTTGGCTGAAAATTATCCACATTTTCAGCCCTATTTGACTGGAATTTTTCAGCCCTTTGAACCTCAGTTGGCTGGTCTACATGGCCATAGTCAAGCGCACCATTTTGGAACAAAGGCATGAGTGTAGCGAACACATCTTGTGAGCTAACTGTTGGCAGTTTTTTGCATTCAAGTAGAGGGAAAACTGAATTTTCAGCAAATACCACATCTCGACTCACAATAATTGTGTTCGTCAATGGATGGTACAACCGATATCCCTTACTTTCAGCACTATAACCAACAAATATACATTTGTTTGCATTGTCATCAAGTTTGTGACGTTGTTGTGATGGGACAAGAGCATATGCCAAACAACCAAACACACACATATGACTAACCATAGGCTTATGACCATTCCAAGCCTCATAAGGAGTGATGACTCTCAATGCTTTTGTAGGGCAGCGATTCAACACATAATTTGCACACATGACCGCTTCCAACCAAAACTTATGAGGAAGATGCTTTCCTTTAACCATACATCGTGCCATTTCAAGTAAAGTTCTATTTTTACGCTCGGCAACACCATTTTGTTGAGGTGTATATGGAACCCTACATTGGTGTGAAATACCTCTTTCACGAAGAAAAGCATTAAACTCATGTGACATGTACTCACCACCACGATCCGTGCGTAGAGTCAAAAGCTTTTGTGAAGAAAAATTTTCAGCCATAGCTAAAAATGCTTTGAAGCAAGAAAATACCTCATTCTTTGCTTTCATAGGATACACCCATGTATGGCGAGTAGCATCATCAATGAAGGTAACAAAATATACATGCTTCCCAAAAGATGGAGTCTTGACCGGACCACATACATCACTATGAACAAGTTGCAATTTTCTTGTAGTGTGTGTGTGACTATCTTTTGGAAAAGAAGCACGATGCATTTTTCCAAGAATGCAACCTTCACATGCATGCTTTTCAATGGACTCAAGTGTAGGCAAGCCAATAACCATGTCCTTCTTTTGCAAGTAGAGCAAACTATTGAAGTTTAAATGACCAAAACGAGCATGCCAAAGCTCCATTTCAGCCATGGAAGAAGTATGAGCAACCAAGGCATTCGAGGCAGCCCTCTTGTATGTATCCATGCGATTTAAACCATCACATAATGTACCGGACATCACGATAACATCGCCATTGCTGAAATCATGAACCATCACTTATCATCAACAAAGTGTACATGAAGTCTAGCTTTGGCAATCAACGGAACTGAAATTAAGTTCTTCTTGATACCGGGCACATACAATGCATTTTTCAAGAGAATCACACCTCCATTTGCAGCCGTAAGCTCAATTTCTCCTACTCCAATGATAGGATAAGAGGCATTGTTTGCACACACCACATGTCCTCCTTTAGGTGCATCTTTCAAAGAGGCAAAAAATCTTTTGCATGATGTTATGTGCTTTGAAGCACCACTATCAAAGAACCAATCCGAATCAGCCTCACTCACAACCATACATTTAGAATGTAAAGAAGCATCATAATGACATGTAACAACACATGCCCAAAAATATTGAGCCATGTTAGCTTCATCATTCTTTGCATTTGCTGAATTTTCAGCAATAGACATACCCGATTCCTTCTTCTTTTCATTGCGTTTAGCAAGCTTTCTACACTCATCAATAGTATGACCAGCCTTCCGGCAATATTTGCATCTCTTCTTCTTTTGCAAATCACCATCATTAGAGGAATGAGTGGAAGAGGAAGCTTGAGGCTTTGGTTTTGATGAACCAAAAGCTGAACCATACTTGCTTTTCCCCTTTTGTGAGATAGCAAGTGCTTGCGTTCCTTCAATCAAACCACTCCTATTCACTCTAGATTGCTCTTCTTGCAAAAGAAGAGACACAACCTCATCAAATGCATACATATTAGGATTTCCTTTTGCAACCAAACAAAGTGTAGTAGCAAAGCTTTGAAAAGATTCCGGTAATCATTTCAACAATGTAGAAATGAGTGATGCATCCGGAATGATCTCATCTATGTTTGCCAATTGCTCTTTCAAGTCCTTGATGCGTGTCACATACACATCCACTGACTCGTTTTCAGCCATACATACATCCTCAAGTTGCTTCCTCAAGTATGCAACACGTGCTTCATTACGCACGGCATACAAAGAAGCAAGAGTGTCCCATGCCTGTCGTGATGTAGAACATGACCGAATGTGTGGAACTATATGATGCTTCACTGAAAGCGCAATCAAAGCATGAGCTTGAGCATCTTTTCCATCCCATCTAAGCTGCTCCTGTGTAGGTGGAGAAGGAGAAACCACTGTACTCGAAGAAGAAGCTCCATCTGTGACAGTAGACTGTGAAGTAGAAGCACCTGCTGGTCTTCGATCTACATCTGCCACTATGTTCCAAAGTTGTTTTGCAACAAGAACGTGCTTCATCATGTAAGACCACATCGGATAGTTGGTCCCATCAAGCTTATCTTCAGTTTGAAGCATGCCAAACAAGTCGTTGTTGCCCGCCATTTCACTAAGGAACAAGAATGTGACAAAATCTTCACTTCGACGAAAACTGAAATGAGTGCTGAAATTTCAGCTCACAAACCGTCACTCTGATGGCGATTCTGACTGCACGAATGGCTTTGAAATGGGGGTAAAACTCCAGCGCACCTGCTGGAAATGTTTCCGGGCTGCTGAAATTCACACTTCTATGCTCTGAAGTCGATTTGCACTGTAAAAGTGCGCGCGCGCCGCGACGTGAAAAACTGAAACTTGAGAAGAATCTGAACCTGCTCTGATACCACTGTTGGGTGTGTGTAGAAGTGCAAGAGACACACAAGAAGCACACACAAAGGAGCACAAACACAGCAAGACACACGGAGAAGACGATGGCTGGAATAGCTCTCTCTATTGATCGATAAACTGAACTGAAGTAAGAGCTGAATAATATCCCTAAGTACAAAGTACACCTCGTGGCTTTGTGCAAAAGGTGCATGAAAACCAGATGTGCAAGTTAAAGAAGGCATTATATGGTTTAAAGCAAGCACCAAGTGCCTGTTATGAAAAGATACATGCCTATCTGATTGCACACGGTTTTGACAACAGTCCAACTAAAAGCACCTTATATGTTAAGCATGCTAATGATGTGCTTCTGATCATTCTTGTGCATCTTGATGACATGCTACTCACTGGTCCTCATAAGAAGCATATTGCTGATTTCAAGTCTGATTTGCATGCCTCATTTGAGATGTCTGATTTGGGGCACTTGCATCACTATTTGGGCATTCAATTTATGAAAGTGGATGGCAGAATAGCTTTGTGTCAAACGAAATATATTGACACATTATGGCAACATAACGCCTTGAAGAGTGTGATCCTATTGCCACTCCTGTGGAGATAGATTTATGATTGAGTCTTCATGATGTTGGAGATGCATTTGATGCTATTCTCTATCAGCAGGTTGTTGGATGCTCGATTTACTTGTGCATTACTCAGCTAGATATTCTATTGCTGTCTCACAAATGAGCAGGTTTATGCATTGCCTAGGAGTCAAACATTGGCCAGTGGTTAAGTGCATCTTTCACTATTTGAGTGGTACCTGACTACTTGGATTGTTTTATCCCAAGGGGGGATTATTACCGCCAAATTTGCATGCTTTTTTTTGACTCTAACTAGGTTGGTTGCTATGACACTCGTGTGTCCACTAATGGCTTTTGGTTCATGCTTGGTAGCTCATATATATCTTGGTTGAGCAAGAAGTAGCCTACTGTGGCCACCTCGTGTTATGAAGGTGAGTATATGGCAGCTTTCACAGCGATTGTTGAGTGTGTGTGGCTGAGACACATTATGGCTGATTTGGGTGTTGGTCAATCTTCTGCCATCACCATCTTCACTGACAGTGAGAGCGCATTGGCAGTTGCAAGGAACCCTATGTTCCATGCTTGCACTAAGCACATTGATGAAGTATTTCGATGGCAATGCACCACAGTGCGCTCTCCTTCTCGAGAGCTCCACGACGATATGCTGGGAGTAGAAAACCAAGCTCCTAAGGCCGCACGCAGTACTCCGCACAGAGGCTGCAGAATACGCAGAAAACATAGTACTGGGATGGGTGACCTCTCGGGAAGTATCGGGAACCTCTATATTCCTTGATCGTTGAGGTTCTCCCTCACGTGTAGCCAACGACGCCAACAGTGACTTCGGTGACTCGGATGACAAGGTATGCCAAGGTCTATGCCTTGGTCGCCGCCTTAGTCGAAAGCCTTGGGGGGGTGCTCGCTTCGCTCGCACAAAAGGAACAAAGCTTTTGCCTCGAATTGCTCTGATACCAGTGAAGGGATTTGGTGTGCAGAAGAAGAGGAGGAAAGAGGAGATGGAGGAAGAGAGAAGAGAGGAGAGATGCACGGACATACGTGGGAGCCTCGAAACCCACATAATGAACTCTCTTGAGGTAATGCTCTATATATGATGTATATGTACGAATATGGGGATAAGGTCACATGACCCTTACATCCCCAACAATTGAGGTGCATTATCATTATGCAAGGGAGAGGTTCTCTGCTGGAGAGATCAACTTGGCATATGTTCCCACGTGGGAGAACATTGCAAACCTTTTCACGAAGGCTCTGCTTAGGGAGAGGTTTGAAGCTTTTTGCAAAGCTTTGGGTTTACTTCCTTTTGCGGATTGATTCCACATAGCTTGGCACTTCCTTATACATGAGTGCCAGCTCCTTGTTCACTGCATCACTCCGATGGGGGATTTGTTGATATATTTAGGTAGTGATGTGTGTGAACACACTTGGACTGTCAAGCCACTTTTTTCCCTCTTTAGGAGGTTTTTTTCCCCCGCCTTTTATATATGCCTATAGGCGTAACAAGTTACATGTCTTTGTACATTCTAGTGGTAAGACATTGAGTATTGTGTATTATGCTCCAAGCTTCTTCTTCTTCCTTGTGCTGTTCGCATGCTTCCGTAGACCTGGAACTCCAACACAGGAGATGTATGCCTTATGCTACCTAGTGGAGCATCACTTATACTTAGACATGTACATTATGTGCCTTCAATTTCTATGAGTTTGATTTCAGTTATCCAGTTACAGGAGAGTAGATGTTATGCATTCCTCAATGAGCATCATTTTCAATTGCAGTTGGGACAACTTATGCTTGTCAAAGGTGACAAGATTGGGCACATGTATTCACTACGAGTACTCCATGTGAGAGACGGTCTCGTCTCTGTGGGAGTTCAACCTTATGTGTGATGTGAGACTCGTCATGTCTCATTTTTTCTACCTACACATAGGTCTATTGACATTCATGATGCACATGTATGATAGTATGATAGGATTCAAATGCTCTAATGGATGCACATGTAGAGCATGTTTTGAATGCTCGTGATGCTTATATAGAGATTTATTTTGTTGATCATATGGATGCTCATGTAGAGCACACTTTGGATGGTCAGTTGGATGCTTTAGAACATAATGTAGATGCTCATGTAGAGCATTGTGATGATGCTCAACTAGAGTGTGATCATCACTTTGACCTTGGTGTTGATGTTGTGCAACTAGCTCATGTGGAGCATGCTCACATACTTGGTCTGGTAGAGCAAGATTTCTCTCATGGTACACAGTGTGTGATAGAGCAGTTTAGCTCTCGGGATGCGCAGCTAGACACATCCTTGGTTGATAGGATGGCTGATTTAGATGTTGATGATTCAACAATCATGTAGTCATTCTTAAATTTGCTCATGTCAGATGTTGACACAGATATGTCAGGACATGTTGTTCTTGATGATGTTGCTTTGGATGCCTTGGATACATGCATGGTTGACATGCTTATGTTAGCCAGGATAGCACATGTTCCATCATCATTCAAGATTCTGATGTACGAGTTGTTATGCTTGAGACCAAATGTTGCAGTTGCTATTGGAGCATTTGCACTTGGATTCGTCAGTCCTTTGATGATTGACATAGGCATAGAGCGAGTGGGAGCTTTGCAGGAACTTCATCAGTTCTTGCATGAGTCAGATGTGAGCTCGACTGTTATTGATATGAGTCTAGAGCATTTTGAGGTGCATGGATACACCTTGTTTGAGGCAGTTGGTGTAGGCTGATCTGTATGGGTTGAGATATGGACTCTTCCTGTACATTAGTGTATAGTCCTACATCATTCTTTTTATATTTTTCCACTTATAGTCACATTGACCCTTAAGTGGGAGATTGTTGGGGATGTAAGGGTCATATGACCTTACCCCCATACTCATGGTGTATATACAAGTCGGGGAAAAAAGCCTCCTAAAGAGGAAAAAAAGTGTGTCGATAGTCCTAAATGTGTTCACACACATCACTACTGAAATATGTCAACACTCTCTCCCACCTTATCTAAGATGTTGTCATCATCTTCTATCTACAATAGTGTCCAAATGCAAGCTAGGAGGAGAAATCAAATTCTATTACTCTCCATTTTTTTAAAGAAGTCATAAGTTATGACATAAAACAATTGTGCTTTATTGAGGCAAAATTTCTCGTTTCTGAATTTTGAAATGCAATATTTTCTAATAATGATTACCCTCTAAGTTGGAAATCTTTACTTCCAAGTTAACCTTCATCTCCTAATTCACAACATCTTAGCAAAAAATTGATGTATTATTTTTTGAGATCATATATGAAATTACAAATTTCAACATTTTTTCAGCATTGAAAAACTTCCTAACTGAGTTCAAGCAAGAGTTCTTTCAATTTACTAGGATTATATTGAGTTATACCTATTTTCTCCCCTCTTTATGTAACAATACATTAGTATTGAACTGTTCTACCCCTTGAGAAGAAATATTGATTTCTCTTCTCAGATCTATTGAAAAATGCATTCGAATATAGTATGGAATATTATCACATGACTAACATCTCTGTGTGATATACTGCCCGCCATTATATCCAAATAACACATTTCAAATCCCACATGCATGATGGCTTGAAATTGCATCTTGAAACTACGAATACGAAATGCACTGCTTTGGCGAATCCTCCACGTGGCATCTTGACCAAGTTCAAAGATCATAAGTTGGGCAAGTTCACGAACAAGGAAGACATAGAGCACCTATTTTTCTTGTGCTCAGACAGTGCAAAGGCTACTTTGATTGGACTTATCGATTTCACATGACAAGCTACTTTGGTTGGTTGGACTTATCGATTTCACATGACAAGCTACTTTGGAATGCCATCAGGGGGAAGGTTGTATGGATTGCTATTAGGGGAAAGGTTGTATGGAAATATAGAAGAACATATGTGCTATAACTTTTGGGAAGATGCCCAAAGAGGGTTTCATAAAAAATCCTTAGAATCCTTGAGAAAAAGGATTAAAAAACAATTGAAAAAAACTACCATTTTGTCACACGATGATTTTCATTTCTTACAAGCAAGTTTAAATTGTGTTAAAATTGACTGAGGAGGAATTGGATCCCCTACGTAAGAGATGCTAGGCTCGTAAACATGTTTTGTAAGTCTCCTTAACTCTCTTGTAATGTTCTCAATTTTAACATAATTTAAACTTGCTTGTTAAACAAAAATTCAAGGATTTTTTTAATGAAAGACATAGCTTACTACCGAAAAAGACAAAAAGTGATAATTCGTTCAAGCTCACATAATTTAGTGGTTTGATGCGTTGAGTCTCTCAGAGGAAGTCCTGAGTTCAAGTCTTGGCTGAACATAAGATGTGTGCCTCTACCTTAAGAGGTTGGATGTGTGAATGTGTTCAATTTATAGTACTAAAAAAAAAGTGACAAACGTAGCCCTCAAAAGAGTTGGAGTCGGTAGGCTATCACGTACATAGTACGTTCGTATACACACAAAATAAAATACGAGAAAATGTAGTTTGCCACATGTCATGTAGGAAGCCACATGGCTGCTCAGGATTCGAGGGCCTTCACATTAGTCTATATTGGTAGATGGTTTATTACGTTAGGTGAGGGGGGCTTCTCTTATAGTTACTTCACATGCACATGGCCCCATGGTATACTTACTTCATATAATATGCCTCTCACTTTAAAAACTTAAACGTTGAATTTTTCAAGATAATGATGTCGGTTTTGTAAAGTATGAAGAAGAAAGTGTAAATGTCACAATCCCCTTCAATGTTGAATCAAAGACAAAAGCAGCAATTTTGTGAAGTATGAAGAAAAAAGTCTCAATATAACAACCCCCTTCAATATAACACACACACACACACATTTATATATATATATATATATATATATATATATATATATATGTATAGAGGATACGTGTGTGCTACAATTCATAACCTTAAAATGCTATCATCAAGGAGCCATGGTGTACTACATAAAACATTCGACCTTGGACTCTCAGATCTCAGGTTTAAACTCAGAGTATGCGATCCGAGGTTTATACTTAGAGTGTACTTTGATGTATAATCTTTCTAAACTAAAGGATAAAGGGGATATCGAGAGTGTCTGTGTTGTTTATTTCAAGCTTTCAAGCACAATCGGAAGGGCGTCGATTACCAAACTTAAAAAAAAAAAAAACTCAAAATGTTATCACATGTTATGCGTAGTTGTAGATTAAGCGCGTAAGGTTGAAAAGACCTTTGTAGAATTTTCATATAGCTCTTCTTTGGAACTCCTCTTATAAGACTTGAAGCATTTTAAGACAGTAGTATAAAAACGGAACTCTCTCCCTCTCCCTCTTCTATTTGTAATATTCGTCATCTACGTGAATAAAAACTGTGAGCGTTTCTTTTGAAATTGAAATAAAGGACATCATAGTTCGCTTATATTAATGTGGGTGGTTGGGTTTTCTATCTTTTGAGGTGGGCGTGAGGGTTCAACCTCTTTTTACGATAGGATATGTGTGGGCCTAAGGCTAGTGTAATGCCTTCAAGCAATATTCAAACAGATGCCTTCAGGAAAATTTTCCTAGTGTTTGCCTCCATGCAGTCTAATTCCTACTGGTAAGATATGAGGGGTCCCATGAGTATAATGCCCATTCACTTGTACAATTGTTCTTTCAATCATTTCAAGCAAAAGAAGATTATACTTTGGTCGAACTTTCTCTTAAAAAAAAAATAAAGGATATCATTTTATGAATTTAGCAACTAAATAATGATCAAATATTCTAAACTTATAACATAAAAAAAGCACTTATGTGCCATATATTCTTTTTTTTTGCGAGTTCATGTGCCCTCTTGACTTTTGTTTTTCTTGCTCCATTTATCTCCTTATTCTAGCGCCTAAAGAGAATGAATTTCTCCCAAAACAACGATATGATAGAGAAAATTCATTGTTTTTAAAATGGAGTTGGCATTTTTATCGAGACAAAAAATCCTTTTAAACGTGCTTAAATATCGATCCTATAGTTTATTAATGGTTAATATGTATGAGAATCATTATTTTAAACTTGTTTCTATGCAGTATAAAGCATGCATTTAAAATTAGAGAGGGATTGAAAGGAAAAAAAGTCCTTCATCCATCTTTTCTAAATCTAAAGACTCTTTTCTAAATCTAAGGACTCTTTGAAGTCACCTCTAATTTTAGCAACAATCATAGCGCTTTTGCTCAAGAAAATGATAATGACTAGCGTACTATTTTTATTACTCATATTCTTGATCTAGCTTTGTTTATTATTAATTATCCAAAGGTGATCATCAAAAGTGCTTTAGAAATAGCCTATCTTTATCTATCACTATCTCTATAGTTTTATATATGTTTTGATATTTCTTTCTCTTTATGTTTGTTATCTTCATTGGAGCTGGAGTTGGATGACTACGAAAGCATGCAAACAACAGGACGAAGAAGAAGAAGCTTGGAGCACAACATTGAGTATATTAATAAGTAATTGTACAAGATAACTAGTATGTTAGGGTTATATACATATATACAAGTTAAGGAAAAAACCTCCTAAAGAGGGAAAAAGTGTTCCAATGGTCTTAAGTGTGTTCATACACATCACTATCAAAATATATCAACAAATCCCCCTTGGCAATGATGACGTGAACAAGGAGCTTGCACTCATGTATAAAGAAGTGCCAAGCTATGGTCAATTAAATGAATATAGAAAAGGAAGTAAGGCCAACACTTTGTGAAAAGATTTGAACTTCTCCCTAGGTAGAACCTTTGTGAAAAGGTCTACAACATTATCCTATGTGAGCACATAATCCAAAATGATGACGTTAGTGTCCATGTAAAAGGCCAAATGTTTATCAGACACTTTCGTATATGCTAATAAAACGTATAGTTGTCTGTAAAGTTAGCCACATTATGAAGCTTAGGAAATTTGTGTTCGAGCTATTTGGGTAATATGTAGTTTTGTTGTATTATATAGGTATGCAAAGAGTATTATGCATGTCATATAGAGCTTGTTTTTATGTTGTGAGAGCATCTTCATGAAGCTCTCTTAAAGAGGAATCCATCGTGGTGCATCAACATCACACCAACTCATTGTTACCAGAGCAGTTTGTCGTGTGAGCAGAGCAAGCACCATCGATTCCCAACACTTTGTGGCTTGGAGTGGACTTATGACCACTCTCACCCTTAATTCCCCACTACAAGAATAACGAGGGCATAATGATGCCCCCGATCAAAAAAAAAACAAGCATCATCGCTTATGCGATGCTTCTTTAAAAAAGTGTTGCATAAGGGATGTCCGAAAAAAAACCAAAAAAAAAAATCAGGGCTATCACATATGCAATGCTTAGTGTCATTTATGCGATGGTCATGCCAAACATCACTACAAGTGTCAAAGACTAGCGACACTTATAGCAATGCAGACAAACTGCCTGCAATGATTTGGTGTCGCATAAGGGATGGTCAAGGAGTTGAAAAAAAAAGCTTTTTCTTGGCACATTTGTGTCGGCATCGAGTTTTGCGAATGAAGAGCAACAAGACCCAAGAGTAAAGAGTGACGGCCTGAGGAGTGGAGAGAAGTGGAAGCCCCTCATCACAAACGTTCTTTATAGAGACCCTCTACCAACATTCGACGAGATTATACCAAATCTTGTGGTTGAAGAGGTTGCTCAACAAGGAGAAGGCAACAAAGGTAAGGACAACCATAAAAAAATGTTATATGCAAGACAAGGTAGAGGAAGGAACTCAAGAGGAGGCTCATGAGGAAGAGGAAGAAGCTACAACAACACAAATTCCAGCCAACATAACTCAAAGGACAACAAGGACAACTCAAATGACAACACACATGGAAGAGGTTGAGCAAGAAATAGAGGAAGAGGTCGAGCTTCGTACAATCCTCATAAAGGTATAACATGTTATCATTGTGGTAAAGTAGGAAATTATGCAAATGCTTGTTGGCAAAAGAATGGAAGGCTGAATGGAGGAAGCCAAAGGATCCAAAATAATTATGCGAGTACATCAAGTGAAGGAGACAAGCAAACCATGATTGCCATGAAGCATGAGTACAACAACCCAAAATAAAGCTAGACTAGTAGCAAAAGGATTCAAGTAGACTCAGGACATCGACTATGAAGGCATTTTAAGCCCGGTTGCAAAGATGGGAACAAGTAGAACCTTGATTGCAATGAGTGTAGCAAGAAGATGGCCATTGTACCAACTTGACATAAAAAATGCTTTTCTCAATGGTTAACTTCAAGAAGAGGTATACATGAGTCAACCGATTGGATTTGAAGATAAAAAGCATCCATATTTTGTTTGCAAACTGAAGAAAGCTTTGTATGGGCTGAAGTAAGCACCACGTGCTTCGAACCAAAGATTGGTTGAGTACCTCACAAGGTGTGGGTATAGTTCAAGTAGTGCAGATCCCTCTCTCTACATGAAGAAGGAAGAAGGCAAGCAGGTATACATTTGCATATATGTTGATGACCTCATCATAACAAAAAGTAATGTTGCAAGAATACAGGAAACTCAATAAAGAGTTTAAAATTTCAGATCTTGGTGAGCTGAAATATTTTTTAGGCATTCAGGTAGTCTATGGGAAAGATGGCATCTACTTGATGCAAAGAAAGTACCTATTGGGTCAGATTTGAAATAAGTGAATGCAAACCAATCACTCAACCTCTGGACACAAATGTGAAGCGATTTGAGAGAAGCTACATGATGTAACTACATATAGGAGTATTATAGGTTCATTGATCTATGCGACGATCACAAGACCATATTTCTGTTATATCATTGGAGTTTTTTCTTAATTTATGCAAACTCCAACAAGTGAACATTTAAATTCAGCTAAATGAGTGCTAAGATATATGAAACACATAGTCAACCATGCATTTTTTATACATATGATGAAGAATTGCAGGTAAAGGGCTTTAGTGATGCTGATTGGGTTGGTTCAAAGGAAGACAAAAGATCCACTTCAGGTTATGTATTCATGATAGGCAGCAAACCTATCACATGGAGCTCAAAGCAACAACCTACTGTTGCACTATCATCTATAGAAGCAGAATATAGAGAATTAGCCTTTGCAACTTGTGAAGCTATGTGGATTAAGAAGCTCTTGGTTGATCTTGATGTGCATGTAGAGACCATTCCAATTTATGGTAACAATGTGTCAAACATTCACTTGACAAACAATCCAATGTTTCATGCAAGAAGTAAGCACATGGAAGTACATTATCATTATGTTCAAGAAAATGTTTTGAGCAAGGATGTGGATATAAAGTTTATTAGAACTAATGACTAGGTTGAAGACATGTTTACAAACTCCTTAGATGCTTCTAAGCTAAAGAGGTTCAAGGATGAAATCAACTTGCAGGATATGGCCGAAGGTGCAAGCTCACATGTGAGCTTGAGGGGGTGTTAAAAATAAAGGAGCAAGATCATATATGTTTCAAAAAAAGGGTTTTCTTAAAAAAGAAGGAAGATAAAAAAATGAAAAATGAAAGCATTTACTTTAGTAAGTATTGGAGGCCAAAAGAGAATCAATCAAAAGAGAATCAAATCCAAAATTGAACCGAAAGAGAAGAGTGGCTACTCAAAGTAGTGGAGTTATGGAGAAGAGCTCTCAAACTCCTCATGAGAGCTCGTGGTCATTTGGTACAAAAGAGGCAAGGGAGGACACTCAAGAATAGAGGAAGAAGGTGTTGAAGTCCCCTTGTAGGTAGTTTATTTGGTTTCAATCATTTTGTTCTCTTCAATCTCATAGACTATGTCCAACCGCTCACCATTTCAAAGTAGCCTGGTTGTGAGAGTCATATCTCTCAATGTATGTATCCATTTTTAGACTTTAAATATTCCTTTGAAATCTTATCTTGTGTACTTCCTCTATCTAGAATAGTTTGTCAAATTCTTCATGCTCTGTGACTTATTCAGTTTTTAGTGAAGTCCAGTTTTCAGCCTAGCTGAGTGGACAGGCAGCTTGTTTTGAGGCAAAGAGTTGCCAAACAACATGTGCATGTGCATGCACATACACATACACATACACATACACATACACATACACATACACATACACATACACATACACATACACATACACATACACATACACATACACATACACATACACATACACATACACATACACATACACATACACATACACATACACATACACATACACATACACATACACATACACATACACATACACATACACATACACATACACATACACATACACATACACATACACATACACATACACATACACATACACATACACATGCACATACACATACACATACACATACACATACACATACACATACACATACACATGCACATACACATACACATACACATACACATACACATACACATACACATACACATACACATACACATACACATACACATACACATACACATACACATACACATACACATACACACACACATACACATACACATACACATACACATACACATACACATACACATACACATATTGAGTCTTCATGATGTTGGAGTGCATTTGATGCTGTTCTCTATCAGCAGGCTGTTGGATGCTTAATTTACTTACGCATTACTCAGTAAGATATTCAATTTGCTGTCTCATAGATGAGAAGGTTTATGCATTGCCCAGGTGTCAAGCATTGGCAGACAGTTAAGTGCATCTTTCGCTACTTGAGTGGTACCCGACTACTTGGATTGTTTTATCCCAAGGGGGGGTTTTTGCTTCATGCTTGGTAGCTCATGTATATCTTGGTTGAGCAAGAAGCAGCCTACTGTGGCCACTTCTAGTTGTGAGGCTGAGTATAGGGCAACTTTCTTAGCGACTCTTGAGTGTGTGTGGCTCAGATGCCTTATGGCTGATTTGGGTATTGGTTAGTCTTCTGCCACCACTGTCTTCACTGATGGTCAGAGTGCATTGGTAGTTGTGAGGAACCTTGTGTTCCATGCTTGCACTAAGCACATTGAGGTGCATTATCATTATGTCAGGGAGAGGTCCTATGGTGGGGAGATCTGCTTGGCATATGTGCCCACGTAGGAGAACATTGCAGACCTTTTTACAAAGGCTTTGCCTAGGGAGAACTTTGAAGCTTTCCGCAAAGCTTTGGGCTTACTTCCTTTTGTGGATTGATTCCACATAGCTTGGCACTTCCGTATACATGAGTGCCAGCTCTTTGTTCACCGCATCACTCCAAGGGGGGATTTGTTGATGTATTTAGGCAGTGATGTGTGTGAACACACTAGGACCATCGAGGCACTTTTTTCCTTCTTTAGGAGGTTTTTTTTGACCTGGCTTGTATATATGCCTATAACCCTAACGGGTTACTTATCTTTGTACATTATAGTGGTAATACATTCAGTATTGTGTGTTGTGCTCCAAGCTTCTTCTTCTTCCTTGTGACGTTTGCGTGCTTACGCAGACGTCTAACTCTAACATTCACATCTTCAATTAACTCATCTTCATGTACACTTAGCTTCAGGCTTACCTCCATGGGTGTACCTGCATTCTTTGTATTTTCCATCTTGAACTTGGTAAGCATATCTCCAATGTACTTTCTCTGAGTTAGGAGCATATGTTTCTCTATATATATCACTTCCAAACCTAGGAAGTATGTGAGTAAGCCAATATCACTGATCTTGAACTCTTCCTTCATTTGAGCCTTGATCTGTCTGATTCCATTTGCATCACTTCTTGTAATGATTATATCATCCAAATATACACAAAGATATATGACCTCTGACTGGTTCCTCTTGATAAAGAGGGAAGTACCTACCTTGCTTACCATAAAGCCTTTATCCTGCAAGTTAGTGACAAGTCTATGATTCCAAGATCTAGGAGCTTGCTTCAAGCCATACAAGGCTTTCCTTAACCTGCATACATATTCTGGATATGATTGATCTTCAAATCCAGGAGTTTGAGCCATATACACCTCGTCTAACATTCAAAAATTTAGAAAAGCATTTTTAACATCCATCCAATAGATATTCCAATTCTTGCAAGATGGTATACTCATAAGTACTCTAATTTTGGGCATTTTTGCCATAAGTGAGAATGTCTCTTCATAGTCAATGCCTTGGGTTTATGCAAGCCCTTTGGCTACAAGGCTTGCTTTGTACCTGTTAATTTAGCCATCGAAATTCTTTTCTACCTTGTAAATCCACCTTGACCTAATGACCTTCATAGATGGTTTCTTGGGAACCAATTCCCAAGTCTAATTTTCTTGTAGAGCTTCTATCTCTTCTTCCATGGCATCTCTCCATTCTAGCTATACTCTTGACTGGGTCATGTGATGCAAAACGTGACATTCTTATGGCTGATTTGCAGCATACTTTTCATGTCACTTATCTTGGTCTTTTGAGCTATTATCTTGGCATTTAGTTTGTATCCATTGAGGGGGGAATTGTTATGCATCAAGAAAAGTATGTTGAAAAACTACTTTAGCATTTTGACTTTGAGGATTGCAAGCCAATTTCCACACTAGTTGAGACAGGATTTAGATTCTTAGTTGAGGATTCCAGTGATGCATTTGACACTTCTATTTATCAGCAATCTGTGGGATGTCTTATATATGCATGCAACACAAGGTCGGATATATAGTATTTAGTTTTTGAGTTGAATCGATTCATGCATAGCCCTGGCACTAAACTTTGAGCATTGCTCCAAGTTTCATTCATCCAAAGGTTTCATAATCTCCTAATGTTGGAGCTTTTCAACACTCCCCATCAAGCTTCAACCTTCAATTCTTCAACCTAGCTCCATCATTTGAATGCCTCTTTTGAGCTTTCTAATCTTGATTGATTACAATGCTTTGGTGAACATGTCAACAAATTGATCCTTGGTACTTATGTTTTGAACTTGTACATCCTTAGCCAGCACTTTCTCCTCGATGAAGTGATCATGCACCTCTATGTGTTTGCTCCTAGCATGGAACATAGAGTTGGTAGATAGGTGCACACTACTCATGTTATGACACATGATTGGAAAATGATTGACTTGAAACTTCAATTCAAACATGAGCCTCTTGAGCCAAATAACCTCACATGTTACTTGTGCTAAAGTAGCTTCTATGGAAGATAGTGTAAAATAATAGTTATGCAATATAACACACGAGCAGTAGCAGAGAAGATAACTGATATAGGAGAATCTAAAAAATTTTCTACTAACAGCAAGTACAAAGATGATGGCATTGTCCACCTATGCGCTCTCAAGGTAGATCTTAAATGGTGATCTAGACAACCCTAGATAGGGAGATACAAGGTAGAGGTATGCTAGCTCAATTTGATGTCTCCGGTAGTGTAGAAGTCATGTATATATAGGATAATGGGTGGCCTTCCGTGGACGGCTATACATGGGCGGTAGAGCATGGGCAACCACCACCCGCATAATTGCCATACACAACTTAGGCAGGTTGAACCGACCTAACAAATATAAATGATTTTTGACTCTGACATGGAATATTCCCTTTACCGTCGTGCCAGGGCAGACCCCCTAGCCAAGGGGCCCGCTGGCCCCCTCGGACCCTCCCAACGAGGGCTACTCACCGCTGCCCCGGACCCCACAATTGGGGACCCTGGTAGCTCCCTTTCCTTACAATACCTTACATGGTCCAATATGACCTTCATCGAACATGCAAGTTGGGATTCCCATCAATTGGGTAATGCACGCTTGGCTTCTCCTCATAATGGGGGCCTTACAAAATGTGCATACAATCATGAGGGGTAAATCATATACTAACACCCCCCTCAATGTTTATCGAATGATAAATCAAGTAGATCTCGGTCCTATGCCCATCTGTTGAAGATGTATGTTGAGCTGCTCTCTTCCAAGTGCTTTAGTGAATATGTCAGCACAATTTGCCTCTGTTGGGCAATATTCTAGATCCACAAATTCATCTTCAATTAGCTTACGAACATAATGGTACTGTACTTCTAAATGCTTGGTGCGAGCATGAAATACTGGGTTCTAAAATAGCCATACAACTTTGATTATCACACTTGAATATAGTCACCATATTTTATGTAAAGCCTAGATCTGCAAGAATTCTCCTTAACCAGAATGCCTCACAAGAAGCAAAACAAGCTGCTTTGTACTCTGCTTCAGTGAAGGAGAGTGCGAGAGTTGGTTGCTTCCTACTTACCCAAGAAAATATTCATGAACCAAGTGAGAAACAATATCCAAAAACTGATTTTCTAGAATCACAATCTCCAGCCCAATCTGAATCACAATATCCTTGGAGTGTATCACCTGTAGTATAAAAAATACCAAAATCCAAGGTTCCTGCAATGTACCTTAGAATTCGCATTCCAGCATTCCAGTGACTCTCCTTAGGTTTGTTGGAAAACCTGCTTAACACTCCAACATCATAGCAAATGTCTGGTCTAGTGTTGCACAGAAAAATAAGACTTTCAATGAGCTTTCTATACTTCTTAGCATCTACTTCAAGCATGTTATCATCCATAGATAGCTTATGATTTACCTCGATAAGTGTGCTAGTTGGTTTGCAGTCCATCATTCCAAATGCCTTTCTTTGGCATATCTTTGTTGTGAGATGAAAATGCCATCCTTTCTTTGCCATACTTCAATTCCCAGAAAAAAATTGAGTAGACCCAAGTCTATCATTTCAAACTCAGTTCCCAAGCTGATCTGAGTTTGATTGATGAGTTTCTGATGATCTCCTCTAATGATCAAATCATCTACATATACAAGGACAACAACTAGCTTTCTATCCCTTTTCGTTACAAACAAGTTAGCATCAGAAGTACTTCTTTCAAAACCCATATTTTTGAAAAAATTATCTATCTGTTGGTACCAAGCCTGTGGTGCTTGCTTAAGTCCATATAAAGCTTTCTTCAATGCAAACTTTATTTTCTGAATTGGGCACCTCAAAACCTGGTGGTTGAGATACATATACCTCCTCCTTGAGGTGACCATTCAAAAATGCAGATTTGACATCCATCTGAAAAATAGGACAGGCCTTTCGTGCAGCTACTGCAAGTACCATTCGAATAGTTTTCATGCATACTGTTGGTATAAAAGTGGTAGGTTCCTTTATTGAGCCCATGATATCTACCATTAGAGCCATGTATACAATGTGTTCTGAGGTTCTTCTTTGCTCCTCTATTCTCTTTGATCTTCCTAATCCATTCGAGGATGATTCTAGTACATCTACATGTGGATTGTGATCATCAAAGAGCTGTTGTGCCCACTTTGGAAGTGGCTTACATTGTGCAGCTACAACTCGTTGGCTTTTTGCTGAGGAAATTTCACCATCAGATGTTTCCTCCTCCTCAACTTTAACTTGTCTTTTGATAGGCACAAGGTGAGATATTTCTCCATTTGATGAGATCATAGATTTACCTTTATCTTCTACTAAGTGTGGTCGTTCTTGAAACACCACATCTTGGCTGACAAAAATCTTCCTTGCCTTAGGATCCCACAACTTGTATGCTTTAGACTCTTCACTATATCCTAGGAAGACACACTTTTTGCTTTTTGAATCCAACTTTAATCTTGTTGAATCAGGAATATGTGCATAACAGAAACAACCAAAAATTTTGAAACGCAAAACTGAAGGCTTTTTACCAGAATATGCTTCTTGAGGAGTCATCCTCTTCAGTGCTTTTGTGTAGCTTTGATTGACAATGTAGATTGTTGTATTGACTACTTCTGCCCATAATGAATCAGGCATATCTTGAACCTTTAACATACAACAATCCATTTCAACTATTGTCATGTTTCTATGCTCAACAACACCATTTTGTTGAGATGTATGAGGCTGTGGTAAGTTGCCTTTTCACACCATGCTCCTTATAGTAGTTATTTAATTCTGTTGATAAGAATTCACCTCCTCTATCTGTTCTAAATTTCTTCAATTTCTTTCCTGATTCATTTTCCACATAGTTATGCCACGTT
This sequence comes from Ceratopteris richardii, assembly GCA_020310875.1. NCBI lineage: Eukaryota > Viridiplantae > Streptophyta > Polypodiopsida > Polypodiales > Pteridaceae > Ceratopteris > Ceratopteris richardii. The sequence continues at coordinate 83,233,772 of CM035436.1, forward strand.
TTAAATTTTTCGAAAGCATCAGCCTTCTCATGAATGAAATAAACCCACATCTTTCTACCATAATCATCAACTAACAGCAAAAAGTAGAAAGATCCTCCTAAAGCAGGTGTAGACATTTTACAACAAAGATCAGCATGTACCAGCTCTAGAGGAGCTTGAGATCGATTGTTGGTCTCTCGTGGAAATACCTTTCATTGTTGCTTGCCCATCATGAAAGCTTCACAAGGTTCTTGCAACTCTGAAAATGCAGGCAAATGAGCAACCATCCCTGTTCATTGCATCTCCTTCAAAACTGCAAATCCAAGATGCCTGAATCATCGGTGCCATAACCTGCTTACATCTTTATCTTTTGTTGCAGTTAAGGCACTTAACTCATACAAGGTTCACATCTTATGCCTTTACCTACTACATTACCTGATGAATCCATGATTTCGGCACCACTCTTATTGAAGTGAACTTCGATTCCACGATTTGTTATTGCAGAAACTGACAACAAATTTCTTTTAAGTGTAGGTACATAGAGAACATCGGATAACTTTTTCTCAACACCTAGAGAAGTGATAAAAGAGATGGTTCCAGTTCCTTCCACTGGACACTTGGAGTCATTTCCCACCACTACATTGATGGATTCCTGTAGAGGCACTAGGGAACTATACCAATCCTTTTTATTGGTCATATGGTGATAAGCTCCACTATCTAAAATCCATTGTTCATCAACATGAGCTTGAGCATATGAGCATATGAGCATACCTCTTCAATGGCTACCCATAGTTCCAGCTCTATGTTGTTTGCAGACTCTTTGTTCTTCAATGATGATTTTACAGTCCCATTCCATTCATCAACTTGCTTCTTTTTGCAATCCTTGATGGCATGGCCTTTCTTTTCACAATAGAAGCAACTTCTTGTGAATGTTTTCTTCTTTGGCTTCTTCTTTGTTCCATCAGAAGAGCCTTTACCTTTTGCATTTGCTGAGAATGCAACATCACTTGTACTTTGTCGATTCCTCAACCACATCTCCTCTTCTAAAATAATTGCACAAAACTCTTCAAATGTAAGGGGAGTTGGTCTTACCTGAGTGTTAAGGGTTGTTACTAATCCATCATACTTTGTTGGAAGAACACGTACACATCTTTGAGCCAGCTCTTCTGATGTTATAACAACACCAACTGTAGTCAATTGATCTTGAAGATGTTTTATATGTTTGATAATATCTTTAGCCTCTTTAGAATCAGAATGCTTTTCATTTGCCAACTGTTTTATCTACATTCTCTATCCAAGTGTGGTTCTTGGTCTCATATTGACGAGCCAATATGCCCCAAGCCTCATGTGCTTTAGTAGTATGTTGAACTAAAGTAAGCATAGAATCACTTACACTAGTGACATTGCTGGATGTTCAACTGGTGTAGGCTCTGGATCCAATCCCATCAGTCCCATGATAGTGTCAAGTAATTCATAGGAGTCCAAAATTGCAGAAATTTTGAACTTCCAGAGTGTACAGTTGGTTCCTTCTAGTTTCGCTTCAGTGAATACAGGCAGACGAATTCGAATAGGTGTAGCACTAACATTAGCTAAAGCACCAAGACCAGTGTTCGACGATGAAGCCATCATGTAATCACTCGAATAATATACTGATATTCTAGTCTGATAGTAGGCTAAAATAGTGATACTTCTCAAGCTATTTGAACCTTACAGCTTTGATACCATGTAAGACAATAGTTATGCAATATAACACATGAGCAGTAGTAGAGAAGATAACAGATATAAGAGAATCTCAACAATTTTCTACTAACAGCAAGTACAAAGATGATGGTGTTGTCCACCCATGCGCTCTCAAGGTAGAGCTTAAATGGTGATCTAGACTAGATAGGTAGATACAACGTAGAGGTATGTTGGCTCAATTTGATGTCTCAGGTAGTGAAGAAGTCATGTATATATAGGATAATGGGTGGCCTTCCATGGACGGCTATACATGGGTAGTAGAGCGTGGGCGGCCATCGCCCACATAATTGCCATACACGGCTTAGGCTAGTTGAACCGACCTAACAAATATAAATGATTTTTGACTCTGACATGGAATATTCCAAGGGGGCCCATTGGCCCCCTTGGACCCCCTAGTCGAGGCTGCTCATGCTGCCTCCAACCCCACAATTGGGTGCCCTAGTAACTCCCTTTCCTAACAATACCTTACATGGTCCAAATATGACCTTCATCCAACATGCAAGTTGGGATTCCCATCAATTGGGTAATGCACGCTTGTCTTCTCCTCATAATGGGGGCCTTACAAAATGTGCATACAATCATGAGGGGTAGACATTGATCATATACTAACAGATAGGGCAACTTCATGTTGTTTCTTTGCCATCCATGATTCAACCTTCTTTCTAAGCATCACTGCATATCCACTTGTACTTCTCATTTCTTTGGATCGAGCCCAATTATGATGTGTATATGCTTTCACCTGAAATTTATCTTCAAAGGATGGAAAAGACCTTCATTTAAAAAACCCTTGAGATATGTGAGTACTTGTTTTGTTACAAATAAATGTGGAACCCTAGGTGTGTGCATGAATTGAGATAACACACCAATTGTATATGCTAGATGAGGCCTTCTGATAGTATCTCAATGGTTTGCACTCTATAAGTCCATACATCTTTGATACATGCAGGATGTACTTTCTCTACAAACGTTAGATTACATTATCCTTATAAATGACTTCAACACCTTGGAAATATCTAAGATCTCCAAGGTTTGAGATCTTGACGTTCTTTCCAAGCCTTTCTTTGATGTCTTTGATGCTTTCTTCATGATCACCTATAATAATCAAGTGATCTACATACACACATAAGTAGACAAATGCTTCACCTTCTGTTTTTCAAAAGAATGATGGATGTGCTTTGCTTTGTTTGTATGTAGAACTGATCAAATAGTCTCCAAACCTTTGATTCCATGACCTTAGGGCTTTCTTGATACTATCTAATGCCTTAATTAACCTATAAATATAATCATTTTTTATTTTACCGTCAAATTATAATGGTTGGTCAATGTATACTACCTTCCCTAGCACTCCATTCAGAAAAGCATTCTTCACATCAAGTTGATACATCTTCCAATGCTTGCTCGTTGCAATTGTGATAATTGTTCTGATGGTAGTCATCTTAGCCATAGGGCTAAAGGTTTCTTCATAATCTACTCCATATGTATGATCAAAGCCTTTAGCTACAAGCCTAGATTTATACCTAGCAATGCTACCATCTCAATGGTTATTTACCTTATATACCCCACTTGTTTCATAGCCTTCTTCCTTGGTACTAATTTCCAGGTGTGATTGTCTCCTTGCATGTATTGGCTGCTTTAAATCATGTGGGTTCTTCGACAGCTTTACTCACATATGCATGGTGTCTAGCCATGAATGAACCAGAGGTAAGTCTTTCAAATGGATACCTTACCCTATTAGATCTTCTTATCTCATGATTCCATTGATTTGGATATTTATTGTTGACCTTTGAGCTCTCCCCCTTCTTTGCATGATGACCTACATTTAGCTCAATCCATAAGTTTTCATCTTCTTCTATCTTTGTGATTTTATACTAAGTTGGCTTGATTAGGACTTCGTCCATTCCATGATGAGTGTTTTTCTCAAATCCTTTGGTCCAACAAGGACTATGCTTTATGGTTCTTCACTTGAAGTCTCCTTTTTTTTTTTTATCTTCATTATCCTGCATAGATACATTTGAAGAATACTAGGGTAAAAGCTCATCAAATCTAACATTCCTTCATACCTTTGGATCCTTTGTTGGGGTAATAACATCTATATCAGCTTTCTTTTACAAGCATATCCTATGAACACACACCTGTCTGATTTATCATTGAGTTTTCTCCTTAATTCGCTTAGAATTAAAACATGATGAGTACATCTAGACACTATCAAGCGTGATACATCTAGTTTTCCATTATACCAATCTTCATAAGGTGTTGTAGCATGTATATCTAATGTGGGTGCTTTGTTCATGATGTATATTGTAGTGATTACTCATTAGCCCAATAGCAATTAGGCATCCCCATTTCTTTCATCATAGCCCTAGCATATACTAAGATTTACCTATTTTTCTTTTCTACTACATCATTTTGTTGAGGTTTGTACCTACATGTGATTTGTAACTTGATGCCATTTGACTCCAAGAAATTAGAGAAATCATTGGAGGAGGACTCTCCCCCTCCATCTGGCCTTAAACATTTGATATACCTATTGTTGGGGACGTAAGGATCATGTGATCTTACCAACATATTCACACACACACACATACATACATATACATACATATATATATATATATATATATATATATATATATATATAATTTATGGAGCATTGCCTCAAGAGAGATCATTATGTGGGTTTCAAGGCTCCCACACATCTGCACGTGTCTCTCCTCTTCTCTCTCTCTCTCTCTCCCTCCATCTCCTCCTTGCTCCTCTTGTTTCATTGGTATCAGAGCATGTTGAAGGCTTGTGTGCAAGAAGCTTAAGTGGAAGCTTAGGTAACAAAGGGTGGAATTGCAGGTCGGCACCTCTCGACATCTATTCAATATTTTGGCCATAACTCAAGCTAGAAAGCTTGGATTGATTGTTTTTAAAGTTATGTGCATAGATGAGAAAAAGGGCTACAAATTCACGGAAGGATGCAGAACCTAGTTCGGAGTTCTAAACTACCGAAAATTCAAAAAATGCAGATTGATGTAGAAGAGGAATCTACAGTAACTTAGATAGCATGTCATTTTCTGGGTCATAACTTGCGTTTTATAGGTTGTATTTAAGCGATTCAACTTTCTTTGTGTAGATTAAACAAGAAACTACAAATTTGTAGAAGAAGACAGATCGAGATTCTGATTTCTATGTCACCAAAATTGCAAAATACAGAGTAGTAGTGTTGTACATGATGGTGAAATTGATAGCAGATGCTTGTTTTGTGTATATCTTGAGCTATATGCCTCTCATTGATGTGTTGTTCTATATATCGTTATGTAGCCAAGAAAGAGTTCTTGAAGTTTGCTTAGGAGGAAAACTTCAAATTCAGAGGTTATCATCTATGAAATAGCAAAACACAAAGCAACATATTTTCACCACAAGAACCCTAATTGCTTTTGAAGGTACATTTTGTTGTGAAACTTTTTTGAGAGAGATTTTTTGGTGTGCGAGCTCTTAATTTTAGAGCTTAAAGGCATTGTCCATGTATGATGACTGTGGTAGCTCCTCCATATGAGAGTAGAGCATGAACTTGTCATGTGTTTGACATGTGAGATGACATTGTGGTATAGCCTTTTTTGAGGTTTATCTCATCATGAGATCGATCATGGATGTATAGTGGCATTGTGGTCTATATCTCATTTATGCCACTTGGTTATGGATTTACTTTCTAGTCACACATAATTTTATGAGAGTTGATTTTGGATCTTGGTCGGTACTTGTATCTTTTGTTTTCTTTACAGGTACATAATTGAGATTGGAGCCTCAGTTTCACACTTATTTGTCACCGTAAGGAGATATTGCCAAAATTTTGACGGCTTTTATGCTAGAAGAGAGCTCTAGAGAATTTTGAAGCTTGTGTGATAGCTTTGGATCATTGCTTATCTTCATTCATTTGGACTTGGTCACATGTTATCTGTGATAGGTTGGACCATCTTGTAGGATTCATTCTTGAGTGGGAGGTGTCTCACCATTGTATTGGCATGTATTGCCATCAAATTTTCACATATGTATTTGCCATTATAGTTGATTGGATTAGTGATAGGTGATGAGAGGTTACTCATTATTCTTTTGTTATTGGTTACCTTGTTTGATCGCTCAGTTTACAAGGGATACTCTGCCAAATTCTTTCCAAGATTCTTTCATATCGACTTAGTCACTTTGGAGACTTGGTGAGCAGGCTTATGCTCATGGTTTTATATGCATGGTAGATGCTTGGTTATGTGACAAGTGGTTCACATGGTTTGTTCTCCACTGAGACATTTGTGATGTGAGTTATGCATATGGATATGCAAATAAGATCCTATTAGTGATAGAGTATTGTTTTTAGTCTCTTGTTACATTACTAGTCTCTTGGATTGCCAGCATGGTGTCTTCTCGATTTGATGGCATTGAATTTCCGAGATGGAAAGATCAAATGTGGCATACATTGGTTCGTGCAGGGTTACACATGTATGTGCATAGAGATGCACAGAGGCCTCTTGACATGCCCGCCCATGTATGGATGGATATGGATGCATTGGCTAGCTCCATTATATGGTTATAGCTTGTGGATTCTACATATGAGTATGTTATGTATGAGGAGATGAGTAGTGCATTATGGTAGAGACTACATGAGTCGATCAACTCATGGGAGACATAGATAACATTGACAGCTTCAATGTTGGAAGTATGGTCATGAGGGCCATATTCAACAATGTTGCTTCAGGCAAATGCAATGATGATGTCAGAGATATGCACGTGATGCAAGTCAGCTAGTGGTTTAGGAGATTCTATCGTAGTTGAGTATGCTAGTGATGGTGATATCACTTTCTCGTATGGATCATATAGATCCTCTTGTTTAGTGGATATCACACATATGGCTTGGTTGCTTGATGCATTAGCCTGTTTTCATGTTATTCCACATCATGAGTGGTTTTGTCGATTCTCAGGTGAGAGTCGTGGATGTGTGCACATGCCTAATGGTACGACATATGACATTAAGGGTGCAAGAGATGTATACCTTATGCTAGCAAGTGGAGCATCACTTAGACATATACAATATGTGCCTTCATTCCCTATGAGCTTGATTTCAATTAGCCAGTCACTGGAGAGCAGATGTTATGCATTCCTTGGTGAGCATCATTTTTAGTTGTAGTTGGGATAGCTTATGCTTGTCAGAGGTGCTAGGATTGGGCACATGTATCCATTGCAAGTACATGTGAGAGACATTCTTGTCTCAGTGGGAGTTCAACCTTATGTGTGATGTGAGACTCGTCATGTCTCATTTTGTCTACCTATACATGGGCCTATTAACATTCATGATGCACATGTATGGCAGGATTCAGATGCTCAGATGGATGTACATATAGAGCATTCTGTGGATAGTCATGATGCTTGTGGAGAGCATGATTTTGTTGATCATGTGGATGCTCTTGTGGACCACACTTTGGATGATCATTTGGATGCTTTAGAGCATGATATGGATGCTCACGTAGAGCATTATGATGATACTTAGTTAGAGTGTGATCATCAATTTGACCTTGGTATTGATGTTGTGCAGTTAGCTCATGTAGAGCATGATCATACACTTGGTCTTGTAGAGCAGGATAGCTCTTACAATACACAGTGTATGCTAGAGCAGTTTAACTCTTGAGATCCACAGCTACATATATCCTTGGTTGATAGGTTGGCTGATTTGGATGTTGAGGAGTCAACAGTTATGCAATCATTCTTGGATTTACCCATGCTAGATGTTGACAGAGATATGTCAGGACATGTTGGTGATGATGGTGGTGGTGGTTCTTTTGGATGCCTTGGATATAGGCATGGCTGACATGCTTAGGTTACCCATGATAGCACATGTTTCATCAGAATTCAAGATTCTGATGTACGAGTTGTTATGCTCGATACTAGATGTTGCAATTGCTATTGGAGCATTTGGACTTGGAGTTGTCAGTCGTTCGATGATTGATATAGGCATAGAGCGAGTGGGAGCTTTGTAAGAACTCCATCAGTTCTTGCATCAGTCAGATGTGAGCTCAACTCTTATCGATATGATTCTAGAGCAGTTTGAGGTGCATGGGTACACCCATATATATTTACATCATTTATAGATCATTGCCTCAAGAGAGATCATTATGTGGGTTTCGAGGCTCCCATGCATCTGCACACGTCTCTCCTCTTCTCTCTATCCCTCCGTCTCCTTCTTGTTCCTCTTGTTCTGCACACCAAAGCCCTTCACCTATCACATTCCTTCTCTACAATAGCTTTGAACTTCTTGAAGTAATAAAAAGACATCTTACTTATGTTTCATACAGTAAAGCCAACTCATCCTTGTACAATCATTAATGAAAGTTACTAAGTAAATATTACCTCCAATTGAGTTCTCCTTTCTTGGACCCCAAAAATCTATATGAACTAGGCCAAGTGGATGATAGTTCACATATTTTCTCTTCTCAAAAGGAAACCTAGTTTGCTTATGCAGTTGGAAAGCTTCACACAAGTTCTTATGATTCTAATCATAAAGCTTTGGTAATCCAATCACTAACCTCTTCCTTTCCATATCCTTCAATCTCTTAGTATTGATATGTCCATACCTTTAGGTCCAATTCTTTTACCGTTTTGCTTCCATATGTGAAGTAGGTAGTATGGTTTAATTTGGCTTCACATCCAATGTGAGTAGCCTTCCTTACTTCTTGCTTTTGGCAACCAATCTATACCCTTCCTTAGGGTTGTCCACAAAGCATCCCTTTTGGTTTAACTTTACCTACAATCCTCTCTCAACTATTTGACCTGCAAAAACAAGACTCTTTGTGATTATGGGAAGATGAAGAACATCCTTCAAACACTTAGCCTTGTGGAAACCATCCAGCATAACATCACCTATATGTGTGATAGCATGAGGGTATCATCACATGTCTCCACGTGTTATTTGTTTGATGGTAACTGCATATTTGAAAAAAACTCCTTGTTGTAGCTCATGTGATTGTTGCATCCACTATCAATGTACCATGTGTTTGTCCCTTACATCTTGTAGTCACTCATCTACATCATAGATAACATACTTTTAATCTCATTTGAAGTATTTGCATAACTACCTTTTCCTTTGTATGATGAACTTCTCCTATCCCTTTGATAGCAATACCTTGCATAGTGTCCATACTTTCCACATATAAATCATCCTTCTGAGTTGTTTTCATCTCGATTCTAGTTGTATCTTCCTCCTCTTCCTTTGAACCTACCTCTTCCTCTTGATGAAGAGAACTTTCTTCCTTGGTCTTGATCAAGATCTCCATTTGATCCTCTTCCTTGCCTTCCTCTACCTCTACCTTGATTTCTTCCTCTACCTTTTCCTTTACCTCCATCAAATGCTTGGGCTTCATTGACCTTTGCCTTTGAGCCCCCAATGTTCATCTCCTCATTGACCATCAAGGACACTAATTGCTGAAAGTCGGGAAGATTATCCTTGACATATATAGAACTGGTAAAATCCTTCCATTTCTCCATCCCTAAGTCCATTCAAATTGCATGAAACTATGTCATAATCATCTATTCTTGGAACTCCAAAGACAAATCCAAAGTGAAGGAGTTGAGAGATGTGGTAGAATCATCTCAAAAGACTATAAGGAGGTCTATCAGAGAGAAGAGGAAGCCAAAAAGGTATGGTTATGGCATTGATTTAGTCATCAACATAAAGAATAAACACTATAAGATCAACCCCATTTTTGTGTACATAGAGTGTGCTTTCAATTGGACTACATGTGAAGCCAAGAGCAATCAATTGCTTATGGGTTTTGTCATACCATGCACGTGGAGCTTGTTTGAGACCATACAAGGTTTTATGCAAGTGACAAACCATATGCTCTTTCCCTTTCATAGCAAATCCAAGAGTTTGCTTCATATAGACCTCTTCTTGCAAATCACCATTCAAGAAGGTTGTTTTTATGTCCAATTGATGCACTTTCCAACCTCGGTGGGCAGGCAATGCAACCATGATACAAATGGTAATCATGTGTGAAGTAGGTGCAAAAGTTTCCTCATAATCGATGCCATATTCTTGTGCATATCCTTTGGCAACCAATCTAGCTTTGTAGTGATCAATGCTACCATAAGACTTTCTCTTAATCTTGTAAATCCACTTTGTACCAATGTCATTCTTTCCTTTTGGCAATTCACATAACTCCCAAGTACCATTCCTATGTATGGAATCCATTTCTGATTGCATAGCACTCATCCATTGTGGATCGTCACATGCATCTTCAAAAGAAAGTGGCTCTTCATTACATGTTGTTGCAATAAAAGAATAATCCACAAAATTACTTGATGCATGGTGAGAGTTTGATCTTGTTCTACCAAGTAAAGGTGCACTCAATTTGCTATCTTGCAAAGTTTGTTTCAGCCACTTTGGCATAGTTTGTGCACTCTTGACAGACATGCGTTCATTATGTAATACATCTTCAATATGTGCATAATGTGTGGGATGAATTTCATGCTCATTTTCAGCCTTATTTTGTTGCAAATGTTCAGCCATGTGTAGCTGGAAATTTCCAGCAGTTTTGACAATTTTTGACTGAAAAGTTTCAACCATGTTTGGCGGGAAATTCTCTGCATTTTCAGCCCTATTTGGTTGGAATTTTTCAGCCCTTTGAGCCTCAGTTGGCTGGTCTACATGGCCATAGTCAAGCACACCATTTTGGAACAAAGGCATGAGTGTATTGAACACATCTTGTGAGCTAACTGTTGGCTATTTTTTGCATTCAAGTAGAGGGAAAACTTAATTTTGAGCAAATACCACATCTTGACTCACAATAATTGTGTTTTTCAATGGATGATACAAATGATATCCATTACTTTCAGCACTATAACCAACAAATATACATTTCTTTGCGTTGTCATCTAATTTGTGGCATTGTTGTGATGGCACAAGAGCATATGCCAAGCAACCAAACACACACATATGACGAACCATGGGCTTATGTCCATTCCAAGCTTCATAAGGAGTGATGAATCTCAATGATTTTGTAGGGAAGCGATTCAACAGATAGTTTTCACACATGACCGCTTCCATCCAAAACTTATCAGGAAGGTGCTTTCCTTTATCCATACATCGTGCCATTTCAAGAAGTGTTCTATTTTTCCACTCGGCAACACCATTTTGTTGAGGTGTATATGGCACTATACATTGGTGTGAAATACCTCTTTCATGAAGAAACGCATTAAACTCTTGTGACATGTATTCACCACGATGATCCGTGCGTAGAGTCAAAAGCTTTTGTGAAGAAAAATTTTCAGCCATAGCTAAAAATGCTTTGAAGCAAGAGAATACCTCATTATTTGCTTTCGTAGGATACACCCATGTATGCTGAGTAGCATCATCAATCAAGGTAACAAAATATACATGCTTCTCAAAAGATGGAGCCTAATGGGACCACATACATCACTATGAACAAGCTGCAATTTTCTTGTAGTGTGTGTATGACTATCTTTTGGAAAAGAAGCATGATGCATTTTTTTCCAAGAATGCAACCTTCACATGCATGCTTTTCAATGGACTCAAGTGTAGGCAAACCAATAACCATGTCCTTCTTTTGCAAGTAGAGGAAACTATTGAAGTTCAAGTGACCAAAACAAGCATGCCAAAGCTCCATTTCAGCCATGGAAGAAGTATGAGAAACCAAGGCATTCGAGGGAGCCCTCTTGTATGTATCCATGCGATACAAGCCATTACATAATGTATCGGAGATCACAATAACATTTCCATTGCTGAATCATGAACCATACACATCATCAACAAAGTGTACATGAAGTCTAGCTTTGGCAATCAATGGAACTAAAATTAAGTTGTTCTTTATACCAAGTACATACAATGCATTTTTGAAGAGAATCACACCTCCGTTTGCAGCCGTAAGCTCAATTTCTCCTACTCCAATGATAGGATAAGAGGCATTGTTCGCACACATCACATGTCCTCCTTTGGTTGCATCTTTCAAAGAGGTAAAAAATCTTTTGCATAAAGTTATGTGCTTTGAAGCACCACTATCAAAGAACCAAGCAGAATCAGCCTCACTCACAACCATACATTTAGAATGCAAAGATGCATCATAATGACATGTAACAACACATGCCCAAAAATCTTGAGCCATGTTGGCTTCATCATTCTTTGCATTTGCTGCATTTTCAGCAATAGACATGCCGGATTCCTTCTTTTTTAGCAAGCTTTCTACACTCATCAATAGTATGACCAACCTTCTGACAATATTTGCATCTCTTCTTCTTTTGCAAATAACCATGGTTAGAGGAATGAGTGGAAGAGGAAGGTTGAGGCTTTCCATCTATGAGAGGAGAGGGGAGGCGAGGTTCCCAGAAGACTTGTAAAATGTTCTTGAATGATTCCAAAATTTTCTTCTTCCGTATTGCATACATCACCATTTGAGTCTAGCAATAGGGGGATCACTTCTTTGTTTTATTTTCTTTTAAGAATGCTACACATCTCTTTGGTGGGGCTTGTCAGCTTTGCTAGCCCACCACTCCTTAAAGAAAATTTGCAGATTTTTCCTTTGAATTTCTTCCTCATATCTGAGCATTGCTCTGATTCTACGAAGACCATTTTGGGATTGGGATTTTCCTTTGTTCACTTCCTCCTCAAGTATCTAGAGCCTATGATATAGAGCTTCTTTGCATGCGTGTCGAACAGTCTGGAGCATCTTCCTAGTTCGAATCAAGATATCCTGCGTCTTCACGACCGCACATCTCCAACTCTTGGCGGGGGAAGAAAAAATGGCAAAGGCCGCCTTCCACACTTCAGCAATTTGTTGATGGATGGAGGGGAGAGAGAAAGAGGTTGAGCATGCATGAAACCAAGGATCCTTGCAGGTTTAGTGGGAGGTTGGAATGTGATAATGATCGGGTAGTGATCAGAGATGGCGAGGTCAGTGTGTTGCGAGAGGGATGGATGGCCCCACTAATGAATAATGCTCTAAGCAATGTAGCTTCTATCAAGTCTAGCTTTCCTCAAGTCCACACCCGCTTGGAGATTTGACCAAGAAAATCCACTCGCATCTTTGAATTTGACCAGATCCAAGTGCATCTTGATTTTGTCCCAAGTTTTTTTTTTCATGAATGTCGATGACCCGACCCTTGTTGTTCCATCTATCTGCACGATCCTCCACCATGTTGAAGTCACCACAAATTAGCACGTTGTAGGGGAGCGAGACCAAGGTTGTAGGGGAGCGAGACCAAGGATGCCTAGGCATCCAGCCTCTCCAGCACTGCGTTTGGGGTGTACAAAGAAACCAATGTGAATCAAAGGGGGTCTCCAGAGGAGATGGAAATCCACCGATGTTTTTGATCTTCAATGTAATTCTCAAGCTTTTCAAACCAGAATTGGTTTAACCTAATTACCATCCCACTGGACCCTTAGGGGTGTGATCTCGAAATCCAGACGTGAGACGAAGAGACATGTCTGAGACATTTCTGGAGTTCTGCTCCCTCAATTTTAGTATGTTGGATACAAATAAAGTATGGGCTTAGGTTAATGTCCCGAAGCCATTGGCCAATGATGGTCACTCTTGAGGGGTTGATCAACCCCATAGCATTTAATGAGATGATGATCATTGCCGTACGTTACCCTCTTTGCGGGAGGGGACTTATCTTTTTCCTCTTGGATTCATCTTTCTTTTTCACTAGGAGGGGGTCCCGACTTAGAAATTTGTTCTTAAGGGGGCTTTTCCAAGGTATCCCAATAGGTTGTTTACCCTTACGGGAGGCCTCTTGTTGTAATGGGTAGGTAAACCATTTCCGGAATGGTTGATCCAATTATGGTGCATCCACTATCCACACCATCTTCGTTATTAGTGGTAAAACCGTCTTCTTTACTTGTAGTGTAACCCTCCTGATTGATTTCTTTGTTGTCATGGAACTCTAGGGCTTTTTCACTGGTGTCCACCTCAAACTAGTTCCTACCTGTGTAATAGTGTTCATTAATCTCCTTTTCCAGATTGCAATACAGTTTGTTGGGGGGGGTTTCTGGAAAGTGGTTCCTCTCTGTAGTCGCCTTAGGGCTTCTTTTCCTCCTTCTTCTAACTTCTGTTAACCCATTTGAGTTGATTTTTGGGTTTCTTAGGCCTTAACTTCCTCTACATCTACTCGACGATTCCGAGACCCATTATTTTCTTAAGTTTTCCTGGGTGCTGCTTGTCTTTGATTACTTTTTTGTCTTAGTGGGCAGTCTTTAATCCTATGGTCTTGCTAGCCACAACGGAAACACACATTATGTAGGTTTTTGTAACTAACTTCTTGTTTCGAGACGTCCACTTCACCCAGGTCCACTTTGGTCTCTATTGGAAGCGCTGTGCTGAGGTCAGCCTCGACACAAATAAGAGAACTCAAGAAGATTAGAAACTTTCTTAAACTAGATTCTCCACAAGTACTCATACATATTTTCACATGCAGTAGAACCTCTCTTGACAAGGTCGATAGACATATCTAAACATATAATATAATAAAAACTTGTGAAGGGGGAAAATATGGAACGCATCTCAATACAATATGATAGTGGTTATATTCTATTGAAAAAATAAAACATAATTATTTTTTATTGATCTTTATTTTAATTGAACAGTAAAACTCAGGAGGAGGAGGAGACGGAGGCTGGTACAAATTTTTGAGAAATGTGACATGCACTAGCATGAAAGTATCTCTAGGAATTTCGACCTATGTGAATACATGATAGCACATGGCAAATGACAATAGGCTCACATATAGCACATGGCAAATGACAATAGGCTGATCACTCCTAATTTCGAGTGCCGCCTCTTTGTGTAGAACGCGCATTACTTCTCCCGTCCTTGAGTTTTTAATCTTTACTTTTTTGAGGGGTTCATTGAAGAAAAGACATTAAGTCTCAGCGCTTACTTAAGGTTAGGTTCACACCAAACCCGTTGAATAACCACACAAAAAGTGCATTGATTTAGGTCAAACAATTAGTTTCCACTCCATGTGTTCACACAAGACGATGTAATTATGTAGAAGCAATTTTTGTGCGGATTTCCTATGAGAGCACAAAGGATGTCAAAAAAAAAAACTTTTTTTCCCACATAAAACCTTATAAATGAACCAAAAGGATTAAGTTAATGTCTACATCAAATCAAATACTTCTAATATATATCCAATCATTTTTCAATCTCACTATGAATTATATTTTTTCTTAATTTTTGAAATACTAGTGAATCATATAGTCCTTAGGCTACCTAAAATGAGTAATATTTTTCAATTAGGCCAAGAAACATATCATGTTACCATACATAATGGTTTCAATACATTATGATGGTGATCATGATGATTATCCATCTTCTCTAAAGTTTCATTTCCAAAATGCTTTTGTAGATTCATTCTTTCTTGTATTTTGTACATTATGCTTGCAATCCAGATTCATCACTGTGAGTTCCTCCTATGATTACTTGATTTTTTCATTAATGTATTGAGCACAATCCATTGCTTCTTTTGATCCCATTTCATGTGTTGCTCTTAGTTCTACCAAGGACTATTGGGTGTGTGTAAAACATTAAGATCATTCCCATCAATTTGGCAAGCAACCTCCATCGTTATATCTTTTGCAAGGGGGTGAGGTCAGATACCTCTCCAATTGATTAACATGCACTTTAAAATTCCTCTGTACTTGAACCAATCTGCTTGTGGCTGAGAGAGACTCTCCGGTATGTTGAGAAAATGGATGTCTGAGAAAGTAACCACCATAGCTGCTTCTTTTCTTCGTCTGCTGATTGCTCAAAAATGTTGAATCACTAATCTCTCTGTTTGTTTGTTCATCAAATAAGCCAAATTAGGTATTTTCCTCAGACTTGTATTGCCCCTTTCTAAGTTGAGAGCATCGAGTCTGCATCATGATTGTCCTAGATGGTATCTACACTAATCATGCACCTCAAAATGAGAATTAGATTTGAAATGATACTGTTGCCGCCGTTGTTAATTAGTTGTACGATGTGCATGTCGAGTAGTTATTCTGCCACTTTGCAAGTTGGAGGAATTTCCTAAATTATTATTATTTTTTCCTCTTTTTGCCTTTTGTTTTCTTTTTTTTTGGTGTTTCGGATTTTATGTTTTATATATATATATACATATATATATATATATATATATATATATATATATATATATATATATATATGTATATATATATATATATACATATATATATATATATATATATATATATATATATATATATATATATATATATATATATATATATATATATATATATATATATATATATATATATATATATATATATATATATATATATATGTATATATATATACTTTTTTTCTGATCACTGGCCAAATGTTTGATAGGGCCACAACTTGGATCTGTTAATGACTATCGACAATAGCTCTCTGGACAATCTAGCAAGTCGAAAAGAACCTGATCTGCATAACTCATGGATCCTGAATGGACCTATCCACCTTAGCTGTAATTTACCGATCTTGCGTTTCATTTTTGAATGGAAATATAGCACCAAATCGTTGGGCCAAAAAATCTTTGTCTGCAAATTCCTGTTGTGCCATTTCTTTTGTCTATTTTGCACCTCTTGGAGTAATAAAAACTTATATACCTGTGTTCGTCAAGCTGGCATAGCTTATCCATCCGTACACAAAAGAGTTTTCTAGTACGAGACATTTCTGTACCGCAATCCGGAGAGTGGGAATAGCAAACTCTAGTGGAAGGATAACTTCTTGGACATACAAAAGTTTGCACGGAGTACTTCCCACAGAAACTTTATATGAAGTACAGTACACCCAAAGCACTATAGGAATTATGATCTCCCATTGATGCATAGAATCAAGCAACATTTTCTACAACATGTGCAGAAAAACTTTATTGGTACTCTCTGCTAATCCATTGGCCCATGGATAGTAAGGGGAACTGAATTTATGTTTGATTTGGTAGTTGGCAGTGATTTCCATAATCAATTGATTCGGAAAATGTGTGCCCCTATTAGACACTAATTCTAGAGGTAAACTGAAACGTGGAAAGATTTATGTGCTATAGCATTTTTGATAGCCTTGGCCTCAACCCATCTAGTGCAATAGTCTGTACACGTCAGAATATAGAGGGCTCCTATTCTAGTTGTAGGTGGTTTGATAGGGCCAATAAAGTCCAGACCCCACTTTTGGAATGGTTCCAAGGGGAGAATCGGCAGCAATGGAAAGTGATGATTGTCCAATCATGGCTCACTTATCCGCTAATAGGGGGTCATCATTTCTTACCAGATTTTGGAAATCTGCATACATAGTTGGCCACCAAAGTATGGCCTGCTAGGTTTTTCGCACTATGATCAGATGGTTAAAATGCCCACCTACATCACCTGCATGGGCTTCTTAAATGACCACCACCACTTCATGTCGAGGTATACAACAGAGCCAGATACCTATGGGGTCCTTGTGATAAAGTTTCCCCATGATGATGGTGAACTGACGACTCTAAAGTCCAAGTTTTTTCCATGCTATTCGTCGCAAGTGTGAAGGTGCTACTCCATTTTCTAGGAAACTAAGAATTTCTGCATACCACATCAAAAAGGTCTACAAAGCATCTTCGATTTTCCCAACTACAAAAACATCTGCATCGGAAAGATTGTCATCTACTCCCATCGGTGGTTCCCCATGATCAGTGTGCAACAAAAAGTCAGCAATTGCATGGCTTACTCTGGTCAATGTACAATGTCCTATTCAAACTCCTCGAGTATCAGGACCCATCTGGCTACTCTAAACACTAGATTTTGTTGCTTTACCAAATAAAGGAGTGCACTTTGGTCCACATGAAAAGTGAAGGACTCACCAAGTAAATAGTGCCAAAATTTCTTAACTGAGTAATTAAACTCAGGCACTCACGTTTTGTAGTTAAATATTTTTGTTCTGCAAAATTTGGTCATCAACTGACATAATAGACTGGTCGAAACCAATTACACCCATCCTTTTGCATAAGAACACTTTCAATTGCTTTGTTGAATGCATCTACAAACACATGAAATGGTTCCTTCCAATCTCGAGCTTTTAAGACAGGCATTGTGGCGAGCATCTTTTGTAGTCTTTCAAAAGATAATTGAGCTTCCTCTCTCCACTAGAATTCAGCTGGTCAAACATGTGGTAACTTGTTGAGAGGTATTGCAATATGAGCTAGTCCTCGCAAATGTCTTCCATGCCATCGTACTTGGCCTAGAAACCATAGGACTTCTTTTGGATTCCTTGGAGCTCGAGTCTCCAAAACAACTTTTACTTTATCCAGATCAACAACAACGCCATCCTGCAAAATGATATGTCCAAGAAATTTTCCACACTTGATTGCAAAAGCTGATTTATTAGGGTTTTAACAGAGATGTACCTTTAGACATGCATCAAAACATGCTATGAGATGCTCCGACTGCACAACCATGTCCAAAAATAGAAAAAATCATCCAAAAATATGCGCATGAAAGAGGTAAAGTATGGGGCGAATATCTGTTGTGTGCATCTTTGAAATGTACTAGGTGCATTCCTCAGTCCGAACCACATTACTATGCATGCAAATGCCCCGCAATTGGTAATAAATGATGTCTTTGATATATCCTCATCCACCATGTGAACTTGATTATAACTGCTGAAGCCATCTAGGAATGAGTACATCTCTCTATCTATAACTTCATCTACCATACTATCCAGGAACGACATCAGGAGAGGATTTGGGATTCTAAGTGCATTCAACTTTTGGTAGTCCACAAAAATCCATAACTCCTTGTTTTTCTTCAATACAATTAGTATCGGTGATACCCACTCTAGGAATTGGATAGGAACAATGTACCCTATTTTAATTAAGTGGTCCAATTCCTGCTTGACTTGTTCCGCAAAATTTGGATTCATTCTATACCTTTGTTGCATCACCGGAGTGGCATCTAGTTTGAGTAAAATCCTATGATGATATAATCTGGGATTTAAACCCTTCATGTCTGTGTAGGTCCATGCAGACACATCTTTATACAGCTGTAGCAATGCAATTAAGGCCATCGAGAATTTCGGAGCAAGCTCCACATAGATTCACACTGGTTTGAGTTCTTTTGATGTACCTAAATTCACTTCTTCCAGCGAATCTTCTTCGATGCATATGTTTCCCAGCTCCATTGGGTCTTTAATCACTAGGTCTACATCTTTAGCCTCTTTTGGTTCTAAAAGCTTGGTGCAAATTGAGGCAGCCATACCGCCATAAATGGAGCTGACTACTGGCTCGATGTCAACTACTCCAAATGACAATAAGTCTCGATTAGCTTCTAAAAATTGTTGCTCTTCATCCTCCTCCAATCCGTCCAACATATGTGGTGGTTAATCTGCTAACATCGGTTTATTTTTCGGAGGGAAATATTGCTCATCGTCCAATTGAACCAAAAATTTTGTGTGTCCTTTCCTGAAAGTAGTTGTCTTGGCATCCCACTTTCGTCGAACCTTGGCATTCTGCAACCAGGGTCTTGCCAATAATAAATTATAATCCAAATTCTTTCCTTTAAGTTCAAGTACAACAAAGGTAATGGGAAATACCATATGTGAAATCATTATTGGAATGCCTTTAGTAAGTCCCACTGGTTGCACTTGAGACTGGTCTGCCATCCACACAAAAAAATGGAGCTTGTTCAATGCTATTCTAGCCCATGTGCTTACAAGTAGTCATAGAAGCAATGTTAATGCTAGATCCTCCATCGATCAAAACTTTTGGGATAGCCTTGTTTTTGTACCATACAATGATAGTAGGGATTGCATAGTCCAATACCTTATCTGGAACATCTCTAGCCATACTGACTGTGGCTTCCAAAATAAGGTCTAGAGAATGTCTTAGCTGCAATTGCTTTAGTAGCTTCTCTTTGAAGATCGGAACGAGTTCCAGCAAGGCACACAAGGGAGTTGAATTTGCAAATTATGTAATAATTGCCAGGATGTACCTTCCTTGGACACTATTGAATTCATGACATTCTCATTCGATTATTTGATAGACGTTCGGCTCTTCAATTTGGTACTAGGCCCTTGGCCATTGGAACTTAGTTTCTGAGTTTCAGAGGCTAGAAACTCGATTAAGTGTTTTGAAATTTCTCCTTCTTTTATAGTTGCTTTATCCTCTTGAGCTGGTACACTTTGAAACATCTTTTATTCAATCTACGTGGTCGGCCTTTACTTTTACTAACTTCTGGAATGAGTTTTGGTTCAACATAGTATGGTGGATATTCATGAGCCCATTGGACTACTTTCTTCAATTGTTGCTTTTGCTCTACTGGTGAGTAGTGCTTTGGTTGTCACAAATTTTGGTATTCTTGCCGAGACCTCGTGATAACCATTGTCGAAGGTTCTAAATATTCCAGTGTCACCACATTTACCATGGGAGCCTTACGTTTGAATTCTTGTTTTCTTTGATCATACTCCTTAGCTTATTCACATTCAAATCATCTATCTTTGTATTGCAGACAAAGCTGGCACTGAATTGGTTGATTCCCAATTTTTTTAGGTCCTACAGGTTGAAAATTTCGGCCTCTTGCATAGTTGTGGAAATTAGGCTGGTAAGCTCTATGCTGATCTTGAAACTGCTTGGATCTAGAGAACTAAGATGGTTCAGACACTTGCATCTTTACTCTCCATCCACGGTCCAAATTGAAGGGGGGTTTTATAACCTGCAACATTCCCCTTCCACGAAGGGGCTTCAACTTGCGTCAATGTAACCAATGTATTTTTGGCATTCAATCTGCAGTCTTCCAAACTGTGATTATTTTTATTACAAATGGGGTAGTATACTTGGTTGATTGAACAATTAGTAGTGATGTGGCCCACATTTCAACAGCGTAAATAGTACAATCATTGGACTGGATTCACGTTTTTCTTTGTGATTGGGCTTGTTTTTTCGAAACCCGAATTGGCTAACTATATCTTTCTATACACCCATTTTGCTAAATCAATTATTTGGTCCAATGTTCGAGCTTGTTCTAATGTGTACATAATTTTTTTAATTTAATTGCTCGTTGCAATCCATCCAGAAAAAAATCCTACAATAATTCTTTCGAAGGACCACCACTGTCTGGGAACTATCTTATTGTAGATTTGAAATCCAAAGCATACTGCTCCACTGTACCCTTTTGCATCATATACTCTAAGATTGTATAATTCTGATACACTTTTGGCAATCCGGAATCTATCCAAGAATGCCTCTTTTAAATCATGATAATTTAGAAAATGATCTCAAAGGTGCTCAATTAATCATTTTACCGCATCCCGTACTAAAGTGCTTGGAACACCTATTGTTTGTGATTTTCATCTTGCAACCATCTATGGTTGTGTTGAGCCCATACAAGTCACATTGGTTAAAGCCAATTGTAGTCAAAGTCAAAAGTTCAAAGTCAAACTAGTCAAAGTCAACATGTTCAAGGTCAAAGGTCAACATGGGCAAAGTCATAGTGTGCAAAGTTCAGGTGTCAAAGTTCACAGGTAGTGCACAAGTAATTGTTCACAAAGGTTGTATTTTGTAGAAAGTGGATTGCAGGTTGCAGAGTGTCTTTCTGTAATTTCTCTAAGGTTCAAAGTGTTTTTAAAGTGTTTTGAAAGGTTTAGGTGAACCCTCTCTTAGTGCACAAATGAAGAATTAAAAGGCAAAATGTGAAGGTATATGAAGCGCAATGTACGTAGAAGTGAAAGTATGGCCCCACAATTAAAATTTTTGTTTTAGTCTAAAGTCACTACAAGACAAAACAGGGATTCATTGGTTGCCCACTTTTGGAGACAATCTTGGGACATCAAAGTGAGCACCAAGATACTCTAGCAGTTAGGAGCGTACATGAATTGACACTCACATCAAGGCAAGGACTATTCTTGGAGAACTAAGCAAGGAGAGATAGTCTAAGCTATGCAAGAGAGAGAAGTGCAAGAGACACACAGTGTGCGATGCAGAGAAGTGAAGTGCAAGGTATGCATGAAGAGTGACTAAGAAGTGTGTAGAGAAGTTCTAAGCTTACAACGGAAGATCCCAAGGTCCCATTGAAGCTGTGGGCATGCCGACAGAAGGTGTCCATCCCTCCCCCTTATTGGAAGCTTGGTGCAAGGTGTGCACAAGTGCAGGCTTGGAGAAGGTGGAGGCCTAGTGCAGAGAAGGCCGGCAGTAACAAGACCCTTGGGTATTTTGTATTTTGTGATTGTGAACTCTATGGGATTTAGCACAGAAGCATTGGATTGTATTGTGCATCACCATTGTATTTGTCTTCTTATAATCAATCGATAGAGGCTTTCAATGTGTATCTTTCTTCTTACCTTTCCCTTTTCTCCTACAAACACTCAAATCCCTTTTTGGGTACAAGAATCCCCCAACAAAATTTGGCATGCACGATGGGACTCCAAGGAGATTTGAGTATAGGAGAAGCAAAATGCAAAGTGTAGAACTGTTCAAGTGCAGACAGTGCTATAGTGCTACTTCATTGGGTTAAGAGGTAAATTTTCTTATCAATTCTCTTAGCCTAAAGAGGATTATGAACAGCTCATGACCGCAACCCGGTCTCAAACATTGAGGGTCACCTGCAAAGCAACAAGAAGGAAGGCTGTTAGAAGATCCTCCAGTCCACTCTTGTGAACCTCATCAGTAAAGAGCATGGCAGGTCAGGTGGATTTGGAAATTCTACTTTCAAGATTAAATATAAAATTTCCTTCTTTCAAAGGCTTAGCTCAGGAAGATCCGGACGAGCATATTAGGAGGTTTTTAGCATTATGCAAAACAAGATGCTTGATGGGAAGAGAGGATGCCTTTTTGATACTCTTCCTTGCCACATTAGAAGGGTTAGCAGATAAATGGTTCAGCCAGTTTGCTGAAAACCATTTCATCACTTGGGACTTAATGAAAGATGCATTCAAAACTCAATTCCAACATGGAAGTACTACATAGATAATCATAGAGGAATTAGAAAACTTGAGACTAGGTCCAGGTGAAACATTTCCAGAGTTTATAACTAGGGCCAAGGCACTAATGGCTAAGTTGCCAGATCTTGCACATGATTTATTTATTAAGAAATGGCTAGCTAAGACACTTCCAGTGACCACACAATGTAAAATCAAGGAATTAGTATTGCCAATAGCCTCCATAGAGGAGTTCATCAATACAGCTACATGACTAGAGCAAATAAGACAACAATATGGAGCAAGTTCTTCGCAGCTACCTTATTCTGCAAAAATTGAAGATCCAGTGATTCAACAAAGGAGAGAGATGGAGAGCTTAAAAAGAAGTAAACCACAAAAGGAAGAAGAGAATGCACTAACCTTGTTGCGGTGAGAAATTGAGGCCCTCAAACTACAAAAAGAAGAGGAAGCCCAAGCAGAAGAAATAGCCCAACTTCGAGAGGAATTACAAGAACTAAGGGCAGGTGGCATCAAGAATGGGCTATGGTGTACCATGTGCAGCAAAGAGGGCCATGTGGTAAGGGAATGTCCATTTGTAAATGTATCATGTCAGTTATGTAGGAAAACGGGGCATGAGGCTCAAGACTGTTGTTCAAGAGAAATGCCTGCAACAACATATTGGACACAAGGAGGAGCCCTACCACCAACTAATGTGATGGCGGTTGCACCTAATCAAGGTAACAATTACAACCCCCGACAGAGGAATAACTTTGGAAATGGGCCTAGGAGGCCAATTATTTGTTTCGGATGTGGAGAATGTGGGCATTACCAAAGTAGGTGCACTCTACGAGAAAATGCCCCTCCTTGCAGGAACTTCCTAGAGGCCAGAGACCACTATACTAATTGTTGTCCTAAGAACCAAGCATCTTCATCTGGGCCCCACATTCAAATGATTTCTATGTGCAAAGACGAAATGGTAGATCAAGTCAATGTGCCATCACCATCTACTAGGATGGTGCAGTTGGAAGAAATTGAATCTTTTACAGTGCAGACAAGAAGCAAAGCGAAGGCCCAAGTAGAAATAAGTCAAGAATCAAGGATTAATGGATTGAACAAAGACATAGAGACATCTGAAGACAAAGCCACCAAATATTCAGATACAAGGAAAAAAGAAAATCTCATAGGTACTAGTGATGCCATTGGATAGGCATTCAGCAGGGCTCATGAAGAAGTTGATAAGCCCATTGGGGCCCATGCTTTTAAGGAATTAGAAGCTTCATGCCTACTCAAGTCCATGAAAAAGGAGGCCAGTATTTTTGATTTAATAAAGATGGATGGGAAATTCAGGTCAGAACTCTTGCAGATAATTGATGAGGCTTCCACAACAAGTTTAGTGGCAAAGGCTGCTGTTATGCATAAAGATAAAATTGTAGGGGAAGCACCCCTCACAGATTACAAGAGCCCTCAACTAACAGTCTCTATCAAAGGTCATGAGTTTCAAGGAGTTATTGTGGATGGTGGTTCTGACATTAACTTGATGCCTGAACATACCATGAAAAATATTGGACTACGTCCTTCAAGACTTGCCAACTTCACTGTAACACTGGCAGACCAAAGTACAGTCAGACCTATGGGAGTAGTCCCTAACATTTGAATGGAAGTACAAGGTAACACATTTGTCTTGGACTTTGTAGCTATAAGATTACCAAATGTGCAGGGAGGGTTTCCTCTATTAATTGGAAGACCCTGGCTAAGGCATGCTAGTGTAATACATGACTGGTGCGAAGATACCATGTGGGTCGAACAGGAAGGTGCTGAATTAAGACAATTATTGTTGGAAGAAGGTCCTGATCAACAATGATATACCACCATGATGCAATCAATTGGTATACACATAGATATGGACTATATAGACAATAAAAAAGGTAAGGAAGTGGATCTATATGATACAGACAATATGCTCGCATGGTTAGAAGCACATAATTCTTTTCCTTGCTTTGGAATTTTTCCATCTAAATCAGACATAGAAGAAGGGTATTCAGAAAAACAGGAAAAAAATTCAAGTAGCTGGGCTGGGAGATCCAACAAAAGACCACAGAAGGGGAAAGAAATCTCCTTTATATAGCCATATAGAGGAAGTTATTTCTGTGGATTGCAACCAAAAGGAAGGTTCATAGTTAAAAGGTAAGAATAAGAATATAGAAGAGGATTCATTACCACTTCATGAGATGGGGAACTTATGTATATTTAAAGATGCCATTTGGACTAAGAAATGTCCGAGCTACTTTCAATCGAATAGTTAATCTCATTTTTGGACCATTGCTGCTAGAGTCTCTCAGAATTTTCATGGATGATTTTTCATCCTTTTCAGGTACTCTTGTAGTTACAACAAGTTTTTAAGAGGTGCAGAGAAACAAAGTTGAAATTGAAACCAAATAAATGCCATTTTCTGGTGACTCAAGGTACCCTCCTGGGACATGTGGTATGCTCCAAAGGTATGGCAGCTAACCCAGACAAAATTATAGCTATATTAAAGTTACCCAGACCTAAATCTCCAAAAGAGATTCAAAGTTTTCTAGGATATACACAGAACCACCGGAGGTTTATTAAGATGTATGCAAAAATAGCACGGCCATTGGCTAGGCTTACAGGCAAGGAAGTACCTTTTAAATGGGAAGAAGAGGAGGAAAAATCATATCAAACATTAAGGTCAAGGTTAGTAGCTACTTCCATTCTGATCACACCTGAGTGGTCAAAAATTTTTCATATACATGTAGATGCCAGTGCATATTCAGTGGGGGGCAATTTTGACTCAACACAGTGAAGAATACAAAGTGGACATACCAATTCAATATGCGAGTTGCATTTTAACCAAGGCTGAAAGGAATTATAGCACCACAGAAAGGGAGGCCTTAGCCATGGTTTTTGCTGTCCAAAAGTTTCTTCATTACTTGTTGGGAGTGAAATTTGTTATCATAACTGATCATCAACCACTCAAATACTTACTGAACAAACCACAAGTGACTCGTAGAATATGGAGGTTGTTAGTGCTGTTCCAGGAATTTGATTTTTCTGTAGTCCATAGACCAGGTAAAGAAAATGTTATGGCAGACCACTTATCTAGGATCAACATGATGGATCAAGCAATTGGAGTAAATGATGATTTTCGAGATGCTAATCTGTTTGCCGTACAAGCTCAAGGTTGGTATGAGTACATCAAGAATCTTATTAAAACTGGATTGTATTTGGAGAAGGCAAGTGCTGTGCAAAGAAAGAGACTGCTAATCAAAACCAGTGCTTTTACCTTCATTGAAGGAAAATTATATAGACAAGGAAAAGATAACAGGGTTAGGAAGTGCATGGAAGAAGAAGAAGTGAGGGAAGTCCTTAGATCTGCACATGAAGGAACAGGTGGTGGACACCTTCTAGGACACATTATGAGTCAGAGGATCCTTGATGTTGGCTTATGGTGGCCTACATTATTCAAAGATGCAGAGGAATGGGGAAAAGCCTGTGATGTTTGTGAGAGGTGTGGACCCAAGCCACATATGTATATGGCCAAAGATATCGGGACTATACTTAAGCATAACTTCATGTGCTATCTTAAACAAGTGATCCTCTTAGACTAATGGTTAAGTCTCAAGGTTTTGAAGGAGGCAATCTTGGGTTCAACCCCCATGGGTAGCTGTTGGATGAGATGGATGAATACCTTAAGAAATGAGTTGTATTGCCAAACCTTACTTAGTACCTACCCTATTTTGCTTCAGAATCAAAACAAATAACTTTGCAACTAGCTTGTGACCAAAAACTTGGTATTTTGGTCTTGATACCTGCTGTATATTTTGCTGAGTGCTCCCAATACAATAGCAATTATGAAAATTCATTTTGGGTGAATCAAATTAGCTTAGAGAGCTAAGTATTCCAAGTGAAATCACTTAAAATGATAAACTACACACTGAGCAAGCAATTTAGCAACTAAAGCCTTACCCCCGACTTTTTAGGAGCTATACAGAGAATGACCAGTGACCACTTCGATGCAGATTTCTCTGGATTGGCTGAATCAAATTGCTTCAAACTTTGACACTTATAGTAGAATTGGATCTGGTTCAAAGAATCTATAGAACTTGAAGAATGATGGAGAATTGACTGAAATATGAGCATTCAAAGTATACTATTCTGAGTGAACATAGCAGAGATGAAGAAGGATGTGATCACCAATGTAATGTATTATAGAAAAATGACATGCATGATCATTTGAATAGAAATGATGCCCAATGGTAGTGCTAAGAGTAGGCTATGATTTAAGCCACTCAACATATACAAATGATCAGCAATAAGCTCACTAATGGGGGATCTAATAGCTGCAAGATTACAAGTCTCTTTTCTAGTGAAGTTCTTCAAATTTGAATTTGAAATTCAAATGATCCTTCACCCAAATGTTCTTCCTCTAAATGAGGAGATATTCACTCATGAGAAATTTTTAGTTCTTTATTCTCCTCGTGGCATTACAAGATTCCTTGATGAATTAATCATTTACATGGTAAATGATCAAAGTTACAAGCAATGATTCCTATGCTTCTTCAAGTTGTTGTACATTCTTCCTTCCATGCCTAGCCAAGTGTGGTGGCTTCTACATTTGCACCAATAGCTCCCCTTCAAGCCAAACATCTTGGCTTGCTCTTCATCATCCATCCTCTTGAATGTCTTGCAATCCAATCATAGCTTTGAACCTACAAAGTTTAGTACCATCAAGTGCTTTGGTCAATAAATCTGCACATTGCATGTTGGTAGATACATATGCCAATTGAATCCCCTTGCTCAATAGCTTCTCTCTAACATAGTGATAGTGAACTTCTATGTGCTTGGTTCTTGCATGATAGATAGGATTTGCTGCAAGATGCAAAGAACTTGTATTTTCACCAAAGGTCATAGGTGAGTGAGTATGAAGTTCCATATCTGAATATAGCAATCTAATCCATATGGCTTCTTGAGTAGCATTGGCTAATCCCCTGTATTTAGCCTCTGTTGAAGATAAAGCAATAGTAGGCTGCTTTTTGGAAGACCATGAAATGGGCTTATCACCTGCAAAAGAGAGATAACCAGAAGTACTCCTCCTATCATCTTTGCAACCTACCCAATCTGCATCTGAGTAAAGTTTGATGTCTAAATCAGATGTGTATGGGAAGTATAAACCTTGATTTTGAGTACCCTTGAGATACTTCAAAATCTTTTTGGTAGCTTCGTGGTGAAATGCTCTAGGTTTATGCATGAATTGACTTAAAACACTTACTCCATATGCTATATAAATCCTTGTCAATGTTGCATAGTTTAGACTCCCAACTATGCTTTGGTATCCTGCAATGCCTTCAATTAAATCCCCTTCATGAGCACTCAATTTATGATTTACCTCCATAGGAGTGCTAGCTATCTTGGCATTCTCCAAGTGGAACTTCTTCAACATATCCTGCACATACTTTCTTCGAGTAATATAAATTCCATAGTTTGTGTAGACCAATTAAAGTCCAAGAAAATACTTTAGTGATTCTTGACCACTGATTTTGAACTCCTACATCATTAGGTTCTTAATTTGTTTGATGCCATTGGCATCACTCCCTATAAGTATGATATCATCAACATACACACATAGGTATATCACCTCTGAATTACTTCTCTTAACAAACAGAGAAGTATTTGCTTTGATCGTCATGAATCCTTGATCTTGAAGGTATGTAGTTAATCTATGGTTCCATGCCCTAGGTGCTTGCTTCAAACCATAAATTAGGGAACAAATCTTCAATTTTGAAAGCATTGTATGCAATTTAATGAAAGCAAAATAGGAGAGCATCAAAGTATGGAAATACTTATCAAGCATAGGCATGCATCTATGAAAGAATGTTGGTGCATTTCTCCTTTTCAAAGAATATTATCATGTTCAAAACACATTTTCTTCTTGCTTGAAAAAGATAGTTAATACTCAAGTTTATGCACATGAATGGTTGCATCTTTTTAAAAGTTAGCAAGTAGAATGTTTGTGCATGGATGATTGGGAACATGCATTTTCAAGCTCAAGAATTGCTTGATTTAAGTTTATTGCAGGAACGGAGAATGCCAACATATGCATGCACTCACATGCATTTGCATGCAAGAATAGGCATTTTCATATTCATGATTATTTGTTAAGTAGTTGAATACTTATCCTTTTGTTACCTCTTTTTTTTTTTAAATCGACTTAGATAGTTAGCAAACTAGGTAGTTTCAAGGCTTGTGGCTGTTGTGCAACTCAAGTAGCTAGTTTGTTTTTTCCAAATATGATACTTAGGTATCACAAATTAAGAGCCTTGATTAGGAAAAGTAGGCCCTCTTAAAGTCAAGTGTTCACATTTTTTGCTCATTTGAATGGCAAGAAAATAGCGTTGCTTGAAAATTTCCATGATGAATCTAAGTTTAGGAAAACTTAGAGAATCCTAATGACAAGCCTAGTAGTAGTCGTTAGTTTGGATTTAAGAAATCATGCATCCAAGTAGGTTGATAAAGTTTCCTTTAGAAATTTTATGAGGTTTTATGCTAAGATGTGATAAGAATTAAATAAAATCAAATGGAACTTAAATCAATTAAACTTTTAAGCTCAAAGGATAGTTGATATATTCCAAATTAGTAAAAATCGTGAAACTTTTGAGATTTTTCTTTGATTTCATCCTGATGAGTGATAATCAAAGAAGTGAATAAACTTTAGCATCACTTGAAATTTATTGTTAAATAGTTGGATGCTAGGTTCCATGACTGCATTTCTAGTCAAGATGCAAAGTATTCAAAAAAGCATGGAAACTTTATTAAGCACTTTTTTGAGGATGAGAAAAGTATGGTTGGTTTTATTAAAGCTAATTAGAGCTTAAAGAAGAAACCCAAGTAAAAGTAGTCTTTGGGAATCAAGATACTTCCTAAAAGATACGTCAAAGTAATTTTTGGGAATTAAGATACTTCCTAAAGATAAGCCAATAAAGAAAATAGCCTGGTTAACTATTTGATTGGTTACAAAGGAATATCTTTTGGACAAGAAGATTTAAAGCTTTATTGTTTGTCCAAAAGTCAAGATTTCTTTTGAAGAGATTATTTTAGTAAAACAAAAGATTCTAAGATGAATCATTATCTTAGTATTACCTGATTCCTTGGCAGGAATCTAACATTCTTGAAAGAAAAAAATCTTCCTAGATGTAAGATGGGAATCTATCAAGTAAGTTGAATAGCAGGTAGTTCTCAACGATTCCCAAACCACAGGTATTGGTACTTAAGTACAAATATTGATATAACCTAAAGGTGTATCAAAGATCCTTAGCTTTGGAATCTGAGAGGCATGAGTGTATTCTTGGACTTAAGCTGAGGGGAAGATCTCTAAAATCTCGTGGGTAAGCAAAGAAGCTTCTGATAGTTCTAGGGATATTAAAGATAAAGACTAAGTGTTTATTCTAGTCGCAATGTCAACTAGACTTGATCAAGCTTGGACATGATTGTCCAAGAATGTGAAATTGGAAGTACTATGAAGCTTGCCCAAGTATTGACAATAAAATTTCTTTTGGGAACTATTCACTCAGGTTCCATTTATCCAACGGAAAATTATGAAAAGAGATAGGTGTTCCAAGTTTGAACAAAGTAAAAAATTCCAAGAATGTAGTCTCCAACCGTGAAGATGGTACTTAAGTATGTGGAAGATAAAACATAATGTTTGCCTATCCTTAGCAGGATTTTGGTATAAATCCAAAAAGCATGAGCATATACTTAGAGTTACACAGTAGAGAGATTCTTGTAAAGTCCTGTCTAGGATAGGTACCTAAAGCATCAGTAAGAGAGGAATCTAAAGACAAGAAGTCAAAGCTCTTGTCACTACAAATTGGTCAAGGATTAACCAATTGAGCTTGAATCTATAAAAATTGAAGTACTTGGAATTCTAACTCGTTTTCATTTTGAAAACCCTAGCAAAGAAGAATAGATATTCTATCAAGAGGTTTTCAAGTTTCCAAGGCAAAGCACATGATTGTGAGATGATCATGTGAAGGAATCAAAACCTAGAAAATCTAGTTAGAGGTAATGCCTCAAACTTTAAAATTCTTAATTAAAGCAAGAAAGTACTCTATCAAGAGATGTTTAGACTTTAGGATAAGTATCACCCAAAGATCAATGTGAATATAAAATAGGGTGGTATGGAACATTAGAATGCATACTCAGTTTAATGTAGGAAAGATGGTATGGGACATCACACTGTGGGCTGATAATTGTCTTTTAGTCCTAGATTTGATCTTGAAGATAGGTTTGATCCTCAAGAGAATTAAAACTTCAAAGAAGGAGTTTAAACTCAAGGAGGATAAAAGTAGTATCTCAAGATATTTCAAGATAACTTCAAGATCAAGGAAACAGAAGATATGAAGTAAGAAACTTCCAAGATCTTCTTCGAATACTTCAAGATAAAGTGTTGTTGATTTAGAAAAAATTGATAAAATTTTTGAAGAAGTGGATTTTGATATTAAAAAGATCCTTTCAACTAAGGAATAGACTTACTAAGTCAAGCAAAAAGCTTCCTAGTGTAACTTGGTAAATTCAATCCTTTGACTTGAAGAAATGCAAGAATCGCATTCTAGTAAGGAGTCATAAAGATTGAATATAAGGATGAACTTGGTCTTAAGTGAAGCATTGCTTGAGTAAAAACTCATCACTAGAACCTTAGTGGGCCGACACACTGATGTTGGTTACCACACTAGTATCTTGTGGTTGGATGATGTTTTAGATTTGATCTGAACCTTTTTGAGAATCCAGCTTATTTCTCTTAAAGGTAAAAAAATGCTTCAATACCCTATTGAAACAGATCTTTGAGAAGTAAAAGTCCCAAGTCATCTAGGATTAACATAGCAGAGATGAAGAAGGATGGGATCACCAATGTAATGTATTATAGAAAAATGACATGCATGATCATTTGAATAGAAATGATGCCCAATGGTAGTGCTAAGAGTAGGCTATGATATAAGCCACTCAACATATACAAATGATCAGCAATAAGCTCACTAATGGAGGATCTAATAGCTGCAAGATTACAAGTCTCTTTTCTAGTGAAGTTCTTCAAATTTGAATTTGAAATTCAAATGATCCTTCACCCAAATGTTCTTCCTTAGAGATATTCACTCATGAGAAATTTTTAGTTCTTTATTCTCCTCGTGGCATTACAATATTCCTTGATGAATTAATCATTTACATGGTAAATGATCAAAGTTAAAAGCAATGATTCCTATGCTTCTTCAAGTTGTTGTAAATTCTTCCTTCCATGCCTAGCCAAGTGTGGTGGCTTCTACATTTGCACCAATAGCTCCCCTTCAAGCCAAACATCTTGGCTTGATCTTCATCATCCATCCTCTTGAATGTCCTGCAATCCAATCATAGCTTTGAACCTACAAAGTTTAGTACCATCAAGTGCTTTGGTCAATAAACCTGCACATTGCATGTCGGTAGATACATATGCCAATTGAATCCCCTTGCTCAATAGCTTCTCTCTAACATAGTGATAGTGAACTTCTATGTGCTTGGTTCTTGCATGATAGATAGGATTTGCTGCAAGATGCAAAAAACTTGTATTTTCACCAAAGATCATAGGTGAGTGAGTATGAAGTTCCATATCTGAATATAGCAATCTAATCCATATGGCTTCTTGAGTAGCATTGGCTAATCCCCTGTATTTAGCCTCTGTTGAAGATAAAGCAATAGTAGGTTGCTTTTTGGAAGACCATGAAATGGGCTTATCACCTACAAAAGAGAGATAACCAGAAGTACTCCTCCTATCATCTTTGCAACCTACCCAATCTGCATCTGAGTAAAGTTTGATGTCTAAATCAGATGTGTATGGAAAGTATAAACCTTCATTTTGAGTACCCTTGAGATACTTCAAAATCTTTTTCGTAGCTTCGTGGTGAAAGCTCTAGGTTTATGCATGAATTGACTTAAAACACTTACTTCATAAGCTATATAAATCCTTGTCAATGTTGCATAGTTTAGACTCCCAACTATGCTTTGGTATCCTGCAATGCCTTCAATTAAATCCCCTTCATGAGCACTCAATTTATAATTTACCTCCATAGGAGTGCTAGCTATCTTGGAATTCTCCAAGTGGAACTTCTTCAACATATCCTGCACATACTTTCTTCGAGTAATATAAATTCCATAATTTGTGTAGACCAATTAAAGTCCAAGAAAATACTTTAGTGATTCTTGATCACTGATTTTGAACTCTTGCATCATTAGGTTCTTAATTTTTTTGATGCCATTGGCATCACTCCCTATAAGTATGGTATCATCAACATACACACATAGGTATATCACCTCTGAGTTACTTCTCTTAACAAACAGAGAAGTATTTGCTTTGATCGTCATGAATCCTTGATCTTGAAGGTATGTAGTTAATCTATGGTTCCATGCCCTAGGTGCTTGCTTCAAACCATAAATTAGGGAACAAATCTTCAATTTTGAAAGCATTGCATGCAATTTAATGAAAGCAAAATAGGAGAGCATCAAAGTATGGAAATACTTATCAAGCATAGGCATGCATCTATGAAAGAATGTTGGTGCATTTCTCCTTTTCAAAGAATATTATCATGTTCAAAACACGTTTTCTTCTTGCTTGAAAAAGATAGTTAATACTCAAGTTTATGCACATGAATGGTTGCATCTTTTTAAAAGTTAGCAAGTAGAATGTTTGTGCATCGATGATTGGGAACATGCATTTTCAAGCTCAAGAATTGCTTGATTTAAGTTTATTGCATGAACGGAGAATGCCAACATATGCATGCACTCACATGCATTTGCATGCAAGAATAGGCATTTTCATATTCATGATTATTTGTTAAGTAGTTGAATACTTATCCTTTTGTTACCTCTTTTTTTTTTAATCGACTTAGATAGTTAGAAAAAATAGCAAACTAGGTAGTTTCAAGGCTTGTGGCTGTTGTGCAACTCAAGTAGCTAGTTTGTTTTTTTCCAAATATGATACTTAGGTATCACAAATTAAGAGCCTTGATTAGGAAAAGTAGGCCCTTTGAAAGTCAAGTGTTCACATTTTTCGCTCATTTGAATGGCAAGAAAATAGAGTTGCTTGAAAATTTCCATGATGAATCTAAGTTTAGGAAAACTTAGAGAAGCCTAATGACAAGCCTAGTAGTAGTCGTTAGCTTGGATTTAAGAAATCATGCAGCCAAGTAGGTTGATAAAGTTTCCTTTAGAAAATTTATCAGGTTTTATGCTAAGATGTGATAAGAATTAAATAAAATCAAATGGAACTTAAATCAAGTGAACTTTTAAGCTCAAAGGATAGTTGATATATTCCAAATTAGTAAAAATCATGAAACTTTTGAAGAATTTTCTTTGATTTCATCCTGAAGAGTGATAATCAAAGAAGTGAATAAACTTTAGCATCACTTGAAATTTATTATTAGATAGTTGGATGCTAGGTTCCATGACTGCATTTCTAGTCAAGATGCAAAGTATTCAAAAAAGCATGGAAACTTTATTAAGCATATTTTTGAGGATGACAAAAGTATGGTTGGTTTTATTAAAGCTAATTAGAGTAAAAACCAAGTAAAAGTAGTCTTTGAGAATCAAGATATTTCCTAAAAGATACGTCAAAGTAATTTTTGGGAATTAAGATACTTCCTAAAGATAAGCCAATAAAGAAAATAGCCTGGTTAACTATTTGATTGGTTAAAAAGGAATATCTTTTGGACAAGAAGATTTAAAGCTTTATTGTTTGTCCAAAAGTCAAGATTTCTTTTGAAAAGATTATTTCAGTAAAACAAAAGATTCTAAGATGAATCATTGTCTTAGTATTACCTGATTCCTTGACAGGAATCTAACATTCTTGAAAGAAAAAAATCTTCCTAGATGTAAGATGGGAATCTATCAAGTAAGTTGAATAGCAAGTATTTCTCAATGATTCCCAAACCACAGGTATTGGTACTTAAGTCCAAATATTGATATAACCTAAAGGTGTATCAAAGATTCGTAGCTTTGGAATCTGAGAGGCATCCGTGTATGCTTGGACTTAAGCTGAGGGAAAGATCTCTAAAATCTCGTGGGTAAGCAAAGAAGCTTCTGATAGTTCTAGGGATATTAAAGATAAAGACTAAGTGTTTATTCTAGTCGCAATGTCAACTAGACTTGATCAAGCTTGGACATGATTGTCCAAGAATGTGAAATTGGAACTACTATGAAGCTTGCCCAAGTATTGACAATAAAATTTCTTTTGGGATTTATTCACTCAGGTTCCATTTATCCAATGGAAAATTATGAAAAGAGTTAGCTGTTCCAGTTTGAACAAAGTAAAAAATTCCAAGAATGTAGTCTACAACCGTGAAGATTGTACTTAAGTATGTGGAAGATAAAACATAATGTTTGCCTATCCTTAACAGGATTTTGGTATAAATCCAAAAAGCACGAGCATATACTTAGAATTACACAGTAGAGAGATTCTTGTAAAGTCTTGGCTAGGATAGGTACCTAAAGCATCAGTAAGAGAGGAATCTAAAGACAAGAAGTCAAAAGCTCTTGTCACTACAAATTGGTCAAGGATAAACCAATTGAGCTTGAATCTATAAAAATTGAAGTACTTGGAATTCTAACTCGTTTTCATTTTGAAAACCCTAGCAAAGAGGAATAGATATTCTATCTAGAGGTTTTCAAGTTTCCAAGGCAAAGCACATGATTGTGAGACGATCATGTGAAGGAATCAAAACCTAGAAAATCTAGTTAGAGGTGATGCCTCAAACTTTAAAATTCTTAATTAAAGCAAGAAAGTACTCTATCAAGAGATGTTTAGACTTTAGGATAAGTATCACCCAAAGATTAATGTGAATATAAAATAGGGTGGTATGGAACACTAGAATGCATACTCAGATTAATGTAGGAAAGATGGTATGGGACATCACACCGTGGGCTGATAATTATCTTTTAGTCCTAGATTGGATCTTGAAGATAGGTTTGATCCTCAAGAGAATTAAAACTTCAAAGAAGGAGTTTAAACTCAAGGTGGATAAAAGTAGTATCTCAAGATATTTCAAGATAACTTCAAGATCAAGGAAACAAAAGATATGAAGTAAGAAACTTCTAAGATCTTCTTCGAATACTTCAAGATAAAGTGTTGTTGATTTAGAAATAATTGATAAAATTTTTGAAGAAGTGGATTTTGATATTAAAAAGATCCTTTCAACTAAGGAATAGACTGACTAAGTCAAGCAAAAAACTTCCTAGTGTAACTTGGTAAATTCAATCCTTTGACTTGAAGAAATGCAAGAATTGCATTCTAGTAAGGAGTCATAAAGATTGAATATAAGGATGAACTTGGTCTTAAGTGAAGCATTGCTTGAGTAAAAACTCATCACTAGAACCTTAGTGGGCCGGCACACTGATGTTGGTTACCACACTAGTATCTTGTGGTTGGATGATGTTTTAGGTTTGATCTGAACCTTTTTGAGAACCCAACTTATTTCTCTTAAAGATAAAAAAATGATTCAATACCCCATTGAAACAGATCTTTGAGAAGTTAAAGTCCCAAGTCATCTAGACTTTGACTCATAGCAAGTTTATCTATCTTGAGAGTTTGAATTGATTGAACCGAGTTCTAGTTCTTTCTTTCCACTTTCAGAATCTTTTGGATTTGACTCAGATACTATATCTAATCTTTTCAGAAAACTCAACAATTAGCGGGTTAGAGCTAGGTAACTAAACTAAACATCCTAGATAGATCTTCTGAACAAGAACCTTTTTGTTGCTCTAGCACAATGGTGAGAACCACGTTAAGAAGCTCCAACTCCTTAATGTCAATCCGCGGAAGAGATAGGAGTGATATGAAGATCGTGAATGTGAGATGAAGTGAGAGCGATGGCGAGAAGCATAGTGATGCACACACACATACACACACACTACGAAGAGACAAGCAAGACACAATGGAAGGTGAGAAATCAACTCTATTGCTCAAGAACACTCTTACAAGCTCGAAATAGCTCTAAGCTCTTCTCTACTCCAACAAGCTAACCTCAAAAATGAGCTCTCTAGCTCTTTTTATAGTTTCTAGACTAGTTTTGACCGGTTTCACATCTAGTGACCGGCATAGTTAAAAAATAGGTTCTAGATGCTATTTGAAGGGATAAACGGTGTCTAAAAATAACCAAAATTTGTACGCTCATTTTACCTAAGCTCCTCAAGCTTGAGGACTCCTCGGCTTGCACAGAATGGAGCTATGAATTACAAAAAGGGGTTTTTCTATATTACATATGTTACAAAAGTGATGAAAATCACTGTTGGAGGTTTTGAAAAGTATTTATAAAATATATTTGTTTGAAAAAATGATTCGACTGACTCCCTACTCTGTCTTTACATGCTTCCGTGTCTTCTATGCCTCTGGCTACTGCCAACACCCCCCTCCCTCTCGCTTCTGTCGTCCTCGACAGAACCTTGTTGTGAGGTCTGTCGGATGTAATTCTGGAGTAGTTCCTGAGCGAGGGCATGTTCTGATACTAGAATGCCTCGGGCTAGTTCTGCCTCGAGTTTCTCCCAATCAATTGGTTGTGTTTCATCGGATGGCGGGAGTCGATAATGCATGGAATATACCATCTGTTCACAGGCAAATAATTGCAAGAGGTGTGTAGGCCTGCTGATGAACACTTCAAAATGATATTCCCAGAAACCGGTTGTGAACATTTCTTCGAAGGTCTGCTTGTAGCACGCCGGTAGGTATTTAATTCTGCAATGCCAGGCATAACACACCCGTAGCGATGGCGTTGTACTCATATCATATGCGAGATCTAAATTACCATGCTCGAAGCCCGGGGTGTTTACATGCGGTGCCTTGACGTGTCTAAAGACTTTAAAAACCATCTGCATCATGTCAAATATCTTGACAATCATGTGCGCTGCTATATCGTCCATGTGTTTTAAGCGAGGGAGCCAGTGACGAATTGTTGCCATCATGTATCCGACTGTAGGTGGTCCTGTGGGTGGAGTGAAGTATGGGTAGTTTAGCCAATCCTAGCATTGCTTGTTGTTTTGTACCTTAATCGCAAATGCCTTCTAAGAACGGCGACGTGGCACTGGTCCCCAACATGGGTTGTATTTTAAGTGTAGTGGTGCCTTGGCCCATGTACTCATCATCTCTGGATAATTATGTAAGAGATCCTTGCGCCAATCTGGTTGATAGATTTCTCCTTGCTGCGCGTCTGTTGGCAAATCGTCAGGCTCAAACTTAGTAGTGTGAGAGGGTTTCTTGCCTGTTTCTTTCTCTATGGCCAACTGATATTCCGCCATTAACATAAAATACGGTTTGTACTATAGCTCATGCCCTGATATGTATCTGCGAGGGGCCAAATGAGCAAAATAAGGAGACTGTAAAATTCTTTCTTCAATCATTGCCATGGCGTGTAGCTGCACTTCTACCCGTGCTGAGTGGGTTGTTCCAAGTTCTTCAATCGTCTTCATCCATGCCGGAGTTGGAAGTTCGAAAGTCGTCTGGCCTTCAGCCGTGACATGTCCGCCTGGGATGGGTTGCGGTTCATATGCTTCTTTAAAGGTTTCCTCCACCGGAATAGTGACTGTTTCTTCCTCTCCTGGTAGTTCCGATGGGGAGTCTGGCCTGGGGGGTGCTTCATATACAGCTATCTCTGATTGGAGCGTTGATACTTGGGCCCGTAATGCGTTGAGTTCGTCTAGGATGTCAGGAGATGGGTTCGTAGGGGCTGGTAGTCCTTGTGGTATTGGTGCTCTTAGTTGCAATGTCTTGTGTTCCTCCTTGAGCTTCTGAAACTCCTCGTTCATGCTGTCGTACTCATCTAACAATCTGACATGATTATCTAGGCACATTTTCATAGATTCTGAGGGCACGGCCTTGAAGCCACTGGGGCTCAATGGTTGGTCTAGCTGATCAAGAGCAGCTTCTAAATTTTCTCTATTATGTTCTTGTAAGTGCTGGTTCTCTTCTTTTGCTGCTGCCAAGTGTCGTCTGAGTAAGCCCATGTTCCTAGTGAGCGTTGCATTACGAATAGTTTGTGCCCTTAACAAGTTATCGATATCCGTCACAGCTTCTTTCGTCTTTTCTTCACTCTCTAGTTCAAGTTTATGATATGCCTCTCGTAGCTCTTGGAAGCGGGTGTTCAATGAGGCATTCTCGATGGATAGTGAATTGAGCTGCGACTGTAGATCATTCGTTGTCTTCTGCAGCTGCTGATAATTAGTTCCGAGAGATGTGAACTCATCTCTTACTTGAGTCATACACGTGAACATCTGTCAAAATGCTGTGTCTATGGTGGGTGATAATATTAGTGATGGAGTGAATGCAGTTGCAGTGTATGTGGGTGTTGATGCAAAGGGTAAGGGAAATGGGGATGGGAATGAGGATGCAGTGGTGACCGTGGAAAAACTTGAGGTGCCTAAATATGGTGGTGCCATGAATGAAGTGAGCGGTGGTGCGGTGGGTGGTGATATGTCCATGTCGCTAGATGTGGTGTCCAGTGCGGTGGCTATGAATAATGGCGTGAGAGTGGGTGTGTGCATGGGTGTAAATAATGGATTTACAAAGGTTGAAGAGTAATTTACAGTTGGGGTCTCTTGTATGCCTTAGTGGAAAGGGGAAAGAGGAATTACGGTGGGTCGAGGGGGTGAGACTAGGGAGAAGGTTAATGGGGGTGGGAACGGGAAAAGGGGTCTTGGAGGTGTGGGGAAAGACGAGAAGGATGGAGGGAAAATTGGACTAGATGGAAAGGTAGACGTCCTAGGAGGTAGACTAAGTTGAGTGGGTATGGACATGGTGAGAGGAATGGATGTTACAAGGGCTTCTACTACTTCGCCGTGGAAGAATGTGGAAGGTCTAAGAGAGATCGGATGTACAGGGGAGATTGGAGATACGGGAGGTGAAAGAGGAGCGGTTGGGGTGGCGGGTACTTCGGTTACAGTGGTGGTATATACAGTAGTAGTGTGGGGCGGGGAATCGACAAGGATAACTTCTTCTGCCAATAATCCTTCAGGGACGAGACGGGCTTCCCTGGCCTATTGGGATGATTGAACACCTGTGGGTACGCGAATGTATTTAGGTTTGGTTAGTAGTCGCACTCGTCGGGGGTCATATTGCGGTAACGGTTTCCTTTGCAAATACCTTAAGGCTTCTGTGGATCCCACTAATTTGACTAGCTCCCTGAAGCCTCTAATGTATACTTCTTCGAAATCGCCTGAGACAAGTTCCTGTTCTATAAGTGCTTGGCTCTCTTCCTCAGTTAACTTCTTATGTGCCCAAACTTTTTCCATCGTACGATACAACTTTTTAATGGCCAACGTATAAGCTGTGGCTTCACAGGTTTTATCTTCATGCGTACTGGTATCACCCTGGGTATCGGTGTGCTCTCCTTGTTCATCTGTCTGCACATATTCTTGGGATTCATGAGTGCCCTGGCTGGCTTCATCATCACCTTCGTCTTCATCGGTTTCTGTTATTTCTTCCTCGGAACTAGACACTACTTGTCATTGTGGTTGATCTCGCGGCGTGGTTGGGTAGCTTGGATGTTCATATTCCTGAGAGAAAATCTAGCCTTCTGAAAACTGAAATTCATTGGAGAAAGCATCCTGCATTTCAAAATCAAAGGTTGTATGGTGGGAACTTCTGCTGCAGTGGTGGTAGGTTCCTGAACTGATGTTGCCTGTGAGGTAACTGCACTTGTAGTGCCTTCCGTTACAACTGGGCTTGATAATCATATGCGAATGGGTTGTACCGTTGGAGTGGCTTGTGTTGGAGACTGCTCGGAGAGGGTTGTGGTGAGGGTGGTTGAATGCTTTCAGCTCCGTGCTTGTCATTGCACGCTCGATAGGTAAATCGTATGCCAAACACATATATACAATGCACGTGAGAGCGCAACATCCATTGATTACCTTCTTTCTTTCCCATCTATGTTGGGCTAAGTAGAGCTGATCAATTATCCAGCTAGCCAGATCAACTGTTTGTGGTCTAGTACATGCTAAATAAATCCAAACCGTATATGTTTGTGGGGCATGGTGAATCTATCCTGAGCGGGGAAAGCGAAATGCTGCATACATATCCTCAACGGTTTAGAGAGCTCAGGTGTGATTGCTGAAATATCTTCCCACTTAGTAACACGTTTCGTTGGCTC
The DNA here is from genome assembly GCA_020310875.1 of Ceratopteris richardii. Classification (NCBI taxonomy): domain Eukaryota; kingdom Viridiplantae; phylum Streptophyta; class Polypodiopsida; order Polypodiales; family Pteridaceae; genus Ceratopteris; species Ceratopteris richardii. Next base: position 83,274,567 of record CM035436.1, read on the forward strand.
TAGAACCAGCCTTTCTTGTTTTGTTGGAGTGTGCGTACCATGGATCTTGATTGCAGCACGAATGAGATCTTTAGAAAGGTAAAACCTCGTATATGGCGGATCATTTACCAACGACAGCAAGATGAATGTTCCTGGAAGATCCTTGTTCTCTGAAGCTATCAAAGTGGTGATTAAGTAATAGCATCTATGGAAGTCGGGTTTAGGCAAGGGATCATTGAAATATTATGTAAAGCCTGCTCTTGCCCAAACATGCGTTAAGTCTTTTGTGTTCTGTAGTCCTTCGAATTCTCTTGAGAAAAATTGGTATTTGGCCCAAGTATGGTGATCAAACGCCAAATTAGCCTCAAAAATGAAATTCGCATTGGCTAACGGTCCTGCTAATCCTTGGAACCAGTGAGAATTGCGATGAATCTTCTCAATGTAACCCCTAGGAGGGTCGTCAATCGGCATAGGTCCTGGAAATCCCTGAAATTTTGGTGGTTGAGCCGTAGGATGGGGCTCCGCTAGTAGCTCTCCAATATTGGCCATGGGTACACTAGGGCCAGCTTCTGATGGTCTTTCTGCCTGCATGATGAATGATGTGACTGCGTAGTAGATCTGCTACATAAGATTAACACATTAGTATGGAAATTAATTATGATCCCATTAAAGTGAGACCGCAATCCCTTTCCATAACCGATGTGTAACCTGTGTAGCCGAGTGTTGTGATGTGGTTTATGGAATGATTGTTGCTAAACTAATGCAGGTCTCTAGACACCTACATGCTTCAGATGATGCATACATTTCTTGATGAGATGTTATTACAATTGATGGTGGGTTATAGTGTGTGGATTTGTACAAGGTTCAGTCGTGAATGAGTTATTACAAGGTTGTAGATTAGTCGGGGTGGGAGTTATGTTAGACAATGGGTTAGGAGAAGACTTCTGGATACGTTTCGGTATCCACTTCCTAAGAGTTCATGTGCGGGTGATAGGTTTTTGCTAAGGGACAAAAGTTGAGATCGGATGTGATGGGGTTAAAGGGTGAAGAGATTTCTGAGGGTTATATATTACATGGCTTGAGGGTTGAGCTATAATACATTGTTTGGGTACCCAAATCTACATGGGTGTGGGTCGATTCATAAGGTACTTCTTGGCGATCCAAATTTGGCGAGTGTTCGTATTCGTAGAAGAAGGTCTAGGAGGTGTTGGATACTCATTTTGCTTCTGTCTTGACTTCTCCTTGTTAATGTCTGCGTTGTTGAAATCTGTCGGTGGTCTCTGTCCTTTTGGCACCCATATTTGTCTCGTGCCTCTGGCTTTGTGATGCTGATACTGCTTTCCTCTTTGTGTCGTATGATATTGTCGTCGGTCTGGGTTCCTTTGTCGTGGTTGACTCCTTTGTGGTTGAGGTTGAGAGGTCGGATGGACACTCTGCTTTGGAAAAGAAGGGAGGTCCAACACTTGCGAAACTTGCCCATTAGGAGGTGAGGCATGCTGTACCACAGATCTAGGCCAGTCCGCAGTAAGTGTGGAAGGATGGGCACTACAGGGTATTTTGCCCATGTGGCTGTTGATGCAGTCCACCTGTCCTGCAATCATCCCCATTTGTCCGTTGATGTAACCCACTTGACCGCTGATTGTGTCCATTTGACCGCTGATGGTGTCCATTTGACCAAGCGGTTGGGCGGTTGCCCCTTCTAATTTGGAGGAAGCCCAAGGGAATATCTCCTGACGTCCTTCTGATTGACAATTGTCCATCGCCAAGCTCGCATGGGTTGGTGTAGACGTAACGTGACTCATCTGACCAAAGATCTTCCGGTCTTCACGTCGCATGCATTCATATGGTCTAAGGTTACATACCTCAGTCGGAATGCCATTAGGGAAGTCAAGCGGTATCACTCGCTTCTGATCTAAGGTTCCAATCTGTAAGGAGACTTGTCTAAGATTTAGGTCCACTGAGTGATCGTATAGCCAATCTTGGCCAAGGATTAGGGGTTCTATCAGGTCGTCATCATGGCACACTAGTAGCTTCACTGTCAAGGTCACTTTGTTTATGAGGATAGGAAGGTCCACCTCACCCATACAAGGGGTTTCCATGCCTCCTAGCCCTATGAGGTATGCCTCAATTGGCCGCATTTCTATTCTTGAGTCCTTATAGTGGGACCATCAAATCGCACTAGTCACAGCACCTGAATCAATTAAAGCCCTGAGCTCTTGGCAAGGATTGCCGTGCTCTAGCCTGACTGTAATGAATGGTCTCCTATCCACTATGCTAGGTTGAGTACTTGACTTTGCTTGACACATGGCCATGGGGTATCTGGGTGATGTTTCCAGATGGTTATAATGTTCTCTCCCTAGTCCCTGTCTTCTTAACTTCATGCGCTTAATGCGTTCTATAGCTTCTGCCTCAGCTTTAGCACGTATTCTATGTTCTTCCTCCTTACGCTTCTTTGCCAATGTGAGTCGTCTAAGCATATCCTCAGTAAGAGGTTCCTCGTATAGCCTGACTCTACAGCCACTAATGTAATTAGGCATTATGTCTCCTTCTAAGGTGGCTAATTGTATTGCTCCACTTGTCGAGAGTCCGTTAATGATCATAGGTCCATAACCTCGCTTTTATAACTTCCGTGCGTGTTGTTTTAGCGTATATACTAGGACCAAATCTCCTTCTTTCAAGCCTTTATCTTTCACATGCGCATCAAAATATGCTTTCTGTCGCTTCTTTGCTGCATATATTCCTGCTGCTGCTCTCAGCTTGGTTTCTCCTAATCGTTCCAAGTCCATTATCCTTGCTGATAATTCATGGCCGGCCCATTGATGTTCTTGTGCAACCTTAAGCGTCGGGATCAAGAAGTCCAAAGGAAGCACAACATTCTGACCAAAAACCATCTGAAAGGGAGTTGCATTGAGTACGGTCTTGTAGGCCACTCGATATGCCCACACAGCGTGGTGTAACTGTTTGTCCCAATCTGAACGTTTGTTGTTCACGAGTTTTGTTAGTACGTTACAAAGGATCTTGTTAGTGCTTTCAGCCTAACCATTGGCTTGAGGATGATATGGTGCGGATTTGTTGTGAATCACCATAAAATCCTGTAACAAATATTCAACGACTTGGTTTAGAAAGTGAGTTCCTCGATCGCTCACTAACTCTATAGGCAATCCATATCTTGTAAATACATTTCAAATAAGAATTTTGCAGTCGTGTGTGCATCATTCTTTTTCGTGGCTTTTACCTCTACCCATTTGGTAAGATAATCTGTCGCAACAATTATGTATTCAACATGTGTGCCTTTTGCAGGGGGGTTAATGGGTCCTACAAAGTCTATACCCCACTTAGAAAATGCACGTCCTCCCATCATGGGTTTCAATGGCATTTCATCTCTGCGAGTAGGAAATTAAGTTCTTTGGCACACATCACAACTCTTAACATAGGTATGTGCATCCATGTGAAGAGTGGGCAACCATAATCCTGCAAAGAGGATGGCTTTGATTATCCTATCGGGTCCAAAATGACCTCTTGCAACACCTTGGTGTGCAATCTCTAGTATGCTCAAGTAATCGCTTTCATGAACACATTGTCTTAAGTATCCATCTCGTCCTCGTTTCTATAGATTATCGCCAATAAGTGAATAGCCTTGAGCTTCCTGCTCTAGACTGTGTTGTCGTGCTAAGGTCATTCCCTGAGGGAATGTTTTCGTCCTCAAGTATGTCACTAAAGGTTCACTCCAATTTGGTGTGAGAGACACGTGATATAATGTAACATGTTCTACTGGTGGTCTTTCACAACAAACATGGCATTCTTTACACAATTTGTAGATATCTGCTTCCATTGAGGGCCAATATACTCCTAGTCTCTGCAGAGTCTGCAATGTACGATGTTTCGAATGATGTTGCTTTAATGCACCTATGTGTGCTAATTGCAACCAATTTGCATGTTCTCATTCATCCACACAACAAGCAAGAATCTTTTGATTATCCTGTTTATATATACTTCCTGCTATGATTTGATATCTTTGAGACTTGGTAATTTCTCCTTCCTTGATCTTTATCCTAGGATTCTTGGGTCCATAGGTGAGAATAGGGACTATAGGCTTAGCCCATTCTGGTGCTATCTCAAGGTTAAACAAATATGCATCGGGTAATTCATCTGCTATTCCTTGAGGAGCTTCTCCTGTGGTCAATCTTGAAAGGTGGTCAGCTCTAAGATGTGTCTTTCCTTTCCTGACTACTACTTCAAAATCATACTCCATGAGTAATAGAAACCAACATATCAATCTTCCTGTATTACAAGGCTTGTTCACTAAATACAGTAATGCTTGATGATCCGTAAAGAACTTGAACTTATTTGCGAACAAATAATGCCTGAATTTCTTTACTGCATAGATCATTCCTAATCCTTCTCGTTCCGTAGTGGTGTAATTTCTTTCTGCTGTGTTCAACTGTCTGCTCGCATAAGCTATGGGGAGATCTATCTTACCTTCATTCGTGGGTTGTGCTAGCACACATCCTATGGCATAGTTGGATGCATCCACATGTACATGGAATGGCTTACTCCAATCCGGGTTTGTCAATATAGGTGCTGAGCACAAGTGTCGTTTAAGTTCATTGAATGAATTCTCACACTCATTTGTCCATTCAAACTTGGTCAAAAGAGAGTACAGAGGCTTGGCTATGATTGCATACATGTGTATGAATCGTCTGTAATAACCACAATGGCCCATAAATGCCTGTACTTCTTTCATGTTATTTGGCCTAGGTAGATCTGCAATTACCTTCACTTATTCTTCATCAGTCGAATTTCCATTCTTTGACACAATGTGTCCTAGAATTTTGCCTTGTCTGACCATGAAAACACATTTTTCTGGGTTCAAACAAACTTGATATTCTGGACATTTGTCAAATACTTGTCTTAATTCTGGGATATGTGTCTGTCTGATATTCGAATGTGCACATATGTCATCGACATAAACTTCCAAATTCTTGCGTAAGAACTCCTTAAAAACATGACACATGAGTCACTGGAGAGTGGCTGGTGCATTTGTTAAGCCAAATGGCATCACAAAAAATGCAAATATGCCCCATTCTGTGGCAAAAGCTGTCTTGTGTTGATCTTCTGGAGCAATGGCTACTTGATTATAGCTTGAGAATCCATCAAGAAAGCTGTAAACTTCCTTGCCCGCAACTCTTTCCAGTAGATGTTCTGTGATAGGAAGAGGGTAACTGTCTCTAATCGTGGCGGCATTACCTTTTTTAAGGTTAATACACACACACAATTTTACATTCTCCTTGGGCACAACCACAATGGGGGATACACATTCGGTATGCTCAATTTCGTAAATGAATCCTACTTCTATCAAGCGATCTATTTCCTCTTTAATCTTTGCAGCGTAGTTATCATTGTACGTGTATGGTTTCTGTTTCATGGGTTTTGCATCTGGAGTCATAGGGATTCTATTAGAACATATATCTGGATCTACTCCTTTCAAATCTTTGTAACTCCACGCGAACACATCTCTATATTCGCGCAATAGGGCAACTAATTCTTCTTCTTCTTCATTTGTCAAATCATGCCCTATGTAGGTACATTTCTCTTCTTCTCCTTCTATGGCCACTATGATTTTTTTGGTTTTCTCTCGATTATCATATACTTCTCCAACGTCAGCTTTTCTGTTAGGCATTCGTACCATGATTCATCTATCTTCTATTTCATACTTTTTGAAGTTCTCTGGTACCTCAAACAAGGATTCTTCTTCTTCTGACATGGTTTCTTTCTTCTTTCTTTTCTGACCTTCACTTTTGACAGTCACTTGTGTAGCTAGCCTCACCTCATTCATAATTTCTTCGTGTCTCTAAGGATGAGCTTCTACTTCGCAAAAATATTATTCCTTTGATGCAAAGGGTGAATCCATAATATTTGACTCTAAATCAAAGTCACTTGCATCCTCAAATGCATCAGTGCTAGGTTCACACTCTTCTAGAATTGCATCACACATGATTGGCTCTATCGTGAAAACTGAAATGTCATAGCCATCCTCATTACAGTGGGGTGTCCATTGTTCTTCATTGATGGCTACATCCATGGTTCCTAGGATTTCTGCCCAACCATGGGGTTCAAATTCCTCATCTGGAAATACTACAGTTGCATAAGCTGGGTCTTGAAGTGTTCGTAGATGTTGTTCTGAACCTAAAGTTCTAGCTTCTAACCGTTCTTCCTCTTGTTTTGCTACCCTACACATCCATAAATGAGTATCCTCATGCAACCATGAGGGATCTGACTCTAATGAGTGTACTGATTCTGTCTCTTCTGGTGTCTTATGGATGGTGTTCCATTGTATTGGGGGTACATCTCGATGTGAATAGTCTTTAAGATTGACTTTGGTAGTCACACCTAAATGTTGCAAGTACAAAGAATTAGTTCCCCAATCTTGTATAATTTGCAACTGACGCATGAATGGTCGTCCTAAAATCATCTCGTAAACATGATTTTTACTAAAATCACAAATGGCAAAAGTATGCTCAAACTCTACACCACATGTGGTGAGAGATATGCCTTCTAGTAAGCCTAATAATTTTTCTATGTGTCCATCAACCATTTGTGGCTTCATCCTGGTAGGTCTTAGTGCTGGCTTACCCCAACATTTCCATAAAGCGGTGGTAGCGATGGCTACTCCGGATCCTGAATCTAAGATGGCTTTCATGGTGTAGGCCTGATGGGTTATTGGAAGATAAGTGTTACCTTCCTCTCTGTGAGGGAGTAGTAGCAAGCTCAGGGAATTGATTTGCTACATGTTTCCACAGTTCCGGTTTTACCTTTATCAACTCCTCTAGAGTGAGATTACATTGTACCTTGGTATTCTTGATCACTTTCGTGTTTCTAGGAATCACTGATTCTTCATTCCTCACTATTATCGTGGGTGCTCTCATGCTAATAGACTTGGCTTCCCAAGGTCCTATGAACTGAGGTAATTCTTGCAAAGAGTTAGATTCAAAACCTGTGTGTTCACTCAGTTGCTCCTCCTCTACATCATCGTAAATAGATGGAATGTCTTGGGGAAATTGCTCCTGCAAGTCGTCTATTTCTTGAATAGGAGGATGAGTTCCTTGTTCTTTTCTCCACTTCTCTTCTTGTATTTCTCTCAGAAATTCATGTGAGTACTTATGTATGGAAGACAGGTTGTCTTCACCTTCTGTGTTGGGTACTTGAGACATGGATGGTGCATTCTTGTCCTCTGTCTCTGAGGCAATAGGGTTCCTATGCTGATCCTTTTTCTCTTTGCTTTCAATCAAGTATTCTAGCCTCTCCATCTGTCCTTGAAAGTGTAATTCAGGTTTTGCCATGTTATTCCAATTTAGATATCTAGAGGCTTCGAACATTGCTTGTGCTAATTCTACCATCTTCATGCAAAGCTTAGTTCTCTCAATTTCTAAGTCTGCTCGAGGGTAGTTCTTACTCATTTCAGCTACTTGGGGTCCTTCTTTTAATCTTGCTTGATATGCACGAAACATCATGTCTAGGTTTTCTGGTAGGGGTTCTGCTAGAACTGATCCTGACTTTTGAGCTAGGTTCTCTTGATTCAATTCTTGTGAAGTCAATTCTAGGATCTTGGCTCTAGATTCCTTGAGACTTCCTTCCAATTCTGTTATCTTTTTACTCCATTTTCTCTTGATCCTTTCTCTCGAGTCTTTCCAAGATTTTGTCTTTTTACTGCTAGATTCTCCCACTTCACTAGTTCCGGCTATTTTTTCCTGATTAAGCTGTTGATTCTGTAAGAGCGCTTGGGCTCTTGTTATAGCTTGGATAGGCACATATGTAGGGTTGGATCCATCTACATTGTGCACAATACCTATCACGTTGATGGGTGTCACATTTGAAGCATTAAGTGGGTTCTTAGGACAATCTTTGATTATGTGCTCTTTACCACAATCGGCACAAAATCCTTGTATGTTATAGTATTGTGACTGTCTTGCTATTGGAGGATGTGGACAATCCTTTATGAAATGATCTCCTTGGCACCTAAAGCATGGTCCTCTAGGGCCCTGTGGTCTTTGCTGTCTCAATTGGGGCCATGGGTTTGGGTTTGTGTACATCACGTTAGCGTAGTCGGGCTCCCAACTGGGTTCCAATGGTGGACTATCATACTGATATGTTTCTACATGTTCTGGTGACTCCCTGTAATAAGCGGGTGGACTATCTACATGTGTAGAGTCAAAACTGTTAGAGTTCGGATCACTGTCAGTAATTAAGGGTGAAACGGGAACTAAAGCCCTATTGAGGTTCTCTTCTGCAGCAGCGTATTTAACTGAGATGACATTAGCTGGCGGGGGTGGCTGCTGTGCTAAGACAGGTTGAGGTCTTTGTTGAGCCTGATATGGATAGTTTTGAGGAGGCCTATAGTAATGAGGCTGAGTATTGTATTGGCCTTGATACCTACCTGGCTGTGCATATGCTTGTGGGCAGTTCTGTCTCACTGCCTGTTTGTTGTATGGGCAGTCTTGAGCCGTATGATTTGTGTATCGTCTCTCGATCGTACAGTATTGGCCACTAGGGTTGGCTTGCGGTTGTGTTGCATTGGGGTACACATTTTCCATATGATCACCACCACAGGTGTAACAACGCTTGTTTGTTGTTACCCTAGGCATCTGTTTACTAGAAACTCCTAGTTTCTGGGCCACTTTTTCTGCTAGGTCTTCTATCGAACTAGATAATTTTGTGGATGCTAGAGATGAACAATCTGAATCTTTATAGACCTTTGAGAGTTCCAACTCGTCTCCTAAGTTGTCTTCAATGTCTATGCAATTTCTTACACATTGCTCTAGCGTTCTGGGTTCCTTCAAGTATACATAGGAGCGTAGTTTAGAGCTCAACAAGCCATCTAAAAACAACGACACTTGCTTGGCCTGTGAGGGTAGCTCTTGCATTGGACATCTTTCAACATATTGTCTAAACCTACGTCCTGTGAGTCTAAATGTTTCTTGAGGGGTTTGTTTGAAACTATGAATCAACGAAGACGTGTCATGCCTGATCCCACTTTTAGAGAATTCAGTGATGAATGACTCTAAAAAGTGATGGATATCTCTAAGCTGCCTTTGTTACAATGGTTGGAACCAGGTTAAAGTGGTATTCTTTAACGTTAGTCCAAACACATTATATTGCGTGAACATATCTTCTACCTGCTCCGCTCATAGTACTTGCTTAAACTCTGCAACATGGTCATAGGGATCTCCTGTCCCATCAAAATAGTTTTTCATGGATTTTACTAACTGAGTGGGTCTCAGTATCCTTGCGTGTTCACGTGGTCTGGGTAGAGGAAAATCATCTCTACCACCTGGCATTCTTTGTCTTTCCACTCTGTCCGTGTCTATGGTGGTTCTATCTCTCCCTATGGGATGATTGAAACTTACTTCGGGTCTCTCTTTATTTTTCTCTCTTTGATTGGCATGGGTGGAGGATGTTCCTGCCCCTTGTTGGCTCGCGTTTATATTTGCTCGAGATGGAGGGAATACTAAATCACCTCCCATATGTATGTATTTCTAGCGTGATCTGGTACCAAAAATACTCTTTCTGATGTTTCATCCAGGTATACAACCTTTCCAGGTGTATCTGGGTCCTTAAATTCATAGATTATGATGGAGCCTACCTCACTAGGTTGTTCTGTTCTGTACCTCCAAAATGCTTCGTCTGTTTCTTTGTTTACGAATAACTCTATGCTTCTGTTATCCTGAGGGGTCCAATCTGGAACTAGTACTCGTGTCAGTACAGATTTCCCTCTAGGTGTCCTAGGTTCTTCTAATGGTTCTTTTCCTTCGGCTTTCCCTTCCATTTCTAACTAAATTACACCAAACTCATTCGTATTATTTGGCTGAGTAATTAAGATGTACATCGTTCCTTCCTTGTCTATGTACGCATCTCGCTCGAATTTCACCACTGGACGTTCCAATCCAATGGTTTGATCAGGATTGTGCATTTGTACCACTTGTCTTTGCAAACCATCCTCATAGATGCGAGCACCTAATCGGTTGGTTCGGAGAAACTCTAATTGAGTCCTGTAGGGTCCTTCAGGTTTTTCTAAATATGCTACATCTGACCCTCCTTCTGGTCTTTCTGTGCTAAATGCCATTTCTTATTCACTCGTATCTGAGCTAAACTCGTAGGGATAATTAGTATTCAATTGTTGAGCCCACGATCGTGCAGTAGTGCCTACACTTGCTTCTGATGATCTAAGGCTTCGTCGGTCTGACTTACCTATATGCTTGCCCGATCTAAGGTTCATGAATTTTCTTCCTTGCACACTCAGTACACGCTCAGATCATCAATGGTTCTTTGTTCCTTCTTTCTTGATTCTTTTTAAGTCTCTTTAGATTCTTGTCTTGATGTATGCGTCAGGAATCAACTTTCTGTGGTACTTTTGAGTTCTCGTTCCGATAGACTTAAGTTCTTTCCCTTTAGGTTTTCGTATCACACACCTTTACTTTAGTCTTGAACTTGATAATGTTAAATATCTTGAACTTGAGGCATTCCTATCGTCGCTAATCCACAATGCTAATGTTTTAGCCTAAGTTAAGAATTGACTGAGGGGGTTGAGTAATCTTCCAACCTCAAGTCAGTTGCTTTGGTTGCTCTGATGCCCAAGAAGCTGTGCTTCCCAAGCCCTACGTTCTTCACTGCCTTGCTTTGCCTTGCTGTGTTTGCCCTTGATTGCCCTTGCTAGACCTGGAAAAATCCAATATTAGACCAATTCCACAAATGGATGATCAAACACTTGAGTATATATACCCTTAAAGTTCCTTTCCCTTTTGCCCAAATTTTTGTGCTGCCCCTTGGCTTTTCTAGTCCCACACTAGGTCAACCTCAAATTAGCTTATCTAAAAATCAATGTATTCTTTATGAAAAAACAGTTGAGGTCATGTAGTACTCGTAAAGAGCTTTCTAACGAGCTATAAAGCTAAAAAAACAGACTTTGGATGAAAAAGATATGACCGTTCAGGCTCTCAGGGGTAAAAACTGACAAACATGTTTTTCTTCAAATATGAGCTAAAGGGTCTCCTATGAGTCTAATCACCCACAAAATAGCCCCAAATTTGTCCAAAAAATCAAACCCTAAAATTTGTGTTTGGGGTGAGCAATCGTGATGGTCTGAGATAATCGCGATGGTCTAGGACCGTCGCGATGGTCCAGGTGAACCGTCGCGATGGCGTGGCATAAACGCGATGGTCCGAAGGAGCGAACAGTCACGGTGGTCTGGAATGAATGATCGCGATGGCGTGAATGTGAACTGTCACGATGGTCTGGAGTGAATGATCACGATGGTCCAAAAATGAACCGTCGTGATGGCGTCAGTCAACGGTCAATACGAGCCGTCGCGATGGTTCAAGTGAACCGTCCCGATGGTCATGCGTGCGATGGCATGAGCCAATTGCGATGATCTGATTTTGAGTCGTCGCGATGGCGTACCTGGGACAGTCACAATGGCGTGACTAGTGAGCAATCGCGATGGTCTTGCTTGCCACGTGGCAACGTCGGCATGATGGCATGAGCCGATTGCGATGGCGTGGGGTTGACAAGATCGTCGCGATGGTCCAAGTGAACCGTCATGATGGCTCAAGTGAGCCATCGTGATGGTGCGAGACCGTCGCGATGGTCGAGCCGAGCCGTCGCGATGGCGTGAGCCAATCGCGATGGTGTGACACAATCGCGATGGTCTGAGCCAATCACGATGGTCCACCAAAATGATGATTTTGCAAATGTGTTTGTGGATGCGTGCAAGTGTTAGTGTCGCCTATCTCTTGGTGAACTCGCATACAAAAAATGTCGAAGTTGGCAGACCATCGCGATGGTCTGACACCTACGGCAGACCTCTGACAGAAAGTGAAATTTTACCTTTTTGCAGCCTTCCTAATGCTCTGGAGTACTGTACCTACAAGAAAATTCAAAAACACAATAGCACATGCAAGCACAAAAACTCTCTCTCTCTCTCTCGCATGCTCAAATGAGGGGAAATGAGGAGAATGGATGGATATGGTGAATTTTTTGATTTTTTTGGAGTTGAAGATGATGATGCGGTGATGAAGATGGAGTGTGGGGAGGTGAAAAACACTAAAAACTAACTAAAAACAACAACAAAAACTAAAATTTTTACCTTCCAACGCCACTTCTTGCTATACTCTTATCATCACACATTTGTCCTAGACTCGATCCCCGACAATGGCGCCAAATTTGGTGTTGCTCTAGCACAATGGTGAGAACCACGTTAAGAAGCTCCACCTCCTGAATGTCAATCCGCGGAAGAGATAGGAGTGATATGAAGATCGTGAATGTGAGATGAAGTGAGAGCGATGGTGAGAAGCATAGAGATGCACACACACATACACACACTACGAAGAGACAAGCAAGACACAATGGAAGGTGAGAAATCAACTCTATTGCTCAAGAACACTCTTACAAGCTCGAAATAGCTCTAAGCTCTTCTCTACTCCAACAAGCTAACCTCAAAAATGAGCTCCCTAGCTCTTTTTATAGTTTCTAGAATAGTTTTGACCGGTTTCACATCTAGTGACCGGCATAGTTAAAAAATAGGTTCTAAATGCTATTTGAAGGGGTAAACGGTGTCTAAAAATAACCAAAATTGGTATGCTCATTCTACCTAAGCTCCTCAAGCTCGACGACTCCTCGGCTTGCACAAAATGGAGCTATGAATTACAAAAAGGGGTTTTTCTATATTACATATGTTACAAAAGTGATGAAAATCACTGTTGGAGGTTTTGAAAAGTATTTATAAAATATATTTGTTTGAAAAAATGATTCGACTGACTCCCTACTCTGTCTTTACATGCTTCCGTGTCTTCTATGCCTCTGGCTACTGCCAATACTTTTCAACCTTTAAAAAGATGCTAAGTCCAAGATTGACTTATTCATTCGAGTTTGCTTCAAGTTATTTAGCATAACTCAAAATGAATTTCTAGTCAAGTATACTCTAAAATAGAGAAGTTAGGAATTGCTCATCATGTTGATAATTCCCAAGAACTTAAACCTAAAGTCTTTGAGAAAAGTGTCCTAAGTTGGACAATTTTCATTTTGAACTTGAATTGGTCAAGTTATAGTGGGCTTGACTGAAAGTAAATGGTAAACTTTCTTTTGCAGTTTACATAGGATTTGTAAACTCATTAGGACAATGTAGTCCTTTAGTCGAGTGAAAAAATCAAGTAATGGTTGGATAGGAGTAAACCATTATACAAAAATTCAAGTTAGATATTTGGGACAACCAAACTTCAAGTTCTCCAAATCAAATTCAAGTGAACCAAGAGTTCTCAAAGATTGGATAGGGATAAAAATCCCACTTACTTACTAAGTCCATGCACTAGTAATACCAAAAAATGGACGAGTAAACAAAATCCATCCATTTTATATGTTTGTGCCTAGATTGCACATCGAGAAACAATGAAGTGGCTAGGGATGTTTTTAGATCCACCCTTATTACTCATTCACTACTTTGTACTTTGATGAGTTTATCAAAGTTCAAAGGTAGATGGTGTTTTGAATCATTTGGGTAGGGATTCCACCACAAAGATGAAACATGTTCTTCCAGTTTTAGAACATTACCATGTTCTTCCAGTTTTAGAACATGAGGCTCGAGGGTTTCCTATAGTAGTTATATAGCTTTATTTGTGAGGATGAAAATGATTTCTAAGGGAGGAAGAATATAATAAAGTAAGTCTATGATCTAAGGATCTAGTCTGTTCAGACGGATCTGAAATTGGACACTATTTGGTCATCCATGTGTATGACCAAAGATCTTGAGCTTAGACTTACTAGGAAGTCATTTACTCTTGTAACCAAGTGATCCACTTAGCTTAGTGGTTAAGTCTCAAGGGTATGAAGGAGGAGGTCTTGGGTTCAATCCCTATGGGATACATGGGGAGAGTATTTTGCCCAAAGAGATCTACACCCTTCTAGAAGCATCCACTTGAGTTAACTCTGGTTAACAGAGACACTTTGCGCACATGCAGTTACATGACCGACACATGGATGGTCAATATCCACCTACCCAAGAAGCGAGTCCCCCTGGAGAAAGCTATATATAGTGGCATTTGGTTGGGAGGAGAGTCATCTCTCTAGCATGTGGTGCTCGTAATCTTGCAACATGCATAAGGTTGGGAGGATAGTCATCTCTCTAGCATGTGGTGGTCGTAATTCTTATTCTCTTGCATGCTTTTTGATCGCAATAATATAATGGGTTTCCCTCACTTTCCACCCTCTCCCTAAACCATCACATGGCCATCCCAACCTCACATCATATTCATGGCCCCCTTCTTCCTCCCTACCCCTACCGGTCATCCTTTTCATGTACATAAGCACCCGCTATCTCCACACCTATCGTGATGAGGATTTTCGCTCTTCTTCCTCTCCCCTTACTAGTTGTGTTGCCATCCCCATCCCTTTTCCCATCACGATCCTTGAGGCTTAGCCTACTCCTTCCCCTTTCCCTAACGCACATGTCATCTCTTCTAACACCATGTCCAACTCGCATGTAGCCCCCTTCCACCATCATCGATACCCACCCTACCTTAGAGAAGCCCCATCTCTACAACCCTCCTTTTTTGGTCTACTTCAAGATGCAATCGTGATTGCTCTTGATGGTGCTCATTTCCCTCATTATTCCCTTTACTCACTCTCTCTCTATCTCTCTATGGCTCTATGTCTCTCTCTAACTCTATGTAATTGTTGCCCTCTATCAGTAGTCCGCTCCATAATTATGTGCATTCAGGTTATGGATGCATCCCTTAAGAGTCCACGGCCTAGGATATATGCCAAGAGCATGATTCTCTATGCATTAAGATTGATACCACTCATCAAGAGCTTCTCGAGTAGGACACACATTCTTCCTTTAGCCTTTGTGATAATCTCATATGTCATCTTGTTCGACACAAGCATGATCACATTTCCAGTTGTGTCAATAAAATGATGGCTTTGGGATAGCTTTCCTCATCTCACCTCTTGCTTCTAACGTCCCTTGGACCCTCTCCAATGCCACCTCTCTCTGAGCACCCCTCGACTTGTGCATTCTCCCGTGCTTCCTTGACCACACCTCTCCCTTCCTTGTTCTAGTGCCACACCCACCACAATCCTATCTTGTCTCTTCTAGATCATTCTACCTTTAGACATCTTTGTTTTGATCCATGTAACTTCATATTGTTCTTCTCAGGTTTTAGGTATCTTTTGTTGATCCTTGTATCTTCAATTTTAGAGGGCACATGTGGATCATGCACAAAATTTTGTATCTTTTGTCTCTGATGATTGTAGGCCATCATTTTCATTGATCATATTTCACTCTCTATGGCTATTTTTATTCTTTTCCCTTCGCCCTCCCGTATCCCTTCTTCCCCTTTCCATCCCCTACCCTTATCCTTCTTTTCCCTTTCCCCTCCCTTACCCCTTCTTTCCCTTCCCGTCCCCTGCCCCCTCACCCCTACCCTTCTTTTCCTTTTCCTCTACCCTACCCCTTATTCCCCTTCTCCTCCCCATTCTTGTGGCTCCTTAGCCCTCCTTTTGAGTGGCTATCAGTTACTAAATATTGGCTCTTTCTTGGAATTTTGCTATTCGAGAAAGAGAGCCCATTGTTGAGCCTATCGTGCTAGATGAAGTACAAGATGCAATTCATGAATGACAAGCATGAAAGTGCCAAACTCCCAAGCCATGTGCAACACCTTTTCCCCAAGAAGATTATGCAATTCTTCATGTGGCACAAAATGATAAGCTACATTGAAAGTTAAATTATGAATAGAATCATCAATGAGGATTTCATAATATTTATGACCTTTTTATGCCATTCCTTCGCGGTTTTTAAAAGATTCTTCATATCATCTTTCTATCATGAAGCATAAAACTGTTTCCTTTCTAGCGATATTGCAATCATGACCTATTTCATCTAATTCAGCCAGGTTGTTGCACGATGCGCACGAGCTTAAGTTGTACTTGACTTTACTTGGGTGTAATTGACTTTACTTGGGTTTAATTGACTTTACTTTAGTGAAGCTATACTTGAGTGAAGCTATACTTGAGTGAAGCTATACTTGAGTTTAGTTTGGGTTTAGATAAGTTATAATTGAGTTTAATTCAGTTACGTTATACTTGAGTTTAGTTGAGTTTCATCTGACATCTCAGGACACGAAACAAAGCGAATTTTCTCCTTAATATTTCCAGACACGAAACAAAGCGAATTTTCTCCTTAATATTTCCATTCTGTACCGTATAATACTTTTTTACCGTGCTTTATTGACATGGTCCTTTATGATGAAAAAAGGAAGGAGTTAAGTGAAGGGATAAAGCGCTCATGGACTCTCCCATATCCTACAAAGCAAGGGAAGGATTGGAGCAAGAATAGTAACAACAAAACCTAAGAGAGAGCCATATGGACAAGAACACAAGTTTAAATTAAATCACAAAGAAGATCAATGATGTTTTCATCTCTTCATGGCTTGTCCATTTACTTTTTAGCTTGTTATTTTCTAAGATGAAAATCTTATGGTGTCTGATGGGAGGGCTTTTCTTACAATTAGGTACTATTCTGCCAAGCAAGGCAAAAGACTTAACAATCGACTATTCTTTCAGAGCTTCGTCAAAATTAGCTGGACATCTTTCTTTCCATATTTTTCAAAGAGTGTCGTGCGTGACGGTGTTCCAATTGCCTCACCCAACAAAACTTGTTTGCAATTGACAAATCTTTAGATTTCAAAACCTCCACAAAATTTTGGCAAACCGAGAGGCTCTTGCGACAAGAAAAGAACGGATGGCCCACTTGTAAATTTTATGAAGCGCTACCTGAGGTATTCATTTTTGGAAAAACTTGTCAGAATATAAGAAGTTGCCGCGTACTACATTTGAACACCTGCATTTCGAGAACGCAACCTAATCCTTTTTATTTTTGGATTAAGCATTCATAATTCAAGAACAACAAAGAAGGAAAGGCGCTTTGCTGCCGTAAACCAGACTTTTAGCATAACCCTTCAACGAAAAAGTTCAACACATATCGAACAGGCGTGGTTTAGCGGATGTGCATTGTTCTTAGGCAGATGGCTAGGATTTTTGTCTCGCTTAGGGCTGGATACCTCAGAGTTTTCGAAGATGGGTGCCTCTACCTTACACGTTGGGTGTGTGCCTCTTTCCAATTCATTGTACTCTCAAAAAAAAAAAAGTTCAACACATACATACATTATTTGATTCAGTCCCAGACTCGAGTAGACATTTTGCAAAGCACGTGAAACATCCGTCCATCCCAACGACATTCGTCGTTCATGTTGCGAAGGAAACCCTTCGCCCAAATTTACGACGGACAGAAAAGAAAAAAACTTTACAAGATTAAATAAAGTTAGTTCACGAAACGCACCGAAATTCTGTTTGAAGTTCTGTTTGATATTAGTTTGCAGTCGAAACTGCATGATAACAATGCGCTTTGTGCAGACATGGAAAACAAGAGTGAAAGAGATCTGCATAATACGGCTTGAAGTAGATCTCGCTCGCGGCATTTCTTCGACGAACTTCTGGATGTCAGATGTTCCTTTCCATAACGTTATCATGGAGATCTTGATTATCTGTGTATGACTTTTCTGCAACTCTTTTGTACACTTAACTCACGAGCGCGGAAGGCGAAAGGGATCGGCTCCTCAGCCATTCTGTAGCCTGTGTAGGATTGAAGACATTTTCGATAATCAAAGTTGGTGGATCAGAAGACCGGTCGCCATGAATCTGAGATTTGTTGTTTACGGGAATAGCAGAATCGTGTACATCATTTCCCCGCGGAAGTCGAAAGGGTTCTGCCTTCGGGGTTTCCAAAAGAGTCTCCATTTCAAACAAATCATCCGCTCTAAGGTCCGGTTCGTTGAGTGCGTAAGACAGCAGCGATCGCGTTCTTGCAGATGCGCCTTGAATGCCATAGACAAACTCGTAGGCCATTGCACAAGCTTTTATCCACGAAGCTTTTCTCTTCATAATCGAATTCTCGTTTGCTCTATCAGCGCCCTGCACCATGGCACGGAATGCGCGATGGCGAGAAACCTGCTCTCTGCACAATGTGGAGGCCAATCTATAGGTGTTCCTGTTGAAGCCTCCCAATGCTCAAGAGGCTTGAGAAGAATAACCAGTTGATATCATCCTCGTAGTAGTCGGAGACATAAGTGAAGGAATTTACTCGAAAGGGTGGAAAACAAGCACAAACACGCAAAAGCACAGCCATTTAGAGTAGACCTGAGGAGAAATTTATACAACCAAGAAATGGCGGTTGCTAGATTGTATAGAAGGTGGAGAAAGGGTCTAGAAGATTCCACTCCAGGACAAGGTTCACTACTCTTTCGATACCAAACTTTGATTTTTCATTCTTTTTTGGAAAGAATAATTATATTAATAATAGAAATTGTATTAAAACGATTATTGAGCAATAAAATGGAGGCTACTAATCCTTTCATCTCATTGATGGGGCATCCACTTCTATCTCATGCCATCACTACGAAATACAAAGGTCAAATCATGATGGAACGAGGAATAACTCTTATGATATTGATCCTCATGTTCCATATGCCCAAAGAACTCAAATGAGTGAACGCACAAGTTGGTGGCATTGTTTTTTTTTTGGTCATATCTTTGGAATGCCAACCAAGTAATTGCCTCCTCAAGCAAGGTACGTGGCCATGCAACTATTCGATTGAAAAATAAATCTTAAAACCTTTGGGGTAGATAAAAGAAAGGTGCTTACCTCTCCCTTTTATCTAGTATGCCTCTTACACTAAGGAGGGATTATGTGCCATGGAGCTTTATTTTTTAATGAATTCATATATGAAAAGCCTTTCAAAGGCATACCTATCACTTGGGTTCCATGAGGGTGACCCGCATAATAGTCCTTGATTTCATATTTCCTCGAGTTCTTTATAAAATTATGCGTCAACCTCCCCTCTATAGATCCATCCTAGAGCAATTGGTTACTCGAGAGGTCCATCGCGAACTCTTCTTGAATGGAAGATATATAGAGCCTTCTGAACATTCCTTTCATGTCTATTTTTAAAGTATTCGAGAAAATCTCATGGGAAGATATTTTTTCTTTGATGAAACGTTATTATAACTTCATGTGCATTGGATTCCTAGTGTTGCCCGGAGTAAAGCTACTATCAATGTGTGTATTTTATGGTACTATGTTCGATAGTAAATGTTGAATCCAGACTAACTTACATGCTCCAAAATAAATGCAAAGTTTTTCACCTTCTTGGATTAACGAATAACAGTCAATTGCTTTGTAATTACGAAGAACGGGGGTTGATGCAAGGAAAATAATGCATCGGGAAGTAGAATGGAAAAAAATCTAGATCTCCAAATCTGAAAAATAAGCTAGAAGATCTAACAGATGTGATGAACCCACTATATCAAACAAAATGATATTGAGAAAGAGCAAATTCTTGCAACAATATATTTGGGGCCTTCCATGGAATCTAAAGTAGGAGATGGGAGATTTGATTAGAAGCACAAAATACATAAGAGAAATGAGGTAGGGTATCATCTATGTAGATTAATAACCAAACAAGATATACATATTCATGCACATCCATAATCTTAATCCATATGTTTTGTAGTATAGACTGTTTGTCGAGATATCAAACTCAACATGTGATGATCAAGGATCAATTACCGATTTTTAATTATTTGACATGTTTACTGGTTAGGCTGATATATTTTGGGGATAATGTCAGCTAAAGAAAATTTATCCACCGAGAGTGATGACACATAATTTGGTTTTTGCCAACTCACTCATTCGCAGACATTAGGGTTTTCTTTATGTACTTCTCTTTATATATTGTACTAGTTGTATTGTTGTATTAGTTCACTCTTCTACATTCTCTTTATGCAATAGAAGAAGTAGAAGAGGATTCTTCTTCCTTGCCTCAATCTGTGTGTGATCCTCTCTTTGTGTGTGATAGAGTGTTAGACCACCTTCCTTATCCCCTTTCCCATGACATGGTATTAAAGCCAATATGTTTGTAGAGAGCTCATGAAGAAGGCTGACTCTGAAGAGTCCATGAGAAAACATGGAAAATGGGCACTTAACAAATGATCTAATTGGCTATGAAACTTGGTGTGAAAGTAGAAGGCACCAAATTATTTTTGATTCCATCCCAAGAAGTGATGCAAAGAAAATAAAATTGATCCAATATAGCATAAGTTTGTTGATATATTTAGGTAGTGATGTGTGTGAACACACTCCCAACTTGTATATAGGCATATGACCTGAACAGGTTACTTATCTTTGAACATTCTAGTGGTAATATATTTAGTATTGTTTGTTCTACTCCAAACTTCTTCTTCTTCCTTGTGTTGTTTATGTGCTTTCACAGACCTCAAACTCCAACAATTGGTATCAGAGTAGGTCGCTGCTTCATCTATGGCATCATGGACACCCGTCCAGTCACAGTCTTAAAATCACATGAAAATTGTTGAGCATAGTTAGGTTGACTAGGAGTTTGAAACACCTTTGGTATGTGGTGCTGAAATTGCGATTTGAGCTTGTTTCAACCTCTGAATGCACTATCAGAGCACTTGTGTAGGCAATTTCATCTTTTTGTGCCAATGATATATATAGGTTTCGGTTCGCTAGTATAAGCATCCCAAAGTCTGCTACAAGTTTAGCAAAACTTGACAAGGTATTTCTGTTCAACTTTTTGAGGTATAGTCATTTTTCTGCATCAGGCTATTTTATTCATTGGCTATGGTTGAAGGTAGTGATGTATTTCATATATTGGATGTTGAGGATAAGTTGGACAATACCAATTTCCAATTATGGGCTTATATGATGTTTCATGTATTGGTTGCAAAAGGACTGCGGAAGTTATGCTAGGTGTTGAAAAACATCGAATTACACCTGCAAACACAGTTGCTGAAGGTGATGCAGATGTCGATATTCTTCATGTTCTTGTTCGTGTTGCGGTTCTTTTTGCACTTACTACATAGCAAATTTGTTGGGATGGCAAAGATGCTTAGGCACATGCATTGATAGCCTTGTCTATCAAACGTCCCATTATTCCTCACATTCACTCTTGCAAAATAGCTAAGGATGCTTGGGATACACTTACCACTTTATACCAAGCAAGAAATGAGGCTTGTGTTACTTACATTGAAAAAAAATTGGAGAGTGAGCACATGACTGAAGGAGATTGCATGGATAGTTTTCTGACAAAGCTAAAAGATTTGAAGGAACAATTGATTTCTGCGGATGAAGTCTTGCCTGACAGTTCACTTGTGCAGACTATTCTGAATGGTCTTTTTGATTCATATGACAATTTTGCTTCTAATCTTTGATTGATGATGAAAGGAAATTGAAGTGCCTTAACATTTGAGGAGTTAGTCTCTGTTCTATTGCAGGAAGATCACTTTAGGCAGAACATGTCAATTATGCATGTTGTAGGTAAAGCTTTCCTGCCTAGTCAGAAGGGAAAAGGTAAATGGATCTCTTTTACAAGTAAGAAGAAATCTGCTAATTCTTCACAATCTAAGAAGGATGACAAAGATGAGAAGAAAACAGAAAAGCAGAAATTGTTTTTGTAAATACTGTAAAGGAAATGATCATGTCATAAAGAGTTGTTCAAAATTGGTTGCTAAAGAGGTGAGGAAGAAAGAGGCTAGAATCGTTGTTGTAGAGGCCTCTACACCCAAAATAGAGTCTATCAATCTTGTGCAGAATGAGGAAAGGGCATTTACTAATGTTTGCAGTTTTGACCCATCTTCATATGAATAGTGTATGTTTGTAGTAGACTCACATGTTTGGTACTTTGAAAGTGGGACAACCAAACATATTACCTCACAGTACAGTTTCTTCACTTCACTCAAGCTTGCCCCTACATGGAATACTATTGTGTGAATAGCTCCTCTTATCTTGTTATGGGAGTTGGTAAGATCATTGTGACTACTGACGATGGTAGTTCTTTTACATTTTGAGATTATTTATTTGTGCCAGGGATCAAGAAGAATATGTTATTAGTTTCAGCTTTAGCCAATATTGGATTGGTTGTGAAATTTGTTGATGATAGATGTACCATTCATGATCTATCAAATGGCAATGTGGGGCATTTTATGTCGTGGGCTATATAAACTCATGGACGATGAAAAATTCATAAATGTTTAGGCATGTGCAGTACATGGTTCTCAAGCTTTGTCAGATGCAAAGCTTTGGCATGCATGCTTTGGTCATCTAAATTTTGCTAGCTTGCTATGCCTATAGAAATATGAAATGGTGTCCTCTTTGACCAAACTTGAGGCACCTGGTAAACATGTATGTGAAGGATGTATTTTGGGAAAAATGCAGTGTTGTTACTTCCCAAAAGATGGTTTAAGTTGAGCTACTTAGAAATTGCAGCTTGTTCACAATGATATCTGTGGTCCTATGTAGACACCTTCTTTTGGGAACTATCTTTACTTTGTTAATTTCATTGATGATTTTTCTAGGCATGCATGGGTATATCCGTTGAAAGAAAAGTCAGAAGTGTTTATGTGCTTTAAATAGTTTTTGGTTTTTGCTGAAAATCTATCAACATGTAAAATGGGCACACTCCATTCAGATTGAGGAGGGAATATATGTCTTTGAACTTTAACGCATTTTTGGTTGAACATGGGATAAAACATCTGTGTATAGTGCCATATACACCTCAGTAGAATGGAGTTGATGAACAAAAGAACATGTTACTCATGTAGATGGTGAGGTGTATGGTGAAGAGTCAAGATTTACCACATAGTTTCTCGCTTGAGGCTGTTATGTGTGCATCATATGTACTTAACATGTGTCCCACTAAAGCGTTGCAATCTATCACTCCATATGAGGCTTGGCATGGTTGCAAGCCATTTGTTGCTCACCTACATGTTTTTGGTTTTCTGGCATATGCATTAGTGCTTGAACAACAAGATAGAAAATTGGATGATAAAGCAATGAAATGTTTTTTTTTTTTGGTATAATTTTGAAAGCAAAGGTAATGTTTGTATGATCCACAGACTAAACACATTTTGGTTAGTCATGAGGTTTTTTTTAATGGAAGATGCTATTCAACCATTACTTTCATGCACTAAGGAGACATTAGTGAGCTCCAAAGACATGTATGCCACTTTGCTACCTCTTTTTATAGATGGAGAATCTAGTGTTGCTCCTAATGAGGCAACTTCTCAGCCTTTATAGGTTTCATGTGATGATGTAGATTATTCCATTTTTATGCAGATTGACATGATGCACTTGTTGATGAGAGAGGTGATATTGAGGAGGCAAAAAATATGCCAAAATGGTTGGTGTAAACTTTGCATGATAGAAAATTAGATGCACCTTTGTCATATCATACTTGTTCAAGCTCTCATAGTGCTTCTTTTACATGAGATTGCTATGCTATGGCTGCCTCTAGTTTCTATGATGAGAATGAGCTTATCTCATTTGATGAAGCACAAAATTTTGGAAATTGGATGGCAGCTATGCAATCACAATATGATGCTATCATGAAAAATGATACCTGGTCTTTATGTGACTTGCCTCTTGGCAAGGAGGCCATTGACACTAAGTGGGTATACAAGCTGAAGCATAAGTGTGATGGAACAGTTGACAGGTATAAGGCTAGGCTTGTTGCAAAAGGTTATGCTCAGGAAAGAGGCATTGATTTTGATGAGACCTTTGCTCCTACATGCCGAATAACTACTGTTTGTAGCATCTCTGCACTTGCAGCTCATCATGGTTGGAATGTACATTAGTTGGACATTAAAACTACATTTTTGAATGTTGACTTGCATGAAGAAGTGTATGTTTTTCAGCCCCATGGCTTTGTGCACAAAGGGCATGAAAACCAAGTGTGCAGGTTGAAAAAGGCATTATAGGGTTTGAAGCAAGCACCACATGCTTGGTATGAAACTATACATGCCTACCTGATTGCACATGGTTTTGAGAATAGTCCAACTGAGAGAACATTATATGTTAAACATGCAAATGATGTGCTTCTGATCATTGTTGTGTATGTTGAGGGCATGCTGGTCATCAGTCCTCATGAGAAGCATACTGCTGATTTTAAGGCTGATCTGCATGCCTCATATAAGATGTCAGATTTGGGCATTTGCATGATTATTTGGGCACTCAATTTATGCAAGTTGATGGCGGAATAGCTTGGTGTCAAAAAAAATATATTGACACATTATTGTAGCATTTTGACTTTGAAAACTGCAAATCGATTGCGACCCCTATGGAGACAAGTTTACAATTGAGTCTTCATGATGCTGGAGATGCATTTGATGCTATCCTCTATTAGCAAGTTGTTGGATGCTTGATTTACTAATGCATTACTCAGCTAGATATTCCGTTTTCTATCTCAGAGATGAACAAGTTTATGCATTGCCCAGGTGTCAAGCATCGGTAGATGGTTAAGCGCATCTTTCGCTACTTGAGTGGTACCCAACTACTTGGATTGTTTTATCCCAAGGGGGGATTTCTATCACCAGATTTACATGCTTTTATTGACTCTGACTGGGCTAGTTGCTATGACACTCATGTGTCCAAGAGTGGTTTTTGCTTCATGCTAGGTAGCGCATGCATATCTTGGTTGAGCAAGAAGTAGCCTATTATGGCCACTTCCAGTTGTGAGGCTAAGTATAGAGCCACTTTCACAGTGACTATTGAGTGTGTGTGGCTCAGACACCTTATGGTTGATTTGGGTGTTGGATAGTCTTTTTCCACCACTTTGCACAACCTATGTCTAAGTGTGTGTGTGTGCCTATGTGTCTAGATCTCTCTTTTTGCTAAGTATATGCTTTTTTGTATACTCTTTTTCTTCCTCCATTCCTTTGTGTATGCCACCACTTGAATTGACTTGCATTCACATGTGTGCTTATTGGATCTTAGTGTATTTGAGACTTGGTTGTACAACCCATCTTCCCACTCCTTGGTGCACAAACTCCCGGGGCTCTTGCTTTTCTCTAAAATCCTTTCACCAAGATCTTCTCATATCTACTTCAATGATATCTTGTTTTGTCTTGTAGTGACTTTATAGAAAACAAAAAGTTTCATGGGGTCCACACATAGGCTTTTGCACTTCATGTAATTTCTTCATTGTTTGACCTTGAATTCTCAAAATGGACACATAAGGGAGGGTTCACTTGAACCTTTTAAACACTTTAAAAACCTTGAAAAAGACCCTTTGAAACTTGTAAATAAATTTATGGTCAAGAGAATTGTGAACTTGCACATTGTGCACTACTTGTGCACCAACTATCTAACAACTCGGCCACATGTGACCACCTATGCACCACTTTGCCAAGTCAGCACCAAGAGAGGCTCAACAATTATTATTCCCATAATTATCCTTTGGAGATTCATTAAAATGTGGTGGTTCTTGTAATTTTTTGCCTATAATATTACCAGTTCATGATTTTTCTCAAAATATTTGTAAATTGAGACTTATGGAAACACTTTTTTAACTCCATTTTGAAGATGTCAAACAATGCATATGTTTTTTTATGACCATCTCCTTGTCTCTTTGTGAAGCTTATGACTTAGTTCGATTCAATTTTGGATACATATATTTAATTAGGTTCACACAATACGGCCGTTGGTTCTCTTCATTAAAATAACTACTTCTAGGAGTGTGTGCATGACTTGTGTTTTCATGATAATATGATTGTCAATGATTGCTACACATGAAATGTTTGAAGATTTTGAGCAAATTCATGTGTATGAACTTTAATATTTAATAGAGAACCATATTTTTTCTCCTCCAACTTTCATCTCACATTTCTACTTTTGTACCTAGGTTGCATTTATGCAACCGAATAATGGAAAACTATTGAATATGTTCATTTTATTCAAGGATTTCTAAATAGATGTGGAACAAAATTAGACAATAACTTGTTTTTTATCAAAAGACTTTTGATCGAAAGTGCTTTTGATCGAAAATGTTTTTGATTCAAAGCGCTTCCATCCAAAACATATTTCTAAGAAAAGATATATTTTTTCATTCGATTAAAAGACTTATTACACATGTGCTTCTTCACAAGTTCATAGAGTTCTACACGACCATACCACCCATAGAGCCCTTTCCTAAACATACCATTCACGTATTGCTCTGTTTTTCATTTATTTTCTAGTTTATTGTTATGTTAATTGCGTCATGCATGCATTATGATTTGCATATGCGTCTCTCACATATGTATGATTTGTATTTATGTAATTGGTTTTATGTATTTTAATCATCAATAGTATAAATGTTTGACTCCTGAAAGCATTTCTTACTTGTAGATGTTGATGAATAAAATTTAAAATAAACCATTACTATGATTGTCTGACTTGCTACAGTGATTCTTACTCTCACAATAGTATAAGACTAAGCAATATATCTATTGAGATTGTTTGAATCGCCATCTTGATTTTTACTCTATCAACAGTATATGGAGTGTATAGGGACTATTGTGATTGTCTCATTCTTTGACTCTTACTCTTACAATAGTCACTTAAATTCTTGCGAGCATAATTACAGTGTAGGTCACAAGGTTGATAGAAATTACTGTGATTGTCTTATTCTTTGAATCTTACTATCATAACTATATACACTCATGTGACAAGATTAATACATAGTATAGTGAGTGTATATGAACTATTATGAATGTCTTATTCTTTGACTTTTACATTCTTAATAGTTACATAGATTCATTTCAAGATGATATTTTTACTTTCTATTTTATTATAAATCTACTTATCTAACTATCTATCCATATTTCTATCATTTCTCTAGACATAGTATTGATCTATCTATCCATACACTTATTGATGTATCTATTTACATGTGTACTAAAAATGTATTTAAGCATCTATCATTTTATTTATGAGACTTATTTTTTATCATTGCTTTTATGAATTAGATTAGTGATTAAATATTTAATATCACACAAAATTTCAATTTTATTTAATAGTCTATTATTTTATATTTGCACAGATGGAAGGTAAAATAAATAAGCACAAGAAAATATTTTTGAAAGATTTTATCTGCTCATATATGTATGGAATGAGAGAAGACCAAATCAATATAGCAATGGACATATCCAATTACAAGGATTTCATTGAACAACTATCTAGAACATCATACATCAATATTTAAGATAAATTTGGAAGTGTATCAAGAGGAGCACAAGTATTAGATGAACAAATGTCCAAAGAGCTCACTCATATCTTTGGGTACATAATCAAAGTAGCAGATTCATCGACATTGGATACCACCACAATGCTTGGATTCATCAACAAAATCAAATTTGTTAACTTACACTATCAAACAATGAAGAGAGGAAAGAGAGTGAGACCCTACATGACTAAAGAGGGAGAGAGAACAACAATAGATCCATATGCAAAAGATATGCATGTGAATATGGGAGATCAAACATAAAATAATCTTTGTTTGCTCCCATATTCACCCATTCATTTTGAAGATGCAACTCTTGTGCGTGAAGCACAATATGGAGTGATCCATAAAGTCAGAATAACCCACTCAAGTTTTGTTAATGAACTCTTTGCTGCAAAAATATTCAAATTACATGGTGGTGAATTACCGACACGAGCGAACGAAGCTATGAAGGAGGCCACAATTTTACTTTTTATGCATAGTGGAATTATTAGTCCACTTGGATTAGTTAGCCATCATAGCAAAAGCCCATGTCTCATTTTCAAATTATGGAATGATAGTAGCTTAGACATCTGGCTTGAAAAAATGAAAAAAGATTACTTAAACATACCATGAAGAAGAAGTATTAAAGACAGAGAAGGAGATATAACAATTGTTAAGAAAAATATTAGGAAGCTAATGAATGGATTGTTACAAACAGTCTCATTCCTAAACACTTGTCGTATTTTCCATAATGATCTGAGTTGATTGAGGACAGGGTCGTGGAGATAACCTATTGCCCTACTGAAGAAAATGGCGCAGACATCTTTACCAAGGCTCTTGGGAGAGAGCAACTTCTTCGACACTTTCCAAAGCTTAGGATTGGATCAAGGAGGTAGTTCACCATCGGGTGGACATTGAGGGGGGGTGTTAAATATGCTCAATACTCCACCCTCAGGTGACCACAAATGATCCATGGTGCTCTAAGTTGTAAGGACTTCATTATGAGGAGAAGCCATTATGAGAGCCCGGACATTTGTGAAACCCTAACTTCCAAGTTAGATGAGGTCTATGTGTGACCGTTGATGGATATAGATGATCTTTGTGAGCCTAGCCGTTAGGTTAGGTAGGGCATAAACTGCCAGGCCATTGGGTTACCATTTAAGGTGAAAATAAAGGCCCTGTGGCATCGCGCGGTTTCCCCATAGAACCTTAATGGGGAGAGTGCAGAGGGGGGCTTGCCGCCTTCTGCGGGGTCCATGGGGACTATCCCCCCGACCCGTAGGGCCGAGACAGTAGGACTTCTGGTCGTGGAGATATTGTCGGATCATATATTTTACCGACTATTTTGTATCTCCCGACTACGTTTATCTATACCGAACCGCCTTGTAAAAGCTATATAAGCACGGCCCAGGTTGAGCTTTACATAGCATTGCGCACTAGTAAGCCCTTCATCTAGAGTCTGTCTAGATCGCCATCTAAGCTCCACAGTGGGAGCGCACGGGTGGACAACGCCATCATTGTAACTGCATTACGCTCGGCAATCTGAGAATTTGAGTTCTCTATCTCTCAGTCTACATCTATCTTTGTTTGCGTTTTGCTCTCAACTCTATCTACAGGTCTATTCCGCAGTGCTGTTATTTTTTTACACATGTAACAAATACATATTACTAAAAACCTATACGAAATCATTGGCATGTGATACACAAGAAATTTCTTCATTTTGAATGAAGAAAATCATATGCACTCCAATTATGTCATTACAACTTGAAGCTGTTAGTGAAAGCACTCTCATAGCTATATGTTGCAAGTCCACCACTTCACCTCTGTACTCTTTCCACCATCTAAGAGGTGGATGCTTTTGAATGGCTTCAATATGCTATAGATCTCCAAAAACTCCTTCTCGATCTACATAAGCTACTCTCTGGTGGAAATCATGTCGACCATCTATGCCTAGAAGAAATAAGTGACTTGTAGTTTTGATATTTTCCATGACTGAAGTTTTTCGATGGGGATGCACCATTGTGCACTCTCCTTCTTGAGAGCTCCACAATGATATCCTTGGAGTAGAAAACCAAGCTCCTAGGGCTGCACACGATACTCCGCACAGAGGGTGCAAAATATACAAAAAAACACAGTACACAGGTGACCACGAACATAGATTTCTAAGGTGTTACAAATGCGATGGAACCTATAGTCTATGGCTGACAGAAACACTATATGTTTTATTTAAAGAACATATACAAAGAAGTGTCTAGTGGCCATTTGGCCTTTCACATGGACACTAACGGTAAAAATCTCCCACTAAAGGCCAATATGGCTAAAGTAAATATGGGAGAAAAATAAAGAATGATAAAGAATACCTGAGTGTAAGTATATACAAACTATACCTCCCACTTGATGAGCATGTTACACAATATACAAGTGACTATATAAGAACATGAATCAAGTAACCTCCATCGAGTGACAAAAGTGTCGAAAGCTATCCTATGGTAGAGCCTTAGTCAAAGCATCTGCAACATTCTCTCGAGTGTGAAACTTCTCAGGATTAATGTGCTTAGTGGCTAAGAAATCTCTAATGAAGTGATACCTCACCTTAGTGTGCTTGGTCTTTGGATTCTTAGGCCAATCAATGGCACTTTGACTATCACTGAGCAAAGGAGGTACATGCTGAGGTAAAATCATATCTGGAGCAAGAAGAGAAAGCCACAATGCTTCCTTATGTGCCTCACTTGCTTCAATATACTCTACTTCTGTGGTGGAAATAGCTGTACATTCTTGAAGATGATATGTCCAAGAGATAGCACCTCCAACAAAATGAAAAATGTACCCTGATGTAACAATTGTCTACACAACCATCATAGTTTGAACCTATGTAACCAATAATGGATGATTTCCCTCTACCAAAGCTCAGACACTTGTCCATAGTGCCACTCAGATATCTCAAAATCAACTTGACCACTTCCCAATGTTTATTGCCAAGATTAGACATATATCTACTCAAAATTCCCACTGCAAATGCAATCTCTAGTCTCTTAGCTACCATAGAATACACGAGACTACCAACAACAAACTGATAGGGAAGTTTGGTAATGAATTCCTTTTCCTCATCTGATTTGGGGAAATCATCCTTACTCAATTTCACATATTTGGGTAAAGGTGCACTCAATGCCTTTCCACCCTGCATATTGAACCTCTAAAGTACTTTGGATATGTACTTACTTTGAGACAAGTATATGCATCTTTTACACCTATCATGAGTAATGTGCATGCCAAGAATATGTTTTACATCCCCCAAATCCTTCATATCAAATGTCTAACTCAACTTCTTTTTGAGAAGTGACAATTCATAAGAGGACTTCCCAACAATCAACATATCATCAGCATAAAGTATCAAGCATATCAAGCTGCCATCTGAGCATCTCTTTGTGTAGAGATAGTGATCCTCATTGCTTCGAGAATAGAGGCTTCATAAAAGCATCAAACTTTTGGTACCATTGTCTAGGGGATTGTTTAAGTCCATACAAGATCTTCTTGAGCTTACAAACTAGAATTTCTTTGCCAGGAAGTACATAACCCTCTAGTTGTTCCATATAGATTTCATCTATAAGATCTCCATGCAATAAAGGAGTTTTCACATCCATTTGGATTAGCTCTAAGTCCTCCATTGCAACAAATCCAAGCAACATGCACAGGGTAGTCATCTTGACCATTGGAGAGAAGATATTCGTGAAATCAATACCATGTTGTTGCTTAAAAACCTTTACAACAAGTTTTGCTTTATACTTTGGAGAAGCACTATCTGATGTGAATTCTAGCTTATATACCCATTTACATGATAAATATTTCTTGGCCTTTCGCAAAGGTACTAAATCCCAAGTACCATTCTTGTGAATAGAATCCAACTCACTCTTCATGGCATGCTCCCACTTGACATGATCCTCTGTTTGTATAGCCTCTTTGTAGCAAGAAGACTCATCGGCATCTGTTAGCACAACAAAATCTAAACCTAGAACATATCTATCAGGTGGATGTGAGACACGTGTAGCAAGAAGTCTCATCGGCATCTATTAGCACAACAAAATCTAAACCTAGAACATATCTATCAGGTGGATGTGAGACATGTGTAGAGCATCTCAATGGTTGCTGAACAGAACATGTGTAGACTGATCTACTTGGAAATTCTCTTGAACGTCCCTATGTGCACCATTTTTATGCATGCTAATTGAAGGGCTAGTATCCTCAAACACCATGCTTCTCACTTCAAACTCCTTAATGGGTTGTTTATGCATCTTAGACTCATTGAAAATGACATCACTACTTCTATACACTGACCTTCTTTTAGGATCCCATAAGCGATATCCAAATTTTCTTTCTTGACCATATCGAAGAAAAATGCATTTCTTTGACTTATGGTCCAACTTTTGTCTAAGATTCTTGGGTATATGAACATATGCTCACACCCAAAAACTCCAAGATGGTCATAATATGGTGGCTTCCCTGTCCATAACTCTTGTGCCACTATCATACCTTTGGTGGTACTAGGTGAAAGGTTAATCACATGAACTATGGTCAATACTGCTTCTACCCAAAAGCCTTGTGAGAGGTTCGCATGATCCAACATAGAAATTAATCTATCTTGAATAGTTCTATTCATCCTTTCAGCTACATCATTCTTTAGTGGGGTATAAGGAGCTGTAAACTCTCTATGAGTCCCTCTAGATTGAAAAAAAAAGGTTGAATTCATATGAGGTATACTCACTCCCATTATTTGAACGTTAAACCTTTCACTTATTTCCTTTTTCAGTCTCAATTAAAGCAAGCCATTTTTTGAGAGTAGGGAATATCTCATCCTTCAATTTGATAGGACATACCAAAACTTTTCTAGTAGCATCATCTATGAAAGTGACAAAGTAAAGAGAACACCTAAGGACCTAGTGGGCATAGGACCACACTAATTTGTATGAACGAGATCTAAAGGCTGAATTGAAGAGTCAATGTGCATTTTGTGCACATTTCTGGTTTGCTTTCCATATTGACAATGCTCACAAAATGAAAAATCAAAGAAGGATAACACACGTAAGTAGCCTGGACGAGAAAGATTTTCCATTCCACTATGAGATATAATGACCATGCCAAATACAAGCCATAGGCTATTCAGTGATAGCTAAGAAGTGTTCTTTCTGTGATACAAGTAAATGATAAAATGAACCAACTTTGCTTACTTTTGCAATAACCATATTGCCCTTTGGTATACAAAAGGAATGAGCATAGAAGACCACATTCTAACTAAGCTAATCAAGTTGACCAACTGACATCAAACTGTGTGATAACTAAGGTACATGGCATACATTATGCAAGTCAAACTATGTGATAACTAAGGTACATGGCATACATCAATCGCCACAACGTCACACTAGTAAGTCTCACGATACCAAGAGACTTTGCTGCATAATTAGAGAACCATTCTCTCTATGGTGTCACATGGAAAGAAGCACCATAATCTAGCAGCCATGTGTGGGAAAGAGAATCAACCATAAGAGCCTCAATTAGCATAGTATTATCAAGTGTGAATACATCAACATTTTCAAGAATAGCATTAATTTCTTCAATCTTCACAGTCAAAGTAGACGGTGCAGGTAATTGTTTAACATGCCCATTAACATTCTGTCCTTTACCATTAGCATTCTTTAATGCATAACAATCTTTCTTCATGTGTCCTTTCTTATGACAATAATGGCATTCGATATCCCTCTTCCTTGATTTACTTCTACTCTTATTTTGTTGACCATTCTTTTCTTTGTTCTTGCTCCTGTCACATTACTAATTCTTCCTTGGTAAGAATCAAGAGATTATACACATCTCCACCATTGAGTGCCGACCATAGATTTTCTATGAATCTCCTCACTCAAAAGTGCTCCATATATGTCATCATAGACGAGTTTACCACTAGGGGCTCTATTGCTAATAACTGTGCAAAACGTATCCCATGATGATGGCAAGGTGCATACATCAATAATTCCTTCATTTTATTATCCATTCCATTTTCTAATCCTATAATTGGGAGAATATAGCATCAAACTCATTTAAATGAGAAGCAACACTATCTATGTCCTTCATGTAGAGGTCATATAATTTTCTCATCAGATACACTTTATTTGATGCCGTCTCTTTTTCATATGTATTGCATAAATTCTTGCAAAGCTCCTCTGCACTTTCACAATCTAATATTGTAAAGTAAACATTATCTGCCACGTGCAAGCGACTGGCAGACCTGACCATTTCATCTTAATCATCATAGTCATCTTCATCCATGTCAGCAGGCTTCTTTGAAATTCCATTTACTGGCTTCCATTGCCTCCTTTGAATCAAGACATCTTTAATCTGATTCTTCCATCAATCAAAGTTTGTGCCATCAAATTTTTGAATCTCAAAATGGTCTTTGCCCTGCAAGTTATAGCTCCTCCTCGGAACATTGGCACTAGACCTTGATCCACCATATGTGCCTGAGACCTCTGATGCCATGATGGTAGAGAATTGAATAGAATGATAATGGAGCTAGAAGAGTCCAAACACCAACGAATAAATGTATAAAGCAGAAAATTAACCACTATATAGTTGACAAAACCAAAAATCTGGAAAATTTTTGCCAAAGTATTCTTTGCAAAATGAGCATATGATTAGTGTCAAAATATGATAAAACTACAAGTAATGACATGTTTACCTGCATAGTGAATCACTGACTCCACTGCATATAATCAGTTACCCAATAGAAGCCAAATGGCTTATCGAGCACCTATGAACAACTATCATACATCTCCTATGGCAAGGCTACATAAGTCTTCCACCTGCATCACCAAAGAGACCCCGACATCTAGGTGTCTCCCAGTTAAGAAAACCTCACCATGACCCTGTTTATCAAACGTAAAAGGCTTTATGGAAAAATGTAATCGCTATATCAATGACCACATGGACGTACATAAGCGGTATCCACAGAAGTATACATGGTGTGTATGTGCTCAATATATGTAGTAAAATGACACTAAAAGGCTAAATGCATAACCCACAAACTAGCCAACAACATCTGCAAATGTCTCTCAACTCTGATATTTTAGGCTCAAAAAACATGCATAAATTTGTAGTAGCTGCTCCCACCAAAACTGAAAACCTTTCGAGAAAACCTATAGTTTTACGAGTGTGGCTGAAAACACAGCCCCAAAGTTGATATTTATTGAGTATAAAGGACACTCTTCTTAATGTTCTTGGACCTATGTGAAGAAAACTATGTGCAAAAGTACTCCAAAATGGCTCCAAAAGACACCCCAAAAATGCTTCAAAAATAGGCTTTGAAAGCAAAGGATGAAGCTTTGAGGGACCAAAACATGTTCAAGGTAATTTTAACCTTACTCTTTCCCCTTCTTCAGACACCACGTGAGTGTAGCTTAGTGGCAAGAGATTGCCACAGTTAGGCAAGCTCCGTGGGGAATAATATTGGGATGGGTGACCTCCCAAGAAGTATCAGAAGCCTTTATCTTCCTTGATCGTTGAGGTCCTCCCTCGCATGCATCCAATGGTGCCAATGGTGACTTCGGTGAATCAGATGACAAGGTATGCCAAGGTCTATGCCTTGGTCGCTGGTTCACTCATAAGCCTTGGAGAAAGCCTTGGGTGGGTGGGCACTCGCTTCGCTTGCACAAAAGGAACAAACCTTTTGCATTGAAATGCTCTGACACCAGTGAAGTATTTCAATGGTGATGCACCATAGTGTGCTCTCCTTCTCAAGAGCTCCAAGAAGATATCCTTGGAGTAGAAAATCGAGCTCTTAGGGTTGCACAGTACTCTGTAGAGAGGTTGCAAAATATTGCAGAAAAAAATAGTACATAGGGGAGCATGAACACAGACTTCTTAGGTGTTACAAATGCGGTCGAACATACAGTCTCTAGCTAACTAGACCACTATATGTTTTATTAAAGAACATATACGAAGAAGTGTCCGATGGCAATTTGGCCTTTCACATGTACACTAATGGTAATAATGACTTCTTTCTTTGATGCTTGGCCATTAAGTTGAAATGTTGCTTCCAAGATGAATGTTGCTTCATGTAAATGAGTATGCATTTGCATCCATCTTCTCTGCGAAGGATACAATCTCTCTTTTTTCTTGTAATGAAAATTGATTAAAGCCTTTCACTTTTTTAATAGCTTTTGACATAATCCAATGAACATTTCCTATCACAAACTTATTGGTCTCAACAATTTGTAAATGTTACATAAAAGGTGTAGTAAAACCAATATGTTTTTCAAGATTATGCCAAAAATTTTGTGTTTATATTAGAGACATATTGTAATAGATCTTTTGATAGTAAAATAATTCATTTTGAACTTTTCAATTTACATTGTGGGGATAATGCTTAGAATGAAAAATTAGGTCAATTTATGCATCTAGGAAAAAATTTGGGATGACGAATTTTATACTCTCTCTAGACCTTATCAGCATCATGTTTTTTGGTTGAAAATTGAACTTGAAGATGAAAGAATTAGGAGAAAGTCTGTATGAGGGAAAGGTAGAGCATGCATAAGAGAATAAAAGTGCCTCTGTGAAATTTTTCTGAATCATGTTTTAAGTAACTCATTGAGAGCTTTGCATTTAGTTCATTGTAAGAAAATGCCTTGATTTGTTTCTCTCTCTAGAATTTTTAAACTTGCAAGGCTGAAAAGTGATACTTGAAGGTGGATCTGGACCTAGGTCATCTCTAATCTTATTATGCAAATTGATAAATTGAATAAAAGTATCTCTCATAAGCTTAAGCTAATTCCTCACTCTTTTTGAGTGGTAGGGCATGGAAAAGTGCCAAGTTTTTAGGTACTATTCGAATCCGTGATTTTAAAGCACATGTGTTGTTATGCCTAATTATGGATGTCTTTGGATCTGTCTTTATGGTGCTTTTCTTCTATTTTTGGATAGGTATTGCTAAAGAAAGCACTACTACGAATGCATGTTTTTTGCGAAAGTTTTGTGGAGAATCAGCTTTTTCTAAATTTGGTGGATCACACACTTCTTTGGGTGGTGATAAACTCTGTTATAAGGATACCTTCGCATCAAAGAGGAGGACGACAGAAATCAGATAATTACCTTGTGATTGAGAGTGAGAGTGAGAGTGTGATTGAGAGTGCAAGTGCGAATGAGATTTTGATAGCTCGGGGGTGGTCGAGAGGTAGATGCTTCATGAAGAAGCTATTTTCCAAAGCTATCCTATCGATTGAATCACATCTATAATATCAAAATTTATCTTTCTCTAAGTCATATCTTGTCTACTCTTCTGCATTAAATTTTCCCTTATCTTCTAGAAGTTGAGTTTTTCTCTCTTCTACTATTATTGAGTGATTGCAAGATTGTGATTGGGGATACATTGTAATGTAGGAAATGTTGCAAGTGGTATTAGAGCAGAATCACAAAAAGTTCGTGAGCAAGAGGAGCTTATTCAGAAGCTTCTTTGAGAATTATGCAAAGAATAAGGATGGGGTTGAACGATGAACTGGATGAAGGTGCATAACATCTAGTGTGCCTAGAGGAAAACAAGAATGCAAGTATGAAGATATGGAACTAGGTGAGTTTTCCCTTAACCAAGTCTTCAAGAAGGCAAAATTGAATGATTTTGATGGTGAGAAGAAGAGTGATGAAGATCTGGAGGCATGGATTGAAGAGCAAGAGAATTTCTTTGACCTTTGAAAATTTAGTGAGGAGTCCACAATAAGATTTGGGATCCTGCACCTGCGTGGCATTGCAAAGCTACGGTGGAAGTCCTATATGCAAACTTGGATGCATTCTAATCCAATTTTATGAAAGCAATTTGGAGAGCAAGCAAAAAAATGTTATTTTTGTCCACACTATCATATGGAAAAGAAGATGGGCTTCTTTAATTTTTGACAACAGAAAAAGCTACAAGCATAGCTTGTCTATTGATGAGTACAAAGAAAAGTTCCTAGGTCCTCACAAATATGCAATGGAGGTTAGTGGTGATGCTTTGAGGAGCAAGTTTATTGAAGGTCTTCATGAGGAACTTTTCTATCAAGTCAAGGGATCTAGATGTATCAATTTTTTGGATGTTGTTGCAATGGTAGAGAATTTTGAGAAGATGGAGAAGTTCAATTTGCAAAAGGCAAATAGAACCAGATTCATGGCAATGGGACATAGGCCATAGAGACCTATTGCAATAAACATGGAGAATTCAAAGAAGAGTCCACTTCTATTAGCCAAGGTAAGAATCCTACTCAGGTGGAAAATCAAAGGAGGCATCAACCCATCCATTGGCAACAAGACCTTGATTTTATTGAGCAAGAAAAAAGACTTGGTCTGTGTTTTCATTGTGAGAGCAAGGGCATTGGGCATATGAGTGCCCAAACAAGGAAATCTTTTGGCCTATACAATCGAAGGCAATAAACATCATCGAGGAAGGTACAACAATTGAGAAAGCTCATAATGAAGGTAAGTGCCCTAACTCTACTTTATGTTGCATGGTGACTATTTCTTCCTCAAAGGCTTCTCTAATTATGATTTTGGGTATGATATCTATGCATAGAACCAGGTTTCTTATTGATTCAAGTAGTACACATTGTTTTCTATCTTTCAAATTGGTACAGAATCTAGGGATACTACTAAATATACAGATAACAAGAGCTGTAGAGATGGCCAATGGATGACTACACTATATGAAAGGATACATTGAAAATATTGCATTTTCCTTTTCTGATAGGTGTTTTTCTGAAATGTTTCATGTGATTGAGATGAAATAAAGTGATGCAGTCATAGGCATGAACTGGTTAGTTCATAATTCTACAATAATTGATTACAAACAAAGAACAAACAATTTAATGCTAGAAGATGAATCTATCCACATTCTGGGTGATGCATATAATCCTAATCCTGTTCTTATTTATGGTATGCAGATAATTAGAGGTATATGTGATGGCTTTAGAACATTTGTAGTGCATGTGAACAATCTACATGATGAAGATAATGATGAAACTATTCCAAATTACGTATAAAATCTTTTGAAAGAATATGCAGATGTATTTCAAGAAGACTTGCCTGGTATACCTCCACCTAGGCAGATTGACCATGCTATTGAACTCTATCGAGGGAGTGAACCATATTCTAGAGCACCCTATAGGTTAAATATGAATGAATTAAAGGAGCTTACGATTCAATTAGACGGTCTTTTGAAGAAAGGCTTGATAAGACCAAGTGTTTCACCTTGAGGTGCACCTCTTTTATTTTAGAAGAAGAAGGATGGATCTTATAGATTATGTATTGACTGTACGGGGTTGAATAAAAGAAAAATTAAAAATAAGTACCCACTCACTCACATAGATGACTTATTAGGTCAATTAAGTGGAGCGAATATATTCACTAAGATTGACTTAAGATTTGGGTATCAAGAAATAAGGATCAAAATAGAGGATATACCCAAGAAAACATTTTGAACATGAGATGGTCACTACGAGTTTATGATTTTACCTTTTGGATTAACAAATGCTCTTCGCACATTTATGTGCTTGATGAACAATGTTTTTCATGATGACCTAGACAAGTTCATCTTAGTATTTCTTCATAATATATTTGTATACTCTAAAGATGATCGTGAACATGTTGTACATCTCAAGAAGACTTCCAAAACTCTTAGAGAACACAAATTGTATGGAAAGAAGAGTAAGTGTTTCGTTGCTAAGGATAAACTTGTTTATCTATGAAGAGTCATATCTAAAGACGGAATTCATATAGACAAAGATAAAGTGAAAACAAAGTTGATTGGGAAGTTCCTAAAACTGTATGGGATGTTAGAAGTTTTCTAGGATTGACACAATGTGAAAGAGCACATATTAAGGATTTCTCTAAGATAACTAATCCCCTCATAGATTTGACTAGAAAGAATATAGGATTTGTGTGGAGTGATGCATATAAAAAATAATTTGAATCATTGAAAATTGTGTTTTTAAAGTACTAGAAATGAGAAAGCCTTTTGTAGTTGCATGTGATGCAAGTGGTAGTGAGATAGGATGTGGTCTTTCACAGGATGGTAGGGTGGTTGCATATGAGTCTAGAAAATTTAAGATAACATGAACTTAGTTATCCTACTCATGATCTAGAAATGCTTGCTCTTGTACATGTAGTTAAGCATTGGAGGCATCTATTGTTAGGGATTAAGCTTGAATTGAAATTAGATCATCAGATTCTTAAATACATTTTCACACAACCATTGCTTAACAATAGGCAAAAGCATTAGATTGAATTATTAAGTGAGTATGATTTTGACATTAAGTATTTGGATAGATTGGAAAATAAGAATGTTGATTCATTGAGTCGAAGACCTTTATGTAATGTCCTTTCGGTAATAAAATTCTAATTTTCTCAATCAAATTCAAGAAGAACTAAAACATGAGTCTTTTTATGCACCGATTTTGAATTTTTGGCATGCAAGCAGGGGCTCAATGTATTAGAAAATTTTCATTTGCAGAATGGATCTTTGTATTGTAAAAATCCATTATGCATATCTTTTGAGTCTCCATTGAAACTTAAAATATTGCATGATTGTCATGATGCACCTTTTTTGCACATCTAGGTTATTCAAGGACCTACATTAAAAGAAAATGTTCTTAATTCAAGCCATGTATGAAGTGAGATATTAGAAAATATGTTAGTGAATGTTTAAAGTGCTAACAAGTGAAATTTGAGTTTAAGAGAATGCATGGAATGCTGCAACCTTTGGATGTTCCAAATTAGAAGTGGGAGTCTATCTCTATGGACTTTATCACTAAATTGCCTCTGACCAAACGTAAACATGATACCATATTTGTGATAGTTGATCGACTTACCAAGATGGCACATTTCTTCCCTCTGAAAAAGACTGATACTGCCTTGAATGTTGCAAGAAAATTTGTAAAAGAAAGTTTTCGATTGCATGGATTTCCTAAAAGCATACTTTTTGATAGAGACTCTAGGTTCACATCAAAATTTTGGAGAGCAACATTTTAATTGATTGGAACTCAACTTCGTATGAGTACACCTTTCCATCCACAAACTGATGGGGAAATTGAGAGGGTTAATCGAGTACTTGAAGATATGTTGCATATGTATGTGAATGAATGTAGCTCAAGTGTAAGTACCACCTCCTTTGCTTGTCAATCCGCGGAGACGTGAGGACCGGTATGAAGACCACGAGCAAGTGTAGGCACAAGTGAGTGAGTGAAAGCACACAAACATGCACACACATACACACACACGTGCACAAAGTAAGATCAAAGAGAGGAACAATGGAAAGCTTCAATTGCCAAAGAGTTCTCTTACAAAAGCTCTATTCTCTAACAAGCTAACCTCAAAAATGAGCTCTCTAGCTCTTTTTATAGTTTTTTGACTAGTTTTGGCCTTGTGCAGACCTAGTGTCCGGCCTAGTTAAAAATTAGGTTCCAAGGCTTATTTGAGGGCTCAAACGAAGTCTAAAAATTATGAAAATTGGTAGGATGATACTTCTAATACTCCTCAAGCTCAAGGGCTCCTTGGCTTGAACAAAATGGAGTTACAAAAATAGAAAATGGTATTTACAATGGTTTTTAGTGATGAAAATCACTATTGTTGTAGGGGATTCTTCTGAAAATTTGACATACACTTCTTGGAGCTCCCTACTTGCTCCTTCTACTTGTGTGTCCACCTCTTTGATGTGCTCCTATGCTTTGTGCTTGACCTTCAGCTTCAACACTCCCCCCCCTCTCGAGTCATAGACCCTTGTTGTAATGGTTGTTCCATGTAGTGCTTTGAGAGGTAGTGTCTGTGCGGTAGGGACAAGAGCCGCCTTCCTTCCAAATGTGGCAGGGTTGGTTGTCCTATTCTTCATTTGTCATTAAAAGCCTTTGGAAGTTGTTGTCCCTTGGTATGCGCTCCGTCCTTGGAGTCCATCATGATTGTGTCATTGTGAGTCGCCATTGATGGCCTCTAGATCTTGTTAAGATGATGTTCATAGTAATCATGCCAAGTACCCATAATGACTGATGGGTAAGTGAGTTTGTGCATGGGTTGAGGAAAGTATGTGCCTCGTGCATGGCCTTGTAATGTAGCCCTATGCATGCTTACTTGGAAAATGCATTGGAAGAAGTATGGTGCAAAAATTGGGAGTCTTGAGCTAAGTGCTCAAGCGTATGCCGACGAAGAGGTTTCCTAATCTATCATGATGTTTCCAGAGTAAAGATACTTACCATGGTGAAGGATCGATCGATGTTTATCTCCTCATGTTGTACTCACGGCATTTGTGATGGACTGTCAGCTAGTCTTTCATAGTCGATGAATGTGTGTGTGGATGGTTCACTGATGAAATTCTTTGAGTGACTCGTCCTGTCTCCTCTTGTCCAAGCAACATTTGCCAAGTACTGAGAATTGAATTTCTATATATTCCTTGACAAACGACATTGGATAACTACAACAAGCTTAGTTTCACATATTCTCTTTAGTTCACCATAAGTAGGAGTCTTCTCATCCAGTATACATACAAATATTTGCAAGTTACCAAAACTACCCCTTGTAGATATCTCCCTGGATGCTCTCTTACATGCAGTAGTTAAGCATCACTTCAAGTTGCGGACCTTCAAGCTCTGCACTTCTACCATAGTAAGAGGAAACCATAGTTGTGGATGCCATGTTCATGCCAAGTTCTTGACATCTACCAGATAAGGGAGCAATTATATCATCTGCTAGCTGAGACACACTTCTATCCAAACTAATAAATGCCCAGTAATCAAAGGTTCAATCTTCAACTAAGCATGACTCATTCATGTTTCATGAGCGAAACCTGGGAACAAGTTCTTTCTTTTTTATTTTTGTTTTTTTTTGTTTTTGTTTTTTTTTTAAATTTATTTATTTATTTATTTTTTTTTACGAGGGACAATGGAACCAAACAAGAAGACAGATGTTAGTATCAAAAAAAATAGTTGACATATGTCAATGTGCTCTTGTGCATGGGACTCTCAAATGTGTCTATGCACGGCCATGTAATGTGGCCCTATATTGATGCATGCTTTGGAAATGCATGACTTGAATGGTGCAAACCACAAGCTTGTGCTAGGAGCACATGGTTGTCGCTCGTCGAGGCTTTCGATGTTATTTGCGGAGGTTGATGCCGACCTTGGTGGAGGTATCCATTGAGTCTCGAACTGATGTAATCCTCCTTATTGGAGTCCATTTTAGAACAACATTTGGCACTGTAGAGATCACTTCAGGCGTCTTCCTCTTTGGATGCTTTCTGAACTGTGGTATCCAATGTGGTTGGCACTTTGGTTCGGTGGAGGCTACTTGTACTTTTGGCTTCTAAACCCATATACTTTTTGCACGTCTTCCTACTATTGTTGAAGAGCTGATTTGATCTTCTTTCGGTCTCTGTACGTGGTTCTTACCCTTTTCTCTTTTTGGCTTCTTTGTTGAGACCTTTCGCATGTGGGAGAACATAGGTTGTTGTGGATGTAAGAGCTTCTTAGGTACCCACATCTGTAATCGCCCTTGTTGAGATGCAGCTAATTTCTTAGGCACCCAAACTTGTTGGATACCTTGTGATTGAGCTTGTTCGAGCTGCTTCCTTCGTCTTCTGGCCTGGTTGGCTTGCCTGGATGGGATTTGTGGGGACAAGGT
Organism: Ceratopteris richardii; assembly: GCA_020310875.1. NCBI lineage: Eukaryota > Viridiplantae > Streptophyta > Polypodiopsida > Polypodiales > Pteridaceae > Ceratopteris > Ceratopteris richardii. The sequence continues at coordinate 83,317,352 of CM035436.1, forward strand.
TAGTGGTTGCTCTCCTTTGCGTACCCAGATCCTCTTTATGCTCGGAACTGCTTTCTTATCGAATGGTGTCTTTCTACTTGATGTAGCAGTTGTTGTGAACGGTTGTGTTTGCCTGTGTGGTGGACTCACTACTGTAGCTACTTGATTCTTTGGAGAAGAAGAAATATCCACCCGCCTTCGAACCTGTTCTTCCACGATTGACTCCTTCTGCATCATAAAGCTTTTGACACATACAACATCTTCTTCCATATGACTAGTCTTAGAAGAATTAAGAGAGTGTGTGGTGCCATGATCTAAAAGCATGCAGTTCTCTAATTCTAATGTGATGCATTGTTCATGTACCCAAACTTGAAGAATTTGACTTCTTAAGTTTAAGTTAACTACATGGTCATAGATCCAATCTTGACCCAAGACAAGTGGTTCTGTAAGGTTCTCATCTTGACACACTAGCACTTTGACTTTCATTGGAACATCTTGAAGGTAGATGGGAAGTTCCACCTCACCCAAACAAGGGGTTTCCACACCTCCCAATCCTATGAGATAAGCTTCTATGGGATTGATGTTCAACTGCAAGTCTTGGCAGTAGGATAGTCTAACTGCAGTACTTGCTGCACCTGAGTCAATCAAACCTTTCACAGTCCTTGCACCCTTTCCTTGTCCTATCTCTATGGTCACAAAGGGACGTCAGTCAATGACTTGAGAAGTAGTTATGCCCGATTTTTGGCACATATCCATGTGATATTTTGGGGCTTTTGACTCGATCAGGACCGAAGTGTCCACCTGCGACACTGCTATGTGCAGTTTCTAAGACTTTCAAATAGTCTGATTCATGAACGCATAGTCGTAAGTAACCATCTTTGCCTCTTCGGTATAAGTTGTCTCCTACTAAGGCATAGCATTGAGCCTCTTGCTCCATGCTTCGTCTTCTTGCTATACTAGCCTCTTTGGGTAATCTTCCCGATCTCATAAACTCTACCAATGGAGCACTCCAATCTGGAATTAATGATACTTGATAAAGGGTCACATGCTCCACTGGTGGTCTCTCTCTGCACATTGGACAATTCTTAATCCACACATGTATTTCTTTGTCCATGCTAGACCAATACACTCCTAAACGTTTTAGATTCTGCAATGTTCGTTGTTTAGAATAGTGATTTCCTAGCAATCCTTCATGGGCTTATTGCAACCAGCTACTATGTTCATCATCCTCGACACAACAAGCTAATACACCTTCAGTATCTTGTTTGTACATGCTTCCTGCCAGTATGTGATATTTTTGTGATTTTACAATTTCTTCTTATGATGTTTTCACATTCTTATTTGCAGGGCCGAAGGTTAGGACTGGTACCAACTTATTTGCCCATTTAGGAACAACTTCTATATTGAACAGATAAGCATCGGGTAATTCATCAAACACTCCTTGCGGTGACTCTCCTGAAGTGATGCGAGAAAGGTGATCTGCCCAAAGGTGGGTTCTACCTTTCCTGACAACAACTTCAAAGTCATATTCCATTAGTAAGAGGAACCATCTTACTAAGCATCCAGTATTGCAAGGTTTATTGATCAAATATAACAAAGCTTGATGTTCAGTGAAAAACTTGAACTTGTTGGCCAATAAATAGTGTCTAAACTTCTTCACAGCATATACCATGCCTAAGCCCTCTCGCTCAGTTGTGGTATAGTTTCGTTCAGCTGGGTTTAGTTGTCTACTAGCATATGCTATGGGCAAATCTAAGTTTCCTTCACTTGTGGGTTGTGCTAGCACACATCCTATGGCGTGATTGGATGCATCCACATGGACATGGAATGGTTTATTCCAATCAGGAGTGGTCAGTATTGGTGTTGTGCACAAACGTTTCTTCAGTTCATTGAAAGAATTCTTGCATTCATCGTTCCACTCAAAATTAGACAACAAGGCATAAAGGGGTCTAGCTATGATCGCGTACATGTGGATAAACCTACGGTAATATCCACAATGGCCCATAAAGGCTTGTACCTTCTTAACATTTCTTGGCCTTGGCAGCTCCGCTATGGCTCGTACCTTATCTTCATCTGTTGAGATTCCATTCTTAGAAACAATATGACCTAAGATTTTACCTTGACGCACCATGAACACACACTTTTCTGGGTTCAGACACACTCGATATTCTCTACACTTGTTAAAGATTTGTCTGAGTTCAGGGATGTGAAATCTTCTTTCTTGGGAATGAGCACATAAATCATCCACATATACTTCTAAGCTCTTTTGCAAGAACTCTTTGAAGACATGACACATGAGCCATTGGAATTTTGCAGGTGCATTTGTGAGCCCGAATGGCATCACACGAAATGCAAAGATTCCCCACTCTGTGGCAAAAGCTATTTTATGTTGATCTTTGGGGCAATGGCTACTTGATTGTAACCTAAAAATCCATCAAGGAAGCTATAAACTTCCTTGCCTGCAACATGCTCCAATAGGTGTTCCGTGATTGGAAGTGGATAACTATCTTTAATCATAGTGGCATTAACTTTTTTAAGGTTAATACATACTCGTAGCTTCCCGTTCTTCTTGGGCACCACTACGATGGGGGACACCCATTCAGTATGCTCAATCTCATAGATGAATCCAGCTTCAATCAGCCTATCAATTTCTTCTTTTATTTTGGCTGCATATGTATCATTATATGTGTAGGGCTTCTGTTTTGTGGGCTTGGCATCAGTAGTCATGGGGATAGTATGAGAGCAAATTCTTGGATCTACCCCTTTCAAGTCTCTATAGTGCCACGCAAACACATCCCTATATTCCCTTAATAGAGCTACGAGCTCCATTTCTTCTCTTGCACTTAGGTCATCTCCTATATATGTACATCTCTCTTCGTTCTCTTCGATGGTCACTACAATCTTCTTGGCCTTTTCTTTATTATCATATGATTCTCCTATGATGGCCTCTCTCTTAGGCATTCGTACCAAAATTTTGCGATCGTCATTCTTCTAGCAAGGGCTGACACATGAACACTGAAATATCATAACCCTCCTCATCACAATGTGGTGTCCATTGTTCTTCATTGACAACAATGTCCATGGTGGCTAAGATTTCTGGCCAGCCATGAGGCTCAAATTCCTCATCTGGAAAGATCATCGGTGTGTAGGCTGGGTCTCTAACTGGTCTATCTCCTGGTGAAGTTCCTTCTTCTCTTGACTTTAAGCGTTTTTCCTCTTCCTCTGCGACCTTGCACATCCACAAATGAGTATCTTCATGCAGCCATGATGGATCAGGTGAACTTTCAGAATGCACAGAGATGGAATCTTCTTTCGCTTTGTGGATAGGATTCCACTGTAGAGGTGGTACATCTCTGAAGGAGTAATCCTTCAAATTGACCTTGGTGGTGACCCCTAAGTGCTGCAAGTACAAGGAGTTGGTTCCCCAATTCTGTACTATTTGCAATTGTCGTAGGAAGGGTCTTCCTAGGATAATCTCATAGACATTATTTTTCTCAAAGTCACATATAGCAAATGTGTGCTCAAACTCTACACCACAAGTGGTTAGAGTTATCCCTTCTAGCAATCCTAGAGGTCTTTCAAAATGACCGTCGGCCATTTGAAGCTTCATTCTAGTTGGTCTTAATCTGGGTTTGCCCCATTGCTTCCACAAGGAGGTGGTCGCAATAGCAACACCGGCACCTGAATCTATGATTGCTTTGGTTGTGTAACCTTGGTAGGTGATTGGAAGATAAGTATTACCTTCTTCACCCTCACACATGTCCCCTATTTTGTCTAGAGGTATCCCTAGAACTTTCTGTTTAGAGCCTGCTTTTGGCATATTGGACTCAAGTTCTGGAACCTGATCCTTCACATGATTCCATAGCTCAGGTTTTGCTTTGAGTAGCTCTTCTACAGTGAGATGACATTGAACCTTAGTGTTCTTCACGACATCAGTGTTCCTTGGGACCATTGAGTCTTCATGTCTTACTAGTATTGTGGGAGCTCTGATATGAAGAGATTCATCTTCCCATGGGCCTGGAAATTGAGGCAGTTCTTCTAAGGTATTAGATTCAAAATCTAATCTTTCATCTTCTTGTTGTTCTGCTTCATCTTCGTAAATAGATGGAATGTCTTGGGGAAATTGATCCTAAAGATCATCAATCTCAGGAATAGGAGGGGAATTGCCCTTCTCCTTGGCCCATTTCTCTTCTTGTATTTCCCGCAAGAACTCTTGAGAGTACTGTTGAATTGAAGGAGGTATTCCAGCATCCGTGGAATTAGGAACATAAGCTCCCCTTGGTAGTGAGCTTCCTTTTTCAATAACTGGTTGAGCCTGTGGAGGTAAAGAAACTTGTGGTTTGTTTACCAATTGCTCTAATCTTTCTAGTAAGCCCTGGAAATGCAAATCCGGTTTGAGAGAGTTTGTCTGATTGAACTTTTGACTAGTCTCGAGTATAGCTTGAGCTTGTTCTACCATTTTCATGCACATTTTCATCCGTTCAATCTCTAAATTTGCTCTAGGGTAACTCTTGTCTAGGTTTGCAGCTGTTGGCCCTTCTTGAAGACGAGCTTGGTAGGCCTTGAACATCATGTCCAAGCCTTCTGGGGTTGGATCTGCCAGAATAGACCCTGGTTGCGGTCTATTTACAATGGGTGGTGGGGTGGGATGAGGTGGAGTGGATGGAGTGTCGGCATGGGAGGGGTTTTGAGATGCGATGTCTTCTATTTTTGTTTTTGCGTCTTTCAAGCTCTCTTCTAGTTCCGATAACTTTTTATTCCACTTGCGATTAGCCTTCTCTCTGGTATCTTTCCATGTTCTTGTTTTCCTCCTACTAGGTTCTCCCGATTCACTCGACTCCGATTGCTCTACTGGTTTATCTTGTTTTAATGCTTGTGCCCTAGTAACTGCCTGTACAGGTGCCACATTACTGCTACTTGAACTTGAATCCGCCACTAAGCCTACCACATTAATGGGTGTAATCTTGGGGGCATTGGAGGGGTTTCTTGGACAATCTCTGGGAAGATGGTCTTTGCCACATTCAAGACAAAAAGCTTGTATTGTGATAGCCTGACCTTGACTCGGAGATGGTGGGTGGGGACAATCACAAATGAAATGGTCACCTTGACATCTAAAACAAGATCCTCTAGGGGCTTGTGGTCTCATTTGTCTCAATTGGGGCCTAGGGTTAGGATTTGTGTACATACCATTGGAGTATTCTAGCTCCCAATTTTGCTCCATAGGTGGTGCCTCATATTGATATGGGTACATCTCACTATGCTCCGGTGACTCAATGTAATAAGCATGTGGACTACCTTCATGGGAGTAGTCTGAACTATGAACATGAAAGTCATTATCTGGTATCAATGGGGTTAGTGGCACCAATGCTCTATTTGGATTTTCCTCTCCCACAGCATACTTGACTGGAATCATGTTGGCAGGAGCTGGTGGTTGGTTTCCCAAGACTGGTTGTGGCCTATATTGTGCCTGATATTGCTGTTGTGGTCGATAATATGGCTGTTGGTATTGGTTCTGATACCTACCTTGTTGGTAAGGTTGCTGATAAGTTTGTCTAACAGCCTGCCTATTGTAGGGACAATCTTGAGCCCTGTGGTTCGTGTATTTTCTCTCAATAGTGCAATATGGAGCATTCCTTTCTCTAATGTTTTGGTTTTGCATTGGGCATACGTTAGCCATGTGGTCCCCTCCATATGTATAACATCGGTTCAATGAGGTGACTCTTTGTGTTTGTCTATTTTGGACTCCCAGCTTCTTGGCAACTTGCTCAGCTATCTCATCTATTTCCGTGGAGATTTTTGAAGTATGACTAGTACAACTATCAGAATCCTTATAGATTTTTGACAATCCTAGCTCCTCACCCAAGTTATCTTCTATGTCAATGCACGCCCGCACACACTCTTCTATGGATATGGGCTCTTTCAAGTACACATATGATCTCAACTTTGTGCTCAGTAAGCCATCTAAGAACAAAGCCACTTGTTTGGCTGGTGTGGGTAACTCGGGAGCAGGGCATCTCTCTAAATACTGTCTGAATCTTCTACCTGCTAGTCGCACTGTTTCTTGGGGTGTCTGCTTGAAGCTGTGGATCAGGGATGATGTGTTATGCCTGATTCCACTCTTGGAAAATTCTACAATGAATTCCTCTAGCAGTTGACCTATATTGTGATAGTTGCGACTACTCAGTGGTTGAAACCAAGCTAAGGCAGTGCCCTTAAGAGTCAAACCAAATGCCTCGTACTGGGTGAACAAATCCTCAACCTGTTCAGCTCTTAACACTTGTTTGAACTCGGCCACATGATTATAAGGATCTCCTGACCCGTCAAAATAATTCTTCATTGCCTTGATCACTTGAGTGGGTCTAAGGGTTCTTGTGTGCTCTCGGGGTCTAGGCAATGGAAAATCATGTTCATCTCTTTGTTGCCTATGTGCTTGATGTCTCTCTCTTTCAGGTCTTTCATTTTCAAATCCTGCTCTATTTCTGCCCACCGTGTGTGCAAAACTTACCTCAAGTCTCTCTCTATTTCTTTCTCTTTGGGCTTCATGAGCTTGGGATGATCCTACTCCTTGGAGGCCATGGGAAACATTGGATCTTGATGGAGGGAAAATCAATTCACTCTTCCAAGTATATGCATGTCTATCATGTTCTGTTACCAAGAACACTTTCTCTGATGTGTTATCCAAGTAGACAACTTTTCCTGGTATCTCTGGGTCCTTGAACTCGTAGATGATGACTATGCCCAATTAGCTAGGTTGATCTGGCTTAAATCTCCAAAAGGCTTCCTCTATTTCTCTATTCAAGAATAGTTCTATGCTTTTGTTATCTTGAGGAATCCAATCTGGAGTGATCACTCTGGTCAAAACTGACTTGCCTCTAGGAGTCTGAGGTCCTTGTCCTACATTTCCTTGTTCTAGGTCTCCTATCTCATTCTCAGGAATGATATTTCTAAACTCATCAGTCCTATCTGGTAGGTTGGTGACCACATACATGGTTCCTTCCTTATCAATGTATGAACCCTCTTCGAACTTGACCACTGGGTGTTCAAGTCCAAAGGGTTGATATGGATTTTTGAGTTGGACCACTGATCGCCTCAAGCCATCCTCATAGATGCGAGCACCTAATCGGTTGGTCTGAATATATTCCAGTTGTGTCTTATAGGGACCTTCTGGTGTTTGTAGATGGGCAATTCCTGAGCCACCTGCATGTTTCCCCATGCTAAAAGACATTTCTGAGTCACTTGTGTCTAAGTTTAGTACGTAAGGATAACCACTTAGTTGTTGTGCCCAAGACTTAGTTGTATGGTTGATACTAGACTGAGAAGATCTAATGCTTTGTCTATCCTTGACTAGGTGTCTACCATATCTCAGGTTCATAAGCTTTGGCTAAGAGTCCAAAATTTCCCCTTGGTATGGTTCACAAATCCTTTGGAGTCCCCTTGGGTTCTTAGTCCCACCTGAGGGTCAACTTCAAAATATCCTATCTGAAAATCGACGCATTATTTTTATAAAAAATAGTTGAGGCCTTGTAGGATTCAAAATGAGCTTTCCAACGAGCTATAGAGCTCAAAAAATGGACTTTGGATGAAAACGTTATGTCAAATCAGGCTCCTGGGGGTCAAAACAGGCAAACAGGACCTTTTGGAAAAAATCGCGATTTTGTGAACTTCAAGAGAATCACGATTTTGTGAACTTCAAGAGAATCGCGATTTTGTGAACTTCAAGAGAATCGCGATTGTGTGAAATCAGAGAATCGCGATTGTGTGAAATCAGAGAATCACGATTGTGTGAAATCAGAGAATCGCGATTTTGTACCTTGAGAATCGTGTTTTCACAAAATCATGTTTTCACGAAATCGTGTTTTGAAAATTGCGATTTTGAGCAGAGAATCGTATTTTTGAGAATCACGATTTTGAGCAAAGAATCGTGTTTTCATAGAATCACCTTTTCACAAAATCGTGTTTTTGCAGAAAATCGTGATTGGTGAGAATCGCGATTTTGAGCAGAGAATCGTGTTTTCACAGAATCGCCTTTTCACAAAATCGTTTTTTTGCTGAAAATCGTGATTGGTGAGAATCGCGATTTTGAACAGAGAATCGTGTTTTTGAGAATCGTGATTTTGAGCAGAGAATTGTGTTTTCACAAAATCGTGATTTCACAAAATCATGTTTTGAAAATCGCGATTTTGTCTCAAAATCGTGTTTTTGACATGAAAATCACGATTTCCAACAGAGAATCGTGTTTTTGAAATTTGTGTTTTAGAGAATCGTGTCTTAGAGAATCGTGTTCTAGAGAATCGCAATTTTGTCTCACAGAATCGTGGTTTCCCAAAAATTTAGAGAATCGCGATTTTGAGCACAACCATAGAATCGTGTTTTCTCAGAATCGTGTTTTTTTGGCTGAAAATCGTGATTTGTGAGAATCGCGATTTTGAGCACAACCACAGAATCGCGATTCTAAGAATGACCACATAATCGTGTTCTTTTTAAAAGGCTTTTAGGCGGGAAACAGAGAATCGCGATTTAAAAAAAAAAATTGAATTTTCACAGAATCGCAATTTTCATCACAAAATCGTGTTTTTTGGCAGGAACTTCAAATTTCTGAGCACCGAGCAATGGCGAGCTCTGTATGTGCAGAAAATCATGAAAAAACACAGCGCTTGCACTCTCTTGCACTTCCTAACTCCTCCTCACACAATAATGCATGAAAAATGGTATGAAAATGGTGAAAATGCACTAAAAACAAGAAATTTCTATGAAGAAGAAGATGGAAGAAGATGGAGATGGTGATGATGATGAAGATGAAGAAGAAAAATCAGAAAATGAACAAAAATGACAGTTTTTTTACCTTCCAACGTCGCAATTCTATGATCTTGCCATCACAACGCTCGTCCTCGAAGCTCTCTCCCCGGCAACAGCGCCAAAATTTGGTGTAGCTCAAGCGTAAGTACCACCTCCTTTACTTGTCAATCCGCGGAGACGTGAGGACCGGTATGAAGACCACGAGCAAGTGAAGGCACAAGTGAGTGAGTGAAAGCACACAAACATGCACACACATACACACAAACACGCACAAAGTAAGATCAAAGAGAGGAACAATGGAAAGCTTCGATTGCCAAAGAGTTCTCTTACAAAAGCTCTATTCTCTAACAAACTAACCTCAAAAATGAGCTCTCTAGCTCTTTTTATAGTTTTTTGACTAGTTTTGGCCTTGTCCAGACCTAGTGTCCGGCCTAGTTAAAAATTAGGTTCCAAGGCTTATTTGAAGGCTCAAACAAAGTCTAAAAATTATGAAAATTGGTAGGATGATACTTCTAATACTCCTCAAGCTGAAGGACTCCTTGGATTGAACAAAATCGAGTTAGAAAAATAGAAAATGGTATTTACAATGGTTTTTAGTGATGAAAATCACTATTGTTGTAGGGGATTCTTCTGAAAATTTGACATACACTTCTTGGAGCTCCCTACTTGCTCCTTCTACTTGTGTGTCCACCTCTTTGATGTGCTCTTGTGCTTTGTCCTGGACCTTCAGCTTCAACAATGAAAATCAGGATAATTGGACTGAATATTTACCCTTAGTTGAGTTTGCATACAATAATGCATGGTATGCATCTATAAAAATGACTCCGTTTGAGGCTATGTATGGTTATAATTGTTGGAATCCACTTTCATTTTTGCATTTTCCAAATAAAGTAGAAGTATATAAAGAAATTCTTGACAAGATGGATGATGAACTTGGAAAAATTAAGCAACACATAAAACAAGCCCAAAAAAGACAAAAACATTCTATGATTTGAAGAGAAAACCACTTGAATTTCAAAAAGATGACATGGTATTTCTTAGAGTCGATCTTTACCGATCAAACTTATTGGTAGGGAAAGATCATTGACTTTTTTTTTTATAATAAAGGAAGTTCGGCCTAAGATCATTGACTTTCTCCTTGATGTGCAGGTCCCATTAAATTTTTGAAAAAGATTGGATCTCTTGCTTATTTGTTGGAATTACCTGAACATTTAATTAATCCTATATTTCATTTTAGTTACTTAAATGATATGTATCTAATGTTGCTCATATTTTGTAGTACAACTTAAGCTAAAAGATGATGGCTCTTTTGAGCTTCGACGTGAAATAATATTAGATAGGAGGGAAATATTACTCAAAAATAGATTTTTTATAGAGATTTTGGGAAATGGCACACATATCTAGTAGAAGATTCGACTTGGGTGAACTTAGACAATTTTCTAGTGCATTATCCTCCTTTCTAACTCTGAGGACATAGTTGTAGAGACAAGAATAACAAGTTTTTAGTCTTTGATCATCTTCCTACCTATTTGTTTTGATCCATTGATTAGTGGATCATGTTCCAAACATCATATGTGATTATTTATGAACACTAGCTAGTGAAAGAGGCCCACTATAATCTCCAACAATCATTCTTGGTAGGTGTGAAGCAGGATCAAGCAAGACCAGTTCATCTCTGAAGACTATCCACCATTTCTTCCAACATTGTGGAAGTTCTATTTTTCTCTCTTCCACTATTCTTGAGTGATTGCAAGATTGTGATTGAGGATATATTGCGATTGAGGATATATTGCGATTGAGGATAGATTGTGATTGAGGAAATGAGACACATGCACTTCAAATCTATAACTCAATGAAAAGGAGACTTCTCTAGCCATGCCTCCCATGTTCGATCCACCATCATTTCTACAAGAGCTAGATTGACTTCAAATAATACACTGAGGACAATATAGGTTTTCACAAATCCTTTAGCACAAAAGATATGAAGTGCTTTAGTGGTGGATTTTTAACGAAAGAGAAAATATAAAAATTGATCTTCTCTGATAAATTTGACAACATACTTGCTTGCTTTATGAAGACTTTATATCTACAAAAAGACAACATACATCAATATCAAGTAAGATATACATTCCACTAAATATATATCTTAAAATATATACAAACTACTCTGAATATCTCATAAAGTTTTCAAATCTATTAATGTATGTATTTACCTTTTATATCTATTAAATTTGTCAATCATACACCCACATACACTAACACATGCTATTGTGAAGTAAGGATCAATGTTGATTTAGAAAAGTACAATAAGTTTTAATTCTTAATCATACACACACATACAATTACACATACTATTGTGAAGTAAGAATCAATGTTGAGTGAGAAAATTACAATAGAATTTAATTCTCAATCATACACACATGTACACTTACACATACTATTGTGAAGCAAGAATCAATGTTGATTCAAATAATCACAATAGATTTTAATTCTCAATCATACACACACATACAGTTACACATACTATTGTGAAGTAAGAATCAATGTTGAGTAACAATTACAATAGATTTTAATTCTCAATCATATACACACATACACTTACACATACTACTGTGAAGTAAGAATCATTGTTGAGTAAAAAAATCACAATATATTTTAATTCTCAATCATACAAACACATATAGTTACACATACTATTGTGAAGTAAGAATCAATGTTGAGTCAAAAAATCACAAATAATTTCATTTCTCAGTCATACACACACATACATTTACACATACTATTGTGAAGTAAGAATCAATGTTGAGTCAGAAAATCACAATAGATTTTAATTCCTAATCATATGCACATACACCTACACATACTATTGTGAAGTAAGAATCAGTGTTGAGTCAGACAATCACAATAGATTTTCATTCACAATGCTACACTCTTATGCACATACACATACTATTGGATGAAACTTTGTCGGATTCCTTTAGAATTCAAGCTTTTCCAATACATACATACACGTGCGCATACACAATCACATTAGATTTTCACTCACAATCATATGACATACACACACATACACATACACATACTATTGTGAAAGAAGAATTAATATTGATTCAAACAATCACAATACATTATTACTCACAATCATACACACACATACATATATTATTGTGAATTAAGAATCAATGTTGAGTCAATTAATCATAATAGTTTTAGCTCATAATTTAAAACAAACAAAAATATTTTTCTTTACTTTTTAATACTCAGACTAAATAATTTTAACAAGAGCCTATAACCTGTTCTTTGTACAACGCTATAATTTTTGCAAAAAACAAAGTAACTTTGATGAGGTATGACTCTAAGGGTATTCTTTTATAACACAATATCAACTGAATCCTTTTCGTTCCAAAAAGTATTTGATCGATAGTTTTTCGATTGAAAGATTTTCCATCGAAAACGTTTTTGATCGAAAAATATCCGAATCGCCATGCAAAAAGCATTCACTCCTCTCCAATAAGCTGATGTGGTAATGCAGTTGAATAATAAGGGTTCAATTTAAAATTTTGTAATAATTCAAGAGTAAACCAATTTTTGAATAGCAAATAATGCAACCTAGTTTTGTACATCTTTGTTTTTGGTATATAACGATAATGATGTTTTTGAACACACTTAGGACCTATGTGGAAATTTTTCCTCTTTAGAAGGTTTTTTCCCTTGGCTTCTATATATGCATATAACCCGAACATGTCACTTCCATTTGTACATTCACTTGGTAATACATTATGTTTTCCATTGTGCTTCAAGCTTCTTCTTTGTCCTTGTGCTCTTTATGTTCTTTGCAGAACTCAAACTCAAACAAATAATATCAAAGTAGGTCACCACTCTTATTGGAGCTCCTTTTGAACTTTGAACATACTATTACAATGATTGTGCAAGAAATTTCATCCCTTTGTGCCAAATATATAAAAGGGTTTATTTGACCAATATAAGCATCTCAACTTCTGCTATAGGTCCAGTAGAGCTCCACAAGGTATATTTGATCAAAATTTTGAGATATCGTTAATTTTGTGCATCAAGGTATATAGTCATTGGTCATGGTTGAAATAAATTATGTATTCTATATGTTGGTTGTTGAGGATAAGTTGGATGGTAATAATTACCCATTGTAGGCCTATATGATGCATCATGTATCAGTAGCAAAAGGGTTGTGGAATACTGTGTAGGGTGTTGAGAAACATCCTCTTACACCTAAAGATATAGTTATTGAAGGTGATGTAGATGGTGTTGAAGATGATTACTTCAATTTAGAGGTTGTGTTATTGCTACTCTTACATAATATACATAACAACTTTGTTGGGATGGAGGAGATGCAAATGCACATGCATTGATAGCCTTGTCTCTAAAAAATTCCATTATCCCTCTTATTTGCTCCTACAGGAGATCAAAACATGCTTATGATACTTTAAAACACACCAAGCAAGAAATGAGGCTCATGTTGCTTACCTATGAAAATAGTTGGAGAGTGATCATATGAATGAAGGAGATTCTATGGACGGTGTTTGATAAAGATTATAGATTTGCAGGAGCAATTGATTTCTATTGATGCTAGAGAGCTTCTTGTGCAAACTATTCTTAAGAGTCTTCTAAATTCATATCAATGTTTTGATTGTACTCTTTGATTGATTATGAAATGCAATCCAAATGCTACATTTAAGGACTTATTCTCTGTTTTGTTGCAAGAATCACTCTAGGTAGAATAGGTCAACTATGTGCGTTGCAGTTAAACTTTTCTTAGCTAGTCAAAAGAGAAAATATAAATGAAGCTAGTGTACTAGTAAGGAAAAAACTACTAATGCTACATAATCAAAGAAGGTAGACAAAAGAGAAAAAAAATAGAAAAGCAAAAACAACTTTGCAAGTATTGTAAGGCAAATGATCATGTCATAAAGAATTGTCCTAAAGTGGCTACAAAGGAGGCAAAGAAGAAGGACCATACAATGGTTGTTGCAAAGGCCTCTACATGTAAAAGAAAGTGTGCTTATCTTGTTTAGAATGAAGAATGCGCATTTATTAATAATGTAGCTATGAATCATCTTCACATGAGTAGTGTATGTCTGCTCTTGACTTAGAAATTTGGTACTTTGATAGTGATGCAACCAAACATGTTACCTTGTAGTGGATTTTCTTCAATTCACTTGAGCCTACCACTATTGGGAATATTTTCATGTGCTAATAAGTCCTCTTATCATATAGTGGAACTTGGAAAGATAATTATGACTAATATTGATGGAAGCTCTTTCACATTTTCCAATGCCTTATATATGCCAAAGATTAAGAAGAATCTGTTATGAGTTTCAACATTAGTCAAGATTCGCTTGGTCGTCAAATTTATTCATGACAGATGTACAATTCAGGATCCATTGAATGGTGATGTTATTATTGCTTTTGGCATTTTATGCCATGGGTTGTATAAGCTCATAGATTATGCAAAATTTATTAATGATTTAACATGTCCAGTTGATGATTCTTAGCCTATCTCCGATGCCAAGCTTGGCATGCACACTTTGGTCATTTGAACTTTTATAGTTTTCTATACCCATGAAAATATGAAATGGTATCTATGGTTCCTAAATTTGAGGAACCTTCTAAGAATACCTATGAAGGCTATATTTTTAGTAAAATACAATTTTCCTCCTTCTTAAAATATAGAGTTTCTCATAAATTGTAGCTTCTTCATAGTGATGTTTATGGTCCTATGTAGACACCTTCATTTAGGAACTATCTATACTTCGTGAATTTTATTGATGAACTTTCAAGGCATGCATGGGTGTATCCATTGAAAGCAAAGTTTGAAGTGTTTATGTGCTCTGAAGGGCTCCTCGTTATTGTTGAAAGTATATTAGCATGTAAATTGGCACCCTCCCTTCTGATCAAGAGGGAGGGAGTATATGTCTTCTGATTTAAATGCGTTTCTGGTTGAGCATGAGATAAACCATCAATGAGCAACTTCATATACACCTCAAAAAAATGGAGTTACTGAAAGGAAGAAGAGGTCTCTCATGTAGATGGTGAGGAAAAAGTTCAAAAATAAGGTTTTACCACATATCTGTTGATAGATTTAGGTAGTGATGTGTGTGAACACACTAGGACCACCGAGGCACTTTTTTCCCTCTTTAGGAGGTTTTTTTCCCCCGGCTTGTATCTACGATTATAGCCCTAATGGTTACTTATCTTTGTACATTCTAGTGGTAATACATTTAGTATTGTGTGTTGGGCTCCAAGCTTCTCCTTCTTCCTTGTGCTATTTGTTTGCTTTTGTCGATGGGATCGGTATCATAGCAGGTCATCACTTCATCTAGGGCATCTTCGACAACCCTTCAATCACAGTCTCATAATTACACAAAATTTGGTGAGCATACTCAAGGTGATTAGGGGATCAAAACATCTTTGCTTTGTTGTGTTGAGATCATGATCTGAGCTCATTTTGACCTCAAAATGCACTATCAGAGTGCTTGTGCAAGCTATTTTATCTTTTTTTGCCAGAGATATATACAGGTTTTAGTTTGCCACTATAAGCATCTCAAAGTCTGCTACAAGTCTAGCAGAACTTGTCAAGGTAGTTCTGTTCAATTTTTCAGATACAACCAATTTTCTACATCAGGGTATTTTAGTCACTAGCCATGGTTGAAAGCAGTGATGTATTGCATATGTTGGCTGTTGAGGATAAGTTGGATGGTACCAATTACCCATTGTGGGCTTATATGATGTGACATGTATTGGTTGCAAAAGGACTCTAGAACATTGTGCATGGTGTTGAAAAACATTCTATTACACCTGCAAATACAGGTATTGAAGCTGATGCAGATGGCGCTAAACATTCTGACATTCTCTTGATTCATGTCCGTTTGCGGTTTCTATTGCACCTACTAGAGAGAAAATTTTTTGGGATGGTAGAGATGCTTAGGCACATGCATTGATAGCATTGTTTGTCAAACGTGCCATTATTTGTCACATTCGCTCTTGTAGAACAACAAAGGATGCTTAGGATACACTTACCACATTGTACCAGGCTAGGAATGAGGCTCGTGTTGCTTACCTCCGAAAACAGTTGGAGAGTGAGCACATGAATGAAGGTGATTGTATGGATAGTTTTTGGAAAAAGATCAAAGACTTGAAGGAACAATTGATTTCTACTAATGAAGTTATACCAAATAGCTCACTTGTGTAGACTATTCTGAATAGTCTTCCTGATTCATATCATATTTTTTCTTCTACTCTTCATTTGATGATGAAAGGCAATCCAAATGCCTTGTCATTTGAAGAGTTACATTCTGTTTTGTTGCAGGAAGCTCAATCTAGGTAGAACAAGTCTATCATGTGTGTTGCAAATCAAGCTTTCTTATCTAGTCAAAAGGGCAAAGGTAAATGGAGCTCATCTACTAGTAAGCAAAAATCTGCAAATGCTACACATTCAAAGAAGGAACACAAAGATGAGAAGAAATCAGATTAGTAGGAATTGTTTTGCAAATATTGTAAAGCAAATGATCATGTCATTAAGAGCTGTCCAAAACTAGCTGCTGAAGAGGCAAAGAGAAAAGAGGTTGGAATGGTTGTTGTAGAGGCCTCTACACCAAAAATAGAGTCTGCTAATCTTGTATAGAATGAAGAATGGGCATTCACTAGTGTTTGCAGTTTTGACCTATCTCCTCTTGAACACTATATGTCTAAAGTAGACTCAGATGTTTGGTACTTTGATAGTGGGGCAACCAAACATATTACCTCGCAACGCAGTTTCTTCTCTTCACTCGAGCCTACCCCTACAAGGAATACTGTTACATGTGCCAAACACTCTTCTTATCCTGTTATGGGAGTTGGTAACATCATTTTGACTACTACTGATGGTAGTTCCTTTACATTGTAAGTCACTTTATTTGTGGTAGGGATCAAGAAGAATCTGTTATCAGTTTTAGCCTTAGCTAAGGTTGGTTTGGTTTGTGAAATTTGTTGATGACAGATGTACAGTTCATGATTTGTCAAATGGCGATGTGATTATTGATTCTGGAAATTCATCTTGTGGGCTGTATAAGATCATAGATTATCAAAAATCTGTGAATGATTTAGCATGTGTAGTACATGATTCTCACACTATGTTAGATGCAAAGCTTTGGCATGCATGCTTTGTTCATCTGAATTTTCCTGTTTGCTACACCTGTGGAAATTTGAAATGGTGTCCTCTTTGCCCAAACTTGAGGCACCCGGAAAACATGTTTGTGAAGGCTGCATTTTGGGCAAAATGCAACATGTCTCCTTTCCAAAAGATGGCTCAATTCGGTGTGGAGGTGATCGCAATCCGGGTGGATCGGGTCCGGTCGTGGCACACACAGGGTGTATGAAGCTAATGAATGTTGGAAGGTTTAAAGATGTGAAGGTGAAATTAATGTTGAGTATGGAGAAGAGAGAGATGTTGAAATAATTATGGGAATGGGAATGTAGGTGTGCAAGTTAGATTGATGACATGAATGATAAGAATGAAAGAGAACCATACACACGAATCAAATTTGGAAGGAAGAATGGTCCATTGGAGGAGCTTCTTAAACACTTCCTAATTCTAATCCATATGTATAGCCTTCTTTGGATGATATGTATGCATGATGAGAATAGATGGAATCCTTACACATAAATCAGTTTCGAAAGGAAGAATGGTCCAATATTGGAGCTTCTTATACACTTTCAGAAACTAATAAATATGTATGGATTTGTATGGATTATATGCATGCAAGTGAATTATGATGATGGATTTTACTCACAAGCTCAAAGAAACATCCTCACTGGTTCAACGCAATACTGCGGAGCCTTCTCACACATAGAAGAAATAGAAGACATGTAAAAATACTTAAGAGACTGAGAGAGGTGACAAGAGACAAGTGACAAGTGACATGAATTAAAAGAATTTGAATTAAGTTACATGTAAAAGATCGTCGTG
This sequence comes from Ceratopteris richardii, assembly GCA_020310875.1. Lineage (NCBI taxonomy): Eukaryota > Viridiplantae > Streptophyta > Polypodiopsida > Polypodiales > Pteridaceae > Ceratopteris > Ceratopteris richardii. The sequence goes on from CM035436.1 coordinate 83,335,107, forward strand.
GTACGTCATGCTAAGCAGTCTACTGATCAAAGGTGGTTCCGACCCTCAAACCATGACAGTTCAACCGAATGTCACACGTAAGAAGGTGAGTTCCACTCCAGTGACCCTATGTTTGTCTAGGCTCGTAACGTCTAACTAAAGAAGTCTAAGACTCATTAAAATCAGCTCTAACTCACTCACACGCTCCACCGAGGGTGAGTCAAGATAGAGATGCTGGTTTCAAGAGCCTATCCTAAATTGGAGTTCTAACTTAAATTTGAAACTAGGTTCTATACTCATACTAGCTCACCTTGGATCCTCACTCGCTCAACCGAGGGTGATCGTCTCAAGGAAACCGTAAGCTAGCATGAGCCCTATGGATGCCTAACAATGATGCTCTAGGAGTTTGGAGGAGGGTTTATATAGTTTTTTGAATGAATTTGGGCCCTTGGATCTAGAGAAATCAACTCTCAACTCTAGGATCACTACTTTCGATTACAACCTTCTGATTAATCAAATCAATGGCTTGGAATTGTTCTTTCTATCAAATCTAGTGTAAAGGAGTGAAATTTAGGTGCCCTCATTCTCCACCATTGGATCTGGGGATGATCTAGACCGTCGGATCAGTGCTGACATCAATTCGGATAAGATAAGCCATTATTTTTGGAGAAACTTTGCATTATTGATCTTTAACTGTCAACAAAGTCTTCTTTTATGGAAAAAATTCGTGGATCCTCCTTCCTTTATGCTTTAGTGCATCTCCACCCTTGAATAGGAGCTCATCTTGACTGTACAACATGGCTCAATCAGCTTTCGCCATGTGGTGGCCCTTCAACCCTTCAATTTGCTTAAACTAGAAAACTGCGGTGATCCTGAAAATTGGACTTTGTAGTCTTTGACCCTCCAAATAGGCTTTGATGAAGATGAAACTTTGTAGGACTATGTTTCCAAAGATCTCCTTCAAGAATATGCAGAAAAAACTCCCATCTGAATCTCCCTTGTACAAGTTTGACTACATTTGGAAGCTTGCAAGGTGGCATTAAGGTCTCTAGGAAGCTCTGATAGCCTTGAAAATTTGTACAAATATGTAGCCACATATGATCTTTATACATGCCAAACCATATGGCTAACATAAATTTCTATACAAGAATTTGTAGGGTCAAACTAGAAAAATTACATTTTTACAAAATGAACATAGCATATCAATGTGCTACAAAATCCATTTTCTACTGAAATTTGGGCTATAGACTGCCTTTGACAATCTTTACAAGTATATGGATTTTCATCTAATTTGGTGACAATGAAATTTTTGCCCTAATTTCCCAACTTTGACCAGCTTTGACCAGCTTTGACCGCTACCATGGACTTTCTTGATTTCTTTGAAACTTTGTATGTGACCTTCCTTTGACATCCTTGATGCATCCTGGACTTCTCGGGGAATTCTGGCTACCTTCGCCAAATATGTTTTTTGTAGGCCTTCACAAGTGAGAGAGGAGAGCAAATCTCGACGACATTCGCCCCCACTAAACCTACGATTCCTCCGGAAGCGCCACTCTAGCATCTGTGAAAAACAAAATGTTCCAGGCATCAAATTCTTTTATAGGCAACATAAGAAAGATGGAAGGAAAATTGATTATATGCATGAATAAGTAGGTAACGTGACATGAAGCAAAATTTGCATGAAAGAAATAATTGAAACAGGCAACATGAATATGCATGAACAAATATGCAACATATATGCAAATGAACAAGCAACATTGGCAACAAGAAAGAAAAAAAAAACAATCATCAATATGAAGTGGAAGTGGATGTATTGAGTCGTTTTAAGCATCAGTTCCTCTCATCTTGACGAAAATTTTGTACCTTTTTCATAAACCAATCTACCTTAAATATGATTATAAACAAAGATTTAGGATTTTCAAGAGACATCTTTCATCTTTAGCTTATTTTAGATCAACTCCTTTCCTACATAAATATGAATATGCTCTTTCTCTAATAACATGCAAGGAAATCTAACTAAACTCCACTAATGCATAAATCTGCCTATATAGCCCGTGATTTATTCTACTATGCCTCTTTATCCTCCTTTGGCTTGCCTCTTTTTTTTTTTTTTTTTTTTTTGATGATGATGATGATTCGGCAACTTTATGGTTACGATCACTTTTTTGGGGTGGAAGAAAGTGTAAACTTCTTGGTAACATGTAGCTTTTTTTTTTTTTTTTTTTTTTTTTGACGAGGAAAAATTAAACCCCGATACAAGGTACAACCATTTTTGATGACGGAGAACAGTCGTTTAAACTCCGATACAAGTGCTGTGAGATGGACTAAGGATGTAGAAACATGCAATAGCAGGAGATAGGATTTCAACAATTATGCTTTCGATACAGGATACATATGCACGTTTATATATGAAAGTCTTGTCACCAAAATAAACCTCCAAATCTACATGCCCTATCTTTCCACAATCCTAGATTATAATCGATTTCTTAGTAGATAAGTTACTACTTAAGATACAATTTTACACAAGTAGAGAAATCATCATTTGCCTTTTTTGACTCAAGTGATGTGGATATGCAATGCAATGCAAAGACTGAAAAAAAACATGCATGAAACAAGCATGGAAAAAAAATAGAATGAACTTGAAAAAAAACAAAGCAACATGAACTTGAAAATTAATGATATATATATATATTTTTTTTAATTTTATAACATGGATACTCCTGTTTATGAATCGGCCTCATTGTTGTCATCTTCTTCAATGTCCTCATCCAAAATGTACTCGTCATTATCACGCTTCTTGAATAACTTTATCCTTTTACCTGCAATGAAAGCTTTTATTGCAACACCATTTAATTCACAAAGAGCATACGTACCATTGTTGTTGACTTTTGATACTATGTATGGCCCAAACCACCATTGAGTGAGCTTTTTGCGTGCATCATATTGAGAGTCGAATGTACTATCATAAATGAGCACCCAATCTCCTACTTCAATTGGCTTAGGACGCAATCGATGAGTTTTATCAAAATAATGCTTGTTCTTCATTCTAGATTCTCTTAATTTTTCAACAGCATCATCAAGTCTTAATTTACCTTGTTCTAACTGTTTAATACGCAAACTCAAAAAATCATCAGTAGACGTGTTTTCAGACCAAGGCAAATTTGACCATGCAGAAATATGAGACTGAATTGGAAACAATGGTTTTTGACAGTACATGAGTTCAGCAGGCATATATCCAGTAGTACGTGTGCATGTCATTCTATCTGCCCAAAGTGCAAAAGGTAAGAATTTAGGCCATTGTTTGATGTCACCATTACATGCTTTAGATATGGCTTTCACAATAGGTGGATGCCCTCTCTCTATTTTACCATTGGCCTCTGGGTTATATGCAGTAGTGAGAGACAAACGAATACCGTGACGCTCAAAGAACTCTTTAGCTTCTCTCGCATTTAACTCTCCACGATCGGCAACTACTTTCTCTATGTACCCAAAGCGACTTATGACATCTTCAAGCAAGAATTCGCAAACATTGTAAGTGGTCTTAGATCGTAATGCACGTCCCTCTACATGATTAGTTAAATCTTCTCTTGCAAGTACAATGTAACACATTTTGTCAATACCTTTAGGCATAGTTACAAGATCTACTACCCACTTGTAGTGAATACAAGGTGGATAAGTAGGATGCAACGGATCTCTATGTTTGACTGATGAATGAAGTTGACAAGTAGAACATGTAGAAACATAGCTACTAATGTCAACATACATCCTAGGCCAATAATAGGTACTTCTAATTTTTTCATATGTTCCAAAAAATCCTTTATGACCGGCCCATAATGTCTCATGCATTTCCTTCATTACTTGCAATTGAAGACCTCGTTTTCCTAGGACTCGTTGTGGATTCTTAACCTTACCCTTAGCACGTCTCCAAAGATAACCATTACATAGGAAAAAGTTATAAGCTCGTTTCCTAATGTTACGGAATCTATTCGTAGTCCAGCTAGGTAATGGTTGTAGTGTACTGAGATACTTTCCTATGTCTCTCCATTCATCTTCGTACTCTGACTCATGAAATTTCTCATACTCATATATATGTGGAACATAGTCAACTAAATTCACATTCTTTATTAGATCACTTTCAAGATCATCATCAAATCTAGCTCTCGATAACATATCAGCAACTGAGTTTGACTTACCTGAAATATGAACTAACTCAGGATTTATGAACTTAATATATGAGATCCATCTAAGCATGGCTATATCAGGAGATGAACAATTGGCTATCATTCCAATGAGAGGCAAACAATCAGTCTCAACTTTGACATTTGCACCAATGAAATATTCTTTGTCTATTTTCAAAGCTGTTACCATACCCCATAGTTCTCGTTTGATCTGTGGATATTTTCGTTGTGTTTCATGTAGAATTTTGGCACCAAACCTAATTGCATATCTATTCCCTTCACTATCGTCTTGACTTATGACCCAACCTATACCAATAGGACTAGTATGAACAGTCAATATAATAGGTTTGTTAGCAGAATAGTCTACACGCTTAAGGATGGGAGCTTCAAGAAATAATTTCTTCACAAATAAATTTTCGTTTCTTCCTCAACAAGTCATAAAGACAATCAGCAACATGAGCAAAGTGTGGGATCCAAATAACATAAAAGATGCAAGCACCAAGAAATCTACATACCTCACTCACGTTGTTACATGTTTCAGAAATCTTGCTAATGGCATCAACTTTTTGTGGGTATGGCTTTCGACCATAATGGCCACATAAATGTCCAACAATAAGCACCTCGTTGACACCAAAAACAGATTTCTCTATGGAAAATGTGAGACCTACCTCTTCAAATCGTTGAAATATTCTTTCACAATCAGAGATATGGTCAAGAACAAATTTACGACATCCAGATGAATCTACAGTAATGTCCTTTACACGTTCCTCACTCCCTTTAATTGGAATATCATCAATGAATGGCATAGTTATATGAGGGATAAAATCATGTAAGACCATATTCATAGCACTCATCATATGAGCCACAGAATTAGTCGCTCCTTGAGGTAAAGTACACATTCGCACTAAGCCTAAAGGAGTTTTCATTGTGGTTATGTCACGACTATCAATTGCTAATTGGAATTGGTCATATCCCGAATATAAATCACCCATTGAATAGATAGAATGTCCTGAAAATGATTCAGCAAACTCATCTACAATGGGTCCTGTTCCTACATTCCTTATGGTGACTGACGGGTTGGAGATCTTGAATAAAACGTAGTTTCCCATTCTTTTTAGGCACAGTGAACCATCTGTTTGAGTAAGGTGCAAAAGATGGCTCTAAAATTCTCATGTTTATCTTCTCCTTAAGTAGTTTCATTAGCTCAGGTAAGTGAGCCTTTGGAACAGGTATAGGACGAAGATTCCATGGAATATGTGGAATAGTAAAGATTATCATGGGTGCAACTAGCTTAGGATCTACACAACCAATCTCATGAGGATACATAGTAAAGGCTTTTCCATGGCTACGTATGACTCTCTCAAATTTATCTCTCTCTGCTGGCAAAAGAAAGTCATCATCTCTACCAATTTTCACCTGTTTGATTGTCTCATCCGTGAATTTATGTCCTATGTTTTTCTTATCCCGAAGAATTGGATCATTTTTCACATCAATAATTTTTTCATTACTTCCTTGAGGTAATGGTTGAGCTATGGGTTTGATTTTTTTGTCTACAGTTTTGTACTTTGTTTCAACTAAGGCATCATGTGTTTGGTTAAATTTTGAGCACTTGTCAACATTGAGAGCATACTCTTGGATTAGAGCATACTCATCAAGGGAAGAAAGAAGAATAATATGGGAATTAGAATTTTGTTGAAGACATAACTCTAACTCCTCAAGAGTAGAGAAACAATGAGATGTCTCAATCACATGCTCAATGTTCTCATCATGTTCCATGATTTTGTTGTTTTTATAATTTTTTTGGGTTTTTTGGATAAAAGACTTGGACAATTGACTCTTATGAAGAAAATCTAATCTAGAATGTGGAAAACAAAGTGACAAACTATTGTACATGTTGGTTGGATGCAAGATGTCAAACCAATATCCACTGTTGTCCCGCTCAACAATGGATTCTATCCAAAATTTTGATCATATGTAGCTCCAAACATGAATCGAGGTGCACAATCACTACAAGCATGCTCATGACCCTGAGTAACAATAGGTTTCTTTCTAATTGACAATCGATTCCTAGGATGATTCACTCCTACTGTCATGACTTGAAGTGATTGCATTCCATCCTTAGACTTAAATCTAGCATAGGTAGACCCATCATCCATGGCTTTAGTTTCCATACGACTCTCACAAATAAAGGGTTGACCTAAGAGAACTTCATAGGAGCAATTATCTTGAATAAAAAAGTGAAACTCTTCTGTGATTCCTCCTATGGATATGGGCACACTAGCACAAGCTCCATACAGGGTACCTACACCATTATCTGCAGTTCTCATACGCCATCCACAATCTTTATCTATGGGCCATCGAAACTTATCATAAACTTCTCTTGAAATCACATTGATTTCGGAGCCGGAATCTACTAATGCATTTACAGTGATAGTGTTTTTATCATTTCCTATTTTAACATGCATATCTGATGTACCTCTAGACCAAAATGTTCTTTTAAAGTGACTTTCAGGATTGTTTTCATGATTTTCATGGTCAGGTTGAATAGGTCCTAAGAAATTTTTATTAACATTTACTTCATCATCATCAAGTCCTCTTCATCAGATTCATCAAAGTTTAAGGCTTCATTCATAGCTTGATCTTGATCTAGAGAATCTTGCATCTCAGTATCTAGATTAAGTGGAAACCTCTTCCTTTTAATTAGTCCGATAAAGTTATCTTTAAAAACAGGCTTTGCAATAGAGAAAACTTGTTCTAAAGACATAGTCACTTGACTCTTAAGCAAAATGTCATCTAAAATCTCCATAGGATCTATTTTTCTCTCAATTTCTGAAATCAAGATGGCTTTAGGTTTTCTCTTTGGTTTCTTTTGTTTTTGCTCAGGGTCTTGTTTTTGTTCATGTTCTCGTGTTTGGTCTTCAGTTTGTTTTGATTGTTCTTGTTTATCTAAAGGCTTTGGTTCTGTTTTTCTTTGCTTTGTCTTCTTCCCTTTTTGTTTCTCCTCTTGTTTTTGTTCATTGGGTTCTGATTCTTGTTTTTTATCTTTGGATTGTGATGTTTCTCCTTGCTCTATGATTGTTTCTATTCCCTCTGAGGTTTGTTTTCGAGTCACTCTTCTTTCACTAGGCTCAGCTTCATCTCATTTTCGTTTTTCTTCTACATTGGATATGTGAGAAATAAGAGATTGATCTTCTATTGGTGATTCCCAAGCTGTTATTCTCCTAATCTCATCTCGTGCTCTTACTAAAGCCTCTATGGAAAAGTCAACTTCCTTTGTGGGTTTACTTGATTCCACTTGTTCATCAAGAGCTTCTAGTTTCACTCCTCTAGTTCCTACGTCCATTATGGTTATATTTTCATAATGTTTTCTCATTCCTCCCTTACCATAATTTCCTTGCAAAGGTAGCCTAGATCGATAGTCACAGATTTTCTTGTCTATGTCTATTACTAGTCGTTGCTCCTTAGCATCCTTCAATAGTTTGCAATCTCTCAAAAAGTGCTCTAACGAATCACACCGACACCTACGAGGGCCACGCACAAAACCATTTTGATTTTGAGGATTTTGATTAACTTGTGGTGGGAAATTTTGAAATTGAGGATTTTGTTGATAAGGTATTGCTTGAACATGATAATTAGGATTTTGAAAATGCAATTGATGTATTTGAGGAGCTTGGGGAGCAACATGTGGTACTTGAGGTGCAAGAGGAGCTTCCATATTATACGGTTGATGATTTTGAAAATTTTGATTTTGAGGATTTTGAAAAGCTATTTGAGAAGCTTGAGGATACAGGTTTTGATACATTTGAGGATTTTGCACATGAGGATGAGGATTTTGCATTGAAGGATTATGCATTGGAGGAACTTGATATGCTTGAGTAGGAGCTACTTGTGGATTTTGATTGGTAGCTATAACATGTTGATTAGGCTCTTGAAAAGTCATTGGGTTCATTTGATTTTGAAAAGTTTTGGTATAACTAGATTGTAAAGCATCTATAGTCTTGGCCAAATTGGATTGTGTAGCAATAAGACTTTCCATTTGCTTAGTGAGAATATCCACTTGAGATTGTTCAACTATACTTTTATTTGGCTCTACTTTAAAACCTTGATTAGGCTCCATCATTTGAGGAATAGGAGTAGAGTCAAAAAGCATAGCATGGGATTGTTCTCTAACTTGCTCCTTAGTTTGTGGAAGGCTAGCTTGAGGAAGACTAGTTTGCTCATAAAGCATGGATTGTCTTTGATGTCTATGGGCTACAGCCTCTACTACTTTACGCACTTTTTGCCAATTGTCAGTAAGACCATAGCGCTTATCTGGTTCTTCTAATCGCCGTTCAACTTCCCTACGAGTTTCAGGATGAAGAAGCTTAAGAAAATTGATCACAAGATCAGGTTCCAAAGTTATCTTATCCTCATCAGGAAGTTGTTCATAGCGTCTAATATACTCATTTTGTAAGTGAGTAATAGAGCTACTAGGCTTTGGAGAATTGACCCATCGTAAGAATCCATCTCGATTATGTTGGCTATAATCTTCAAGATAGAATTCTTTGAGCATCTCCTTTCTAAAATCACTCCAAGGAAGACTATCATATTGAGTGACACGGTTTATGATAGAGCTATCAACAATTCGTTCAAAGAATGATATCAAAAGATCTTCAGGAAGACCAAAAATCATAGCTTGCTCTTCAAACAAATCTAAGTAGCTTGTGATGTTGATGCCATTGAATTTTCCCTTCTCTCTCAACATAGAAGAGACTATTCTTTGGCCTTGTTTCTCAACAATAAGGGATTTGAATCCTTCCTCCATCTTATGTGAATAAGCAAGTGATGCACGATGTTCTAGATCTCTCACAAATGTGTTTACTTCGCGACGAAGATGTGCACGATACTGTGAGAAATCCAGTGCAACACTCAAGACTGATGATGATGATATGATGAGGATGAAAATAATGAAACAAAGGATATGGATCACAACCTCCAACAAGATCAGAAGCAAATACCACGAAGCGTTTCACGTCGGGTTCAAATGTGGAGGTGATCGCAATCCGGGTGGATCGGGTCCGGTCGTGGCACACACAGGGTGTATGAAGCTAATGAATGTTGGAAGGTTTAAAGATGTGAAGGTGAAATTAATGTTGAGTATGGAGAAGAGAGAGATGTTGAAATAATTATGGGAATGGGAATGTAGGTGTGCAAGTTAGATTGATGACATGAATGATAAGAATGAAAGAGAACCATACACACGAATCAAATTTGGAAGGAAGAATGGTCCATTGGAGGAGCTTCTTAAACACTTCCTAATTCTAATCCATATGTATAGCCTTCTTTGGATGATACGTATGCATGATGAGAATAGATGGAATCCTTACACATAAATCAGTTTCGAAAGGAAGAATGGTCCAATATTGGAGCTTCTTATACACTTTCAGAAACTAATAAATATGTATGGATTTGTATGGATTATATGCATGCAAGTGAATTATGATGATGGATTTTACTCACAAGCTCAAAGAAACATCCTCACTGGTTCAACGCAATACTGCGGAGCCTTCTCACACATAGAAGAAATAGAAGACATGTAAAAATACTTAAGAGACTGAGAGAGGTGACAAGAGACAAGTGACAAGTGACATGAATTAAAAGAATTTGAATTAAGTTACATGTAAAAGATCGTCGTGGTACGTCATGCTAAGCAGTCTACTGATCAAAGGTGGTTCCGACCCTCAAACCATGACAGTTCAACCGAATGTCACACGTAAGAAGGTGAGTTCCACTCCAGTGACCCTATGTCTGTCTAGGCTCGTAACGTCTAACTAAAGAAGTCTAAGACTCATTAAAATCAGCTCTAACTCACTCACACGCTCCACCGAGGGTGAGTCAAGATAGAGATGCTGGTTTCAAGAGCCTATCCTAAATTGGAGTTCTAACTTAAATTTGAAACTAGGTTCTATACTCATACTAGCTCACCTTGGATCCTCACTCGCTCAACCGAGGGTGATCGTCTCAAGGAAACCGTAAGCTAGCATGAGCCCTATGGATGCCTAACAATGATGCTCTAGGAGTTTGGAGGAGGGTTTATATAGTTTTTTGAATGAATTTGGGCCCTTGGATCTAGAGAAATCAACTCTCAACTCTAGGATCACTACTTTCGATTACAACCATTTGATTAATCAAATCAATGGCTTGGAATTGTTCTTTCTATCAAATCTAGTGTAAAGGAGTGAAATTTAGGCGCCCTCATTCTCCACCATTGGATCTGCGGATGATCTGGACCGTCGGATCAGTGCTGACATCAATTCGGATAAGATAAGCCACTATTTTTGGAGAAACTTTGCATTATTGATCTTTAACTGTCAACAAAGTCTTCTTTTATGGAAAAAGTTCGTGGATCCTCCTTCCTTTATGCTTTAGTGCATCTCCACCCTTGAATAGGAGCTCATCTTGACCGTACAACATGGCTCAATCAGCTTTCGCCATGTGGTGGCCCTTCAACCCTTCAATTTGCTTAAACTAGAAAACTGCGGTGATCCTGAAAATTGGACTTTGTAGTCTTTGACCCTCCAAATAGGCTTTGATGAAGATGAAACTTTGTAGGACTATGTTTCCAAAGATCTCCTTCAGGAATATGCAGAAAAAACTCCCATCTGAATCTCCCTTGTACAAGTTTGACTACATTTGGAAGCTTGCAAGGTGGCATTAAGGTCTCTAGGAAGCTCTGATAGCCTTGAAAATTTGTACAAATATGTAGCCACATATGATCTTTATACATGCCAAACCATATGGCTAACATAAATTTCTATACAAGAATTTGTAGGGTCAAACTAGAAAAATTACATTTTTACAAAATGAACATAGCATATCAATGTGCTACAAAATCCATTTTCTACTGAAATTTGGGCTACAGACTGCCTTTGACAATCTTTACAGGTATACGGATTTTCATCTAATTTGGTGACAATGAAATTTTTGCCCTAATTTCCCAACTTTGACCAGCTTTGACCAGCTTTGACCGCTACCATGGACTTTCTTGATTTCTTTGAAACTTTGTATGTGACCTTCCTTTGATATCCTTGATGCATCCTGGACTTCTCGGGGAATTCTGGCTACCTTCGCCAAATATGTTTTTTGTAGGCCTTCACAAGTGAGAGAGGAGAGCAAATCTCGACGACATCGGGCTACTAAAAAATTGTAGCTTGTACATAGTAATGTCTACGATCCTATGCAAACACCTCCTTTTGGAAACTACCTTTACTTCATGACTTTCATTGATGATTTTTCCAAGCATGCATGGGTGTATCCACTCAAAGAAAAGTCTGAAGTGTTCATGTGCTTCAAAAAGTTTTTGGTTTTGGTTGAAAATCTATCAGCATGTAAAATGGGCACCCTCCGTTCTCATCGGGGGGGGGGGGATATATGTCTTTTGACTTTAATGCATTTTTGGCTGAACATGGGATAAAACATAAATATAAAGTGCCATATACACCTCAATAGAATGGAGTTTCTGAACAAAAGAATGGGTCACTCATGGAGATGGCAAGGTGTATGGTCAAGAGTCAGGCTTTACCACATAGTTTATGGCATGAGGCTCTCATGTGTGCAACATATGTACTTAACAAGTGTCCTACTAAAACACTGCACTCTATCACTCCATATGAGGCTTGACATGGTTGCAAGCCATCTGTTGATCATCTACGTGTGTTTAATTGTCTGGCATATGCATTAGTGCCTCAACAACATCGTAGGAAATTGGATGATAAAGAAGTAAAATGTATTTTTTTTTAGTACAATCCTGAAAGCAAAGTCTATCATATGTATCATCCATGGACTAAATGCATTTTGGTTAGCGGTGATGTTGTTTTTGTGGAAGATGTTATTCAGCCTTTACTTTCATGTACAAAGGAGACATCTGTTAGCTCCAAAGACATGTAAGATACTTTGCTTCCTCTTTCTATAGGTGGACAATCTAGTGATGGTCCGGCAACTTCTCAGCCTTTACACGTTTCATATGATGATGTAGATCATTTCAATGTTTATGGAGATTTGCATGATGCACTTGTTCATGGGAGAGCTCATATTGAGGAGGCAAAAACTATGCCAAAATGGCTAGTGCAGTCTTTGTGCGATAGCAAATTAGACACCTCTATCATACTTTACTCGTTCAGGCTCTCATAGTGCCTCTTTTGCATCAAATTGCTATGCTATAGCATCGAGTCTATGTGATGAGACTGAACCAATTTCGTTTGATGAAGCACAAAATTTTGAACATGTGGATGGCTGCAATGCAATCTCAATATGATGCTATCATGAAAAATGATTCCTGGTCTTTATGTGACTTGCCTCCTGGAAAGAAGACCATTGGCACTAAGTGGGTATACAAGATAAAGTGTAAACCTGATGGAACAATTGACATGTATAAGGCTAGGCTTGTTGCAAAGGGTTATGCATAGGAAAAAGGCATTGATTTCGATGAAACCTTTGATCCTACTTGCCGAATGACTACTCTTCGTAGCATTTGTGGACTTGGAGCTCCTCATGGTTGGGATGTACATCAGTTGGACATTAAAATAGCATTTTTGAATGATGACATGCATGAAGAAGTGTATATTTTTCAGCCATATGGATTTGTGCAGAAAGGACATGAAAACTAGGTGTGCAGGTTAAAGAAGGCATTATGTGGTTTAAAGCAAGCACCACGTGCTTGGTATGAAAAAATACATGCCTATCTGATTGCACATGGTTTTGAGAATAGTCCAACTGAAAGCACCTTATATGTTAAGCATGTTAATGATGTGCTTCTGATCATTGTGGTGTATGTTGATGACATGATGCTCACTCGTCCTCATGTGAAGCATATTGCTGATTTCAAGGCTGATTTACATGCCTCATTTTAAATGTTTGATTTGGGGAATTTGCATCATTATTTGGGCATTCAATTTATGCACATTGATGGTGGAATGGTTTTGTGTCAAATGAAATATATTGACACATTATTGCAGTGTTTTGGCCTTGACGACTGTAAAATTATTGCCACTCCTATGGGGACAGGTTTATGATTGAGTCTTCATGATGCTGGAGATGCATTTGATGCTATTCTCTATCAGTAGGCTGTTGGATGCTTGATATACTTATGCATTACTTGGCCAGCTATTTAGTTTACTATCTCATAGATGAGCAGGTTTATGCATTGCCCAAGTGTCAAGCATTGGTAGGTGGTTAAGCGCATCTTTTGCTACTTGCGTGGTACTCGGCTACTTGGGTTGTTTTATCCAAGGGGGATCACTACCGCTGGATTTGCATGCTTTTTTTGACTCTCACTCGGATGGTTGCTATGATACTCGTGTGTCCACTAGTGGTTTTTGCTTCATGCTTGGTAGCTCATGCAGGTCTTGGCTGAGCAAGAAGTAGCCTACTGTGGCCACTTCCAGTTGTGATGGTGAGTATAAGACAAATTTCACCGCAACTATTAGTGTGTGTGGCTCACACGCCTTATGGATGATTTGGGTGCTCGTCAAGCTTCTACCACCACCATCTTCACTGATAGTCAGAGTGCATTATCATTATGTCAGGGAGAGGTTCTCTACTTGAGAGATCAGCTTGGCATATATGACCATGCAGGAGAACATTGTAGACCTTTTCACGAAGGCTCTACCTAGGGAGAAGTTTGAAGCTTTCCACAAAGCTTTGGGCGTACTTCCTTTTTTGGATTGATTCCACATAGCTTAACACTTCCTTATACATGAGTGTCAGCTCCTTGCTCTACACATGTACTACTTCAAAAGTGTTGTGAACTACTTATGCTTTTAAATCATTTTGATGTGATACCTTGAGATTTACATTTTTCTGCATAACTTGCAAAGTGAACCTATATATCAATATCTAAATTAGAGCATCCTACCACTTTATTACCCATACTAAACAAATGCTCTTTTATCCGAGTTTCATTTCCTACATAATGATGTCCATAACATTTGCATTTTATTATGGAGATTGTTTTAACCTCTTGATGAATAATGAGATATGAACATTCTTTTCCCTTTCCCATAATGCTTGCTTTATGAAGACTTTATATCTATAAAAAGACAACATAAATCAAAATCAAATAAGATATAAATTCCACTAAATATATATCTTAAAAAATTCACAAACTACTATGAATCTCTCTTAAAGTTTTTAAATCTATTAGTCTATGTATTTAAATTTCCTATCTATTAAAGTTCTCAATCATACACATGCATTCACTAACACATGCTATTGTGAAGTAAGAATCAATGTTGAGTTAAAAAATCACAATAGTTTTTAATTCTCAATGATACACACACATACAATTACACATACTATTGTGAATTAAGAATAAATTGAAGTATTTTGATGGTGATGCACCATATTGCATTCTACTTTTTGAGAGCTTGAGGATGATATCCTCAAAATAGAAAACCAAGCTCTAAGCACTGCACACGATACTCTACACAAAGGCTACGGAATAGGTAGAAAAGTACAGTACATAGGGAGCACGATCAAAGACTTCTCAGCTGTTATAGAGGTGGTGGAACTTACACTTTGTGGCTGACCAAGCCACTATATGTTTTATTAAGGAACATATACAAAGAGGTGTCTGGTGGCCATTTAGCCTTTCACATGGACACTAATGATAACAATGTCCCATTAAAGGCCAATATGGCCAAAGTAATTATGGGAGAGAAATAAAGAATGATAAAGAATACCTAAGTGTAAGTATAGAAACTATACCTCCCACCTGATGGGCATCATGTAGTAGAGCTTTAGTCAAATCATCAATAGCATTATCTCGACTTTGAACCTTCTCAAGAATAATGCGCTCTATGGATAAGCAATCTCTAATGAAGTGATACCTCACCTCAATGTGTTTGGTCTTTGCATGATAGACCAGATTCTTAGCCAAAGCTGTGGCACTCTGATTATCACTGAGAAAACTAGGTACATGCTGAGGTAAACCCATACCACAAGCAAGACGAGAAAGCCACAATGCTTCCTTACATGCCTCACTTGCTGCACCATACTCTACTTTGCTGGTGGAAACAATTCTACATTCGTGAAGACCTATCTCCAAGAGATAGCACCTCCAGCAAAATGAAAAATGTACCCTAATATAGATGTATGATTGTCTACACAACTAGCGTAGTTAGAATCTATGTAACCAGTAATGGATGTTTTCCCTCTACCTAAGCATAAACACTTGTCCTTAGTGCCACTCAGATATCTCAAAATCATCTTGATCGCTTCCCAATGTTTCTTGCCAGATTAGAGATATATTTGCTCACAATACCCATTGCAAATGCAATGTCTGGTCTAGTAGCTACCATAGCATACATGAGACTACCAACAGGAGACTGATAGGGAATTTTGGTCATGAATTCGTTTTCCTCATCTGATTTGGGGCAATCATCCTTGCTCAATTTTAGATATATGGGTAAAGGTGTACTCAATGCCTTTCCACCCTGCATATTGAACCTATGAAGTACTTTGGATATGTACTCACTTTGAGACAAGTATATGCATCTTTTACTCCTATCACGAGTAATGCGCATGCCAAGAATATGTTAGGCATCCTCCAATCATATAAAATGTTAGACTCTAACTTCTTTTTGAGAATTGACAAGTCATAAGAGGACTTCCCAGCAGTCAACATATCATCAACATAAAGTATCAAGCATATCAAGTTGCTATCTGAGCATCTCTTTGTGTAAGGTATAAGAAGCTCTGAACTCTCTAGGAATTCCTCTAGACTGGCAGAAAAGGTTGAATTCATGTGAGGTATACTCACCCCCATTATTTGAACGTAAATCTTTGAGCTTAGTTCCTTTTTCACTCTCAACTGAAGCAAGCCATTTTCTAAAAGTAGGGAATACCTCATCCTTTGATTTGATAGTATATACTCAAACTTTTCTAGTAGCATCATATATGAAAGTGACAAAGTAAAGAGAACTACCTAATGACCTTGTAGGAATAGGATCACACACATCTGTATGAATGAGATCTAAAGGCTGAATTGAAGAGTCAATGTGTGTTCTATGCAAATTTCTGGTTTGCTTTCCATATTGCCAATGCTCACAAAATGAAAAATTAGAGAAAGATAACACAAATAAGTAGGCAGGACAAGAAAAATTTTCCATTCCACTAGGAGATCTATGGCCCATATGACCATGCCAAATACAAGCCATAGGCTATTTAGTAATAGAATAACAAGTGTTCTTTCGGTGATACAAATAAAAGATAAAGTGATCTAGCTTTGTTCCTTTTGCAATAACCATATTGCCCTTTGATATGGGATAGGACTAAGCATAGAAGGCCACCTTGTAACCAAGGTCATCAAGTTGAACAACTGACATCAAACTGTGTGATAAGTGATGTACATGGCATACATTATGCATAGTAAATTTTGAACCATCAATGAATTGCAAAATCATATCTCCAATCCCCACAATGTCACCCTAGTAAGAGTCACCAATTCTCATAGTACCAAGAGACTTTGCTGCATAATTAGAGAACCATTCTCTATGTGGTGTCACATGGAAAGAAGCACTAGAATCTAGCATCCATGTGTGGGAAAGAGAATCAGCCATAAGAGCCTCAGTGGGCACAATACTATCAAGTGTCAACACATCAGCATCATCCGAAATAGCATTAATTTCTTCAATCTTCATAGTGGAAGTAGATGGTGCAAGTAACTGTTTAATATGCCCATTAACATTCTATCCTTTACATAAAAATCCTTTTCTAAGGCATAAGAATCTTTCTTCATGTTTCCTTTCTTATGAAAATAATGGCATTAGATGTCCATCTTCTTCGATTTATTTCTACTCTTATTCGGTTGACCATTCCTTTCCTTGTTCTTGCTCCTACCACATTGCTAGTTTTTTCCTTGTTAAGAGTTACGAACATTATATCCATATCCACTCTAAGTGCCAACCATAGATTTTCTAGGAATCTCCTCACTCAAGAGTGCTGTATATATGTCATCATAGACTAGTTTACCTTGAGGTACACTATTGCTAATAGCTGTGCAAAACGTATCCCATGATGATGGCAAGGTGCACAACAACAAGACTGCTTTCATTTCATTATCAATATGCATTTTCTGAGCCTATAGCCGAGAGAATATAGCATCAAACTCATTTAGATTAATAGCAACACTATCTGTGTCCTTCATGCTAAGGTCATATAACTTTCTCATCAGATACACTTTATTTGATACCTTCTCTTTCTCATATGTATTGCATGACTTCTTCCAAAGCTCCTCTACACTTTCACAATCTAATAATGTAAAGTAAACATTATCTGCCATGTGCAATTGAATGGTAGACCTAGCCATTTCATCTAACTCATCCTCATCATCTTCATCCATGTCAATAGGCTTCTTTGAGATTCCATTTCTTGGCTTCCATTTCTGCCTTTGAATCGGCACATCTTTATCTGATTCTTCCTTAGAGAAAAGTTTGTGCCATCCAATTTTCGAATCTCAAAATGGTCTTTTGCTTGCAAGTTATAATTCCTCCTTGGAACACTCGCACTAGACCTTGATCCACCAGACATGCTTAAAATCTCTGATACTATGATGGTAGAAAACTCAATAGAATGATAAGGGAGCTAGACGAGTCCAAACACCACTAAGGCTCAAAGAAGGATGACCAATTTTCAGATTCTAGGAGAGAATCTAGCAATCTTCCAAAAAAAATGAATTAATTAATCATAATGAACAACTATAAGGATTATGTGAGAATAAATATGCTCACATCAATAAGTGTATGGAGGAGTAAATCAAACACTATATAGTTGATGAAACCACAAAATCTAGAAAACGTTTGCAAGAGTATCCTCTACAAAATGAGCATATGATTAGTGTGAAAATCTCATAAAACTGGAAGTACTAACATGTTTACGTGTATACTGCATATAACCAGTTACCCCAAAGAAGCCAACTAGGCTTATCGAGCACCTATGAACAACTATCATACATCTCCTATGGCGAGGCTGGGTAAGTCGTCCACCTGCATCTATGAAAAGACCCCGACATCTGGGTGTCTCGTAGTTAAGAAAACCTCACCACAATCCTCTTTATCAAATGTAAAAGGCTTTATGCAAAAAACATAACTCCCATATCAATGACCACATGGACATACATAAGCGGTATCCACAGAAGCATACATATTGTATATGTGCTCAATATATGCAATAAAATGACATTGAAAGGCTGAATGCATAGCCTAAAACTTAGCCAACAACACCTACAAGTGTCTGTCAACTCTATTGTTTAGGTTCAAAAACTTGCATAACTTTGAAGTTGTTGCTCCCACCACAACTAAAAACGTTTCACAAAACCTGTATTTTTATGACTCTGGTTGAAAACACTAAGAAAAGAGAGTCACATATATAGATATGAAAAGAAGCATGAGAGAGACATAGAGTGTGTAGAGAGACAAAGAGTATGCAAAGTGTGTAGAGACTCTCTCATAGATAGTGGAAAGCCTAAGAGCCAAGGAGTGGTGAAGAGAGTATTGGCCATAGTATTACCAAGGACGTGGTGGAGTTCGACTATGGACGTGTTGAGGAGTTCAACCTTATTGGAGTCCTAAGTGTAAGGATGCAAAGGAACAAACCACTTGGTTAAGGTGAAGAAATGTCAAAGAGGTCAACTACACAAGAACTTGGAAGTACTTGGTTGTAATTTTCTATCTAAACTGCTACACATAGTGAGTACTTTTGGATTGTTCATGAAATTGTAATTTTCTATTGAAACCAACGTAGATATAACTTTTAATGCAACATTTCTTTCTCCTTCTTCTCTACTCTTTCTTCTCCTACAAACACTCAAGCCCCTTTAACTAAAGAATTCTCCCAACCATTATCAACACATACAATTGGACAAAGCAGCTTGAACATAGTTGGAAAAAGGCCAATCACAATTCTCAAGTGAAGAAGAAGAAAGTACAGAAGGTGTCGACACACCAAATTGAAGATGTAACTTTCCTTTCTCTTGAAGTTCATCTTAAGCTCACAAAGAGGATGCATATTTTGGTGCAAATATAAAGCCTAAAAGCTTGGCATTTGGATTATGGAATAGACTCATAAATCATCACATTCAAAGATGTTCATGAGAACATTCATGCTTGCAAAATCTCTAAGAGTAAATATTGTGTATTCACTTTGGTCATTTGTTATAGCTAAAAGTGACAAAGAATCTCATAGATTAAGGAAGCCAAAATTCTAAAATGTTAGCTCAAAATCAAGGTTGATTTCTCCCTAAAATCTCATATCACTTTTTAGGTGAGTGACTCACTAGATTCAAATTCAAATTTAAGAATAAATAAACCTTCTTCTTAGTCATGGTGGGTGTCATCATATCATACACATGTTGATGCAATACTTTGAGACACTCATTCTCTATATGCTGCTATAGTACATTCATATGCATATTGAATTTTTTTTAATGAATTTCTCTCCATGTAAGTATCCAAATACTATACTTTGACTTGGATCTGTTAGATACGAGTATCCAACACCAATATATCAAGTTTCATGAGCATTGGATCACTAAAACTTGAGACACAACTATTTGAAGATCAGTGTGTCTGCACTTCATCTTGCCCTTAAAAATTTGAGGTGAGCCCCAAGACTTATAAGATTTATATCTCAGAGTATGGTTCATATATATTCTTTAGAGAACTTGCTTTACTTTTCAATTAGATATGTGCAAGAGCTTTGTAGTCAATTTATAGCAGGTTGTGAGCTTTAGAAGGCTTCTTCAATCCTTGCAAAGTGGAAGTTTTCTGTTTTGATGCAAACAACTCAAAATAATGTTTCAAAGGACTTGATGATTCTTTGTGCATGTTTGTGTAGCTAGAGAATGACATTAATCATCATTGGAGTCACATTGGCTATTGTAGAGAAGGTTTGTTGCAAACACCACTCATCTCTAGATACATCATATCACCTCTTCATAGTGGTATCAAAGCTACCAAAGCATCATGGGTGTGTTGGAGTTTGAGGTCTTTGGAAACATACAAACAACACAAGGAAGCAGAAGAAGAAGCTTGGAGCACAACATACAATATTGAATGTATTACTAGGTGAATGTACAAAGATGGGTGACTGATTAGGGTTATAGGCATATATACAAGCCCGAGGAAAAAACATCCTAAAGAGGGAAAAAGTACTCTGGTGGTCCTAAGTGTGTTTACACACATCAATATATCAACAGATTCCCCCTAGGAGTGATGCGGTGGAGAAGGAGTTGGCACTCATGTATAAGGGTGTGCCAAGCTATTTGGAATCAATTCACAACAGGAAGTAAGCCGAAAGCTTTGGGAAAAGCTTCAAACTTCTCCCCACATAGAGCCTTTGTGAAAAGGTCTTCAATGTTCCCATGTGTGGGCACATATGCCAAACTGATCTGTCGAGTAGAGAAACTTTCCCTAGCATATTGATAGTGCACCTCAATGTGCTTGGTGCAAGCATGGAACACAAGGTTCCTCACAACTACCAATGAGCTTTGGCTGTTAGTGAAGATGGTGGTGGAAAAAGACTAACCAATACTCAAATCAGTCAGAAGGCATCTAAGCGACACATGCTCAAAAATTGCTATGGAAGCTACTCTATACTCAATCTTAAAACTAGAAGTGGCCACAATAGTCTGCTTCTTGCTCAAGCAAGATATGCATGAGCTACCAAGCATGAAGCAAAAACCACTATTGGAAACATGAGTGTCATATTAACCAACCCAATCAAAGTCAAAAAAAGCATTTAAATCTGGTGGTAGTGATCCACCCTTGGGATAAAACAATCCAGCCTACCAATGCTTGACACTTGGAAAATGCATAAATTTTCTCATCTTTGAGATACAAAACAAAATATCAGGCCGCGTTATGCATAAGTAAATCAAACATCCAAGAACCTACTGATAGAGAACACCATCAAATGCATGACCACCATCATCAAGACTCAATTGTAAACCTAGTTGCATAGGAGTGGCAATAGGTTTGCAATCTTCAAGGCCAAAATGGTGCAATAATGTGTCAATATATGCACAACTATTCTGCCATCAACTTGCATAAACTCAATGCCCAAATAATGATGCAAATGCCCAAATTTGACATCTCAGATGAGGCATGTAAATCAGCCCTAAAGTCAGCAATATGCTTCTCATTAGGGCTAGTGAGCAACACGTCATTAACATAGACAACAATGGTTAGAAGCACATAATTTGCATGCTTAATATATAAGGTGCTTTTAGTTGGATTGTTCTCAAAACCATGTGCAATCAAGTAGGTGAAGAAAAAAAGGCTATGTCGCAGCAACAAAAAGCTTTTGAAGTCGATAAAGCGACAGACAAAGAGAGCTTGAGAGATAGAGAATGTGATTCTCTTCTCGTACCCACAAATGAGATAAGATGAAATGTGTGCCTTCAATTAAGTGATGGAGAGTCATGCTATTATACAAAAGTAGGAGCTCCTTTTTGACCAATCAAAAGGCGATAAGGCTTTAGATAGGATTACCTTCTTATTTGCAGAGGGTTCACACACAACAGTAAAGCTCATAGCTAACAATCCCCCCCTTGAGCTTGACCATACACATAGCTCTTTGCGAACTATCCTTTCCTCACAACTAGGCTAGGGTGGTACAAATATATCTTTCCTTCCCATGTACAAAGAAGGTGGTACAATGTAAATATCCTTCCTTCAACAAACTCATGGGTGGTACAAGAGCTTCCCTATACATATGAGGGTGGTACAAAGAGGGTGTTTTACAACACATCATCATAGATGAAATTGACTTGAGCTTCTTCTTCTTCTTCCTTTGTCTCCTCTGCTACGTTGATGTTGCTGGGCCTTTTGTTGAAAGCTCCTTTGTTGTTGTTGCGTAGATGACAATGCTTTGTAGCATGGTTGGATTTACCACATATTTTGCAAGGTTTAACTCTGATACCAATCCTTAGACAAATGGTTGGTGCGACTACAATGAATACATTTTGTAGCTCTTACAACCAAGGCATTTTTTATGAATTCATCATGTGTTTTCAACTTATTTCCATGTTGTTGTAGAGAATTTATGACATCTTCTAATCTAGGGATAGGGTCTTTTTCTTTAAGAACAATTACAATTTGTCCGAACTTACCATCAGGTATGGCTTTGATTAGTACGGCTACTTGATCCTCATTTTCAATAGGGCATTGCACATAAGCTAATTGGGTACATATGTTTTTTGGCTTGTTTACAAGAGTAGGTATATCTTCTCCTTGAGACATCGTAAGAGAATAAAGTTGCATTTTAAGTCCTATTTTGGAGTTTCTACATATAGCCCCAAAGTCTTGCTCTAAAGTAATCCATGCTTGATTTTGCGTAGTGAATTCACCCAAGAAATGTACATCATTATCATCTATAGAGGTGAGTAGCATCCCAAGTGCTTGCTCATCCTTTTCCGTGAAATATGGTGGCCCTCTTCTATGTTCAAGTGTTTCATTTGGTGCTAATGGTTTCGTGACGGATCATAGTTGTTTGGTCATAAGATGCCATTTGATCTTTGTTTGCCATGTGTGGAAACCTTGGCCATTGAATTTGTCTAGAGGTTTTTCACTCATTTTGGAGAGGTCTTACCAAAGTGACTCAACTTTGCAGTGTCTAACCCCTCACAAAAATCTTTTATTTGATGAAATTATTGTAACGGGAAGGTTTTACCATTTATACATGATGGCAGTGTGTAATCCCATGAGTTTAGAGAGAGAAGAAAACTTACGACATAGTAAAATTTTACAAAGATAAGTGTGATTATGAAGAGAAAAGGCTTTTGTGATTCTCTCTTTAGATACTCTACTTCCTTGACAATAGAAAGTTGACGTAGTCCATTTTCAAAGAGAGCCATTTCAAAGAGAGAAGAATTCAGAGTTCTCGCATTATTTCATTGAACATGTGCCATAAGGGTAAACATAACAACAATGCTCATTTACGTATTTACTCCTACTTGATGAAAGGAACGTAAATAAATAGAGGATCTCCTATCGAGGAGAAACTTTGCTATCGAAGAATAAAGCTCTGGTCGTTGGTGTTTATGAGATTTTATTGGTAAACTCCCACTGTTGATGTTAACTAAGAGAAATGGACCTCAATCAACTACTCCGTCAAGTTGTGCCTCCTCACAATGAAAATGTTCGAATACCTGCACACCAACTTTACAAAGCTGCACACCAAAAGAAGTGCTAGAAATTTAAGCACCATAATATCTTCGTGGCTTTAAATCACTCCAAAGAACATTTCTATCATTTGAAACTAAAGTAGAGAACGTATTGATCAGAATATATGTAATGTCAAAACTATTTGTCTGCTGCCACGCGCTTACCACAGATATGCTACCAGATATGCTACCAGGTGCTTACCACAGATATTCAACAAGTAGTACCTTTGAAAATGATGTATGCATTCGAGATCGAACTATCCAGCTTGGAAAAGCTTTGACCCGGTCTACGTAGAAGCTTGAAATCTCTATTACATGATTGATCTATTGGCAATCATAGACGCCTTTTTTCGCTTGCTCAACATCGATCATTTTCTTCATCTTCATAATGCGGACCTTCACTGTTGACGTAATCTCTGTAGGTACATGCCATAAAGGTGAGCTTCCACGAATTCTTAGAAAAATGTGAAATCATACACAGTTGAGGATGAAGCAGCTCGAAGCCCGTCGCATTTCTTGATGATAAAGAAGTAAAGAGAAACATTGCCATGGTTGCTGCATATGCAAAGCTAGCACCAATACCAATCTATGTGTAGCAGTCATAGGTGATGGCCCAACTTGGAGTTTTGCCACGATGGCTCTGATACCATATGAAGAAAAAGGCTATGGCGTAACAACAAAAAACTTCTGAAGTCGATGAAGCGGCAGATAAAGAGAGCTAGAGAGATAGAGAACGTGACTCTCTTCTTTTACGCACAAATGAGATAAGATGAAATGTGTGCCTTCAATTAAGTGATGGAGAGTCATGCTCTTATACAAAAGTAGGAGCTCCTTTTTGACCAATCAAAAGGACATAAGGCTTTAGATAGGATTACCTTCTTATTTGGAGAGGGTTCATGCACAACAAGTAAAGCTCATAGCTAACAATAGGCACATATCTTTTCTTACCAAGCAGGTGGTGCTTTCTTCAAACCATATAATGCCTTTTTCAACCTACATGCTTTGTTTCCATATCCGTTTTGGCAAAAACCACAGGGTTGAAAAACATACAATTATTCATGTAAGTGGCCATTTAGAAATGCAGTTTTACTGTCCAATTGATGTACATTACACTCAAGCATCCTTAGCTATTTTGCAAGAGGGAGTGCAAGATAATGGCACGTTTGAGAGACAAAGCTATCAATGCATGTGCTTGAGCATCTTTGCCATCTCAAAGAAGTTTCTTTGCAATAGCAGTAGCAAGGAATGTAACACGAACAAGAATTTGAAGATCTTCATCTTGGACACTATTTGCATCGCCTTCAATAAGTGCATTTGTAGGTGTAGTAGGTCATTTTTCAACACCTTGAAAAATATTCCAGAGTCCTTTTGCAACCAATATATGATGCATCATATATGACCATAATGGGTAATTAGTACCATCCAACTTATCCTCAGCAGCCAAAATATAGAATACATCATTGCTTGCAACCATGGCCACTAACTAAAATGCCCTAATGTAGAAAAATTACTGTATCTAAAAAAAGTTGAGCAGAACTACCCAATTAAGCTTAGGTAGACCTATAGTAGACTTTGCGGTGCTTGTATTGGCAAACCAAAATCTGTATATATGTTTGGCACAAAAGGATGAAATTTCCTACACAAGCACTAGAATAGTGCATTTAGAGGCCAAAACAAGTTCAGACACAGTTTTTGACACCTTGAGTATGCTCATGAATTTTTGTGGGATTGTGAGACTGTGATGGGAAGTGTGTTGAGTGTTGGAATTCTGGGCCCCAAGATCGTTCCAAACTAAAACCTTTTGAGCATACACACTTAATTAATTAAGATGATAGGTGAGAGATAGAAAGAAAGAGATCTTGAGATAAGGATAGGGAAGGTAAGTTGGATGCTTACTCACTAAAAAATAGATGTCCAAATTACAACATGGGAGTACTACTCAACCATACAAAGTGGTGCACTCACTAATGGAAGAATATCCAAGAAGATGATGATACAAAATTTAGATTATGTTGAAATAATCTAAGTGTGTGAAGTGAATGAGCAACGAAGCTAACCTTATTCTCACAAAATAGTGTAACAAAATTATAAATCAACAAACCCTAATTTTGAGATTAGGGTAGAGAAACCCTGAAAGCAAAATATAAGGTCAACTCACAAAAGATAGTTACCAGCACCTTGTAGAAGACTTCTTGCTCCAAGAGAGTAGCCTTTCCTTCACCAAATCTCCACCTCCTCAAGAGTGTGTGAACACTCTCTCTTCAAGAAGACCTTCAAATTCTAGCTTGAAATCTTTGAGTGAGTGAGTAAACAATGAGCAAAGGACCTCTTTATATAGTATGTGTATCCATTGAAAAGCAAAACTAAAAGCAATAAAACTAAAGAAATCATTTCCAAAGATAACTGCGAGAAACAATGCCGCTGCCACATATGCTTTTCTGAAAAAAAGTTTTTTTATCACGTTGCTGTCGACGGGTTTCGAACCCAGGTGGATTGAGTTTGCTTCCAAATCATTTGCCCTAGACCAAGGCACCCATGAGCTTTTGTTCTATACTTTATAAAACATATAATGTATATTCCATATGTGCTGTGCCCATTCGCTTGAAGACTTCATCTTTAAGTCTTGGATCATGTGAACATTGTACAATAGGACATTATATCCAACAATCCCTCCTTCAATGTCAAATTGGTACAAGCTTCAGTAACCTACAAATCTTCTCATGACTATCTCTAGACAATGCTTTGGTAAAAATATCTGCAACATTCTCACTAGAAGGAACATAAACCAGCTCAATGTGCTTCATAGCTATCTGCTCTCGAATATAGTAGTGTACCTCTATATGCTTTGTCCTTGCATGATGCACTGGATTCTTAGCTAAAGCTTATATAGCACTCTTGCTATCTAAAAATATCTGAATGGGTTCATGTACTCTTACATCAAGATAACTAAAAATCTTCTGCAACCAAACTGACTCTAGAGTAGCTGTAAATGCTGCACGATATTCAGCTTCACACGATGAAGTGGAAATAGTGGGTTGTCTCTTCGAAAGCCATGAGATAAGACAATCTCCAAGATGAAAACAAAATCCACTAGCACTTATTCTTGTGGCTCTATCACCTACCCAATCAGAATCTAAAAATCCTTTTAGTAACAAATGTATAGATTTTGAAAATATCATAGCAAAATTTGAAGCTCCCTTCAAATATCAAAAGATCCGCTTTACTACTTTCCAATGTAACACTGTCGGATTCTTCATGAACCTTGATACTTGAGAAAGTGAAAACTGTATATCAGGATGTGTATTACAAAGATATATCAAGCATCCAACTATTTGGCTATATAAAGTAGCATCAAATGACTCTGCATCTGCTACTATATGTAAAAATGCATTCTGATCCATAGGTGTTTGCATAGGTTTAGAATCAACCATCTGAAACCTCTCCAAAAGTTTCTCAATGTACTTCTCCTATGTCATATAGATACACTCATCTCGAAGCAGAAACTGAATCCCAAGATAATAATGCAAAATGCCTAAATCATTCACATCAAATGTTTGCTTCAATTGTTCTTTGGACATTTGCAAATCTTCATCTCTAGGACTTGTGACTATAATACCATCCACATAAATGATTGCTATAATCATCATACCTGTTTCAGCTTTGACATAAAGAGTTGGAGCCGCATCTGAGTTATGGAAACCAATGGATAAAAGATATGTATGTATCTTTTGATACCATGCTCTAGGTGCCTGTTTTAAACCATAAAAAGATTTTATAAGCTTACACACTAAGTGTTCTTTACTTGTCTCTTCAAAACCTTCTGGCTACTGAATATACACATCCTCGTGTAAATCACCATGAAGAAAAGCAGTCCTAATGTCAAGTTGATATATATGCCAACCAAAATGTGCTATTAGAGGAAGGATTGATCCAATAACAGTCATCCTAGACATAGGAACAAATATCTCATCATAATCAATACCTTTTTGTTGTGCATATCCTTTGACAACCAATCTTGCTTTGTACCCGCCAATAGTACCATCTGCTTTTCTTTTGATTTTGAAGATCCATTTTACACCTATAGCCTTCTTTCCCTCTGGTAACTCACATTGCTGCCAAGTTTGATTCTTATGAATAGAATCAATCTCTTCCTGCATAGCTTTTCTCCAAATAGGAATGTTAAGTGCATCTTTAACACATGCAGGTTCACCTTCAATAGTCATAAGTGCCAAAATATCATGAATCTCAAAGTCTTCAGCAAAACTTACATGATCTTTTCTTGTTGTTGTTTTCTAGTCTAACTTCTTATTCTTATATGATCTTGTTGTTGTTGTCTTGTCTGAATCCTTGTTCTTCGAGTAAAAGTCTTTTTACCACTATCTTTCCAAGTCCGATATAACCAAGTAGGTGTATCTTTAAATAGTGGTGAAACTCTTTCTGACCCTTGAGTTTCCAGAGGTTGTGGAACTTGTCCTGCCGAGGTACTAGGACTTTCTGGAACTCTAACTTCTTCCATTTTTAGAACCAAAGTCTCTTGTGGAACTGAATCTGTAGAAGGTTATGAAATTCCTCTTTCTTAAACTTTTTCTTGAATCCTAGGAATTTTAACTCCCTCATGATATGGCTGAACATGTACATCCAGAATCTTTCTAAAAAATCCATAGTCATTTTCACTAATGAACTCTGGAATTTTTGCTTCTTTATTATAGATCTTATTTTCAGCAATATAAGCATTACGTGAAAGAATAACTTCACCTATGTCTGGAACATAAAACCTGTATCCTTTACTCTCAACAAGATATCCAATCAAAATAACTTTCTTTGCTTTTACATCTAGTTTGCCCCGGTCCTTTTTCTCAACATGTACATAAGAAAATGATCCAAACACTCTGAAATAATTCGCATCAGGTTTTCTACCATAATAAGCTTCATAAGGTGTGATTATCTTTAAAGCTTTTGTAGATGATCTGTTCAAAATGTGATTAGCTGAAAGCTTCTTGGATGCCATCATGCTTTGCATCATTTTAACAAGTAATCTCCACCTCTATCACTTCTGAGAATCTGTTGAGGAGTATAAGCAATACTCCTCAACACCATTATGCTGAGGAGTATAAGCAATAGTAAGGTGTCGAGTAATACCTTTCTCATCAAGAAATGTCTGGAACTCTTTTGATAAGTATTCTCCACCTCTATCACTTCTGAGAATCTGGATAGTTTCCTGAATTTCATTTTCAACCATAGGTACAAACTTCTTGAAGATAGGAAAGACTTCTGACTTCAACTTAAGACCATAGATCCATGAGTATCTCGTAAAATCATCAATAAATAGAAAAAAATACTTGAAGCTCTGAATAGGGTGTGCTCTCATAGGTCCATTCACATCTGAATGAATAATCTGCAATTTCCTGGTAGCTGTAATATGACCATGTTTCTTAAAAGGTAGTTTATGCATTTTACCTTCAAGACAACCTTCACACATATCTAAATCATTGGGTAGCTTGAATGAGGGTAAACTCTCAACCGTACCTCTGTCTTTGATACTTTTGAGAGCTCCAAAAATAATATGTCCAAATTTTTCATGCCATAGCTTCATATCTTCGGCCGATAACAAAGATTTGACTGCATATGCCTGAATGATTTTTGACAAAACAAAGATCCGTCCTCTATGCTCACCTTGAAAAATACACTTGTCTTCTTTGTGTGATAAGATCTTAAAAAGATCTCTCTCAAATACAACTTTAAAACCATCACCTAAAAATGCAGATATAGATAGCAGGTTCTTCTTCATTTCAGGCACATAAAGAAAATCTGAACTCTAAAAATTACCACCTTCTCTTGACCTTAGGGTTACTGTACCTATTCCCACAACATCCAAATCATTGCCATCTGCAATAGTAACTCTTCTACCTGAAGAATAGGAAAGAGAAGAAAACACATCTCTGCAACCTGTCATATGCTTTGTAGCACGTGAGTCAAATATCCAAGGACTTGCTAAAAGAGCTTGTAAATCTGCCCGATCAAAAGCTACTTCCTCAATGGTGATACACACATATGAATCACCTTGAGATTTCCGTTTTTTTAAATCATCTTCTACAATATTACTTGATGCCTTTTTCTTTTCTACTGCAATCCTTTTATCACATGTTGCTTTTAAATGTCCAGGTTTCTTGCAGTAAAAACATATTACTTCCTTCTTCTTAGAAGACTTCTCTTTAGATGTAGTAGATACATAATATGAAGTAGAAGGTGAAAGGGACTTACTTTCCTTTATGGATTGTTTTTCCTTCTTCTTCTTTTTCCCATTTGATGAAGATAAAAGTGCTTCTTCATTCTCTTCCATTCCCTTCCACTGATCTTCATCTTGAAGCAACAATAATTCGAACTCTTCAAATGTAACCTCTCTATCTCTTGTGGTAAGAGTAAGAGTAGTTATGAAAGACCGATATGAAATAGGAAGTGAATTAATCAGCATATTTACCATTTCTTCATTTGATATCTCAACTCCTACATTTAGAAGTTCATCTCTCAAGTCAACGAGTCTAGTAATGCGGTTTTGAATAGGCTCACCAGCTTTCATCCTTGTATTTGCTAGTTGTCTCAAGTGAGCTTTGCATGCTCAAGAAACAAAGAAAGTACGAAAGATGGAGGAAAAGAGAGAAAGAGATAGAGAGAAGTAGAGATGGAGAGAGGTTATGAAAGAGAAAGAAGAAAGAGAAGAAGTAGAAAAAAATAAAGAAAGAGAAGAGTAGAAAAAAATAAAGAAAGAGAACAAAGAAAGAAAGAGAAGAGAGAAAGAGAAGAAGTAGAGAAAGAGAAAAAAACATGGAGAAAGTGATGGAGATAGAAATGAGAAAAAAAAAGTAGAGAGAGAGGAGAAGAAGAGAAGAGAGAAATGTGAAGAAATAAATAGAGAAAGAGAGGAAGAAGAAGAGAATGACGAAGGAAGAAAGAGAGGAAGTAGAAAGAAAGAGAAGAGAAAGAGCAAGGTTAATATACGTACCTCCACTTAAATGGCCATAACTCTCTCATATGAAATCCAAATTGGATGATTCCACTTGCTATAGGAAGTAGACTTCAAGGGCTTTCCAATGCATAACTGGAAGCTATCTTTGGATATTTAGAAACCACCTGTAGAGAGCATTTAATTCTCTGCATACTTCTTCAAGGAGATATGCTGTCCACTCACCTAGCTCCATTGTTTTAGCCATAACTTCTTCTTCTTCATAGAATATCCAAATCAAGAAATTCAACTTGGTATAGATTCTACACTTCAAGACCTTTCTGTTAACTGTTATAATCCATATTTGAACCATTGAAAGCCATCTCTACACAAGCTTTTAGATGGCTATTCACTGGCGAGAAACCCTTCTTGAGTGAATTGAGTGTCCAATTATGATAATTAAGACTTTTTAATAATATTTTGAAACATTTTGGATAGAAAAGAATTGTTTTCAATACATTTGCATTATAGTTTTTATTTCTAATAAATTCATTTGAATACCTCTCGCATCAAAGTTTATAATTTTGCATTGTATTTTCTTTCAGTTTTATGAAATCAACATTGGAATGTGCATGAAAGCTAGTTTTTACGTGAATTTATCTATGCACATAAAGTTACACTAACTTATGTTGATTTATAGAAGCATGCATGGATCTTGTTTGTGTGTTTTAGAGTCTTTGGCAGATATTGAAGGCTGAAAAAGACATTGTTATGAGGGCGTGTAGTGCCCAAGAACACATTGTGGAAAAGTTTCTTATTTGCAGGTTTATGGAGTAAATAAAGTGGTTTTCCAACCACTAGGCTGATGCCTATCATTGTAAAGACTATTTTTTTTTTTTCAGGCTTCATTTTCCTGGCGAAATGCTGCCGGAAATTTTGTAGCCACATGGCGTTATATGCCATGTGAGAACTAGAGTGATGTTGTGTTGTGTGAGAGAAGAAGTCTTGTGTCAGCATAGCTAAACCTATATAATTTTATTGAAGTAGATAATAATATGCATGAGTGAATGCATGCATACATAGACGATATGATTGCTACAAAGTTGAAATGCATGATGCATTTTTTGTTTATAGAAGATCACTTTTATTTATCACCACGACGAGTTAGGGTGAGCATGAGGTATGTGATCGAGGTACCAGGCATAGGCTAATTATGAATTTAGAAAGTAAAAGTATATACATCAAGAGCAACTAACATGTGTTTTTGACTAGTAACACATGAGCACATAAACTGCTTTTCATGCGAGTATAGGTACTTGATATAGACGCTTATCTCGAGTCCGCACAAGAGTGCTGTGGATATGATCATCAATACAAGTATTAAGTGCTTTTATATGATTAGTTGTAATGAGATTAATGAATATTCAAGAAGCACAATGAATAGAATGACATCAATAGATGTTCACTTTTTACAAAAGGGTCGATACTATGTAAGAGTTGATTTTTCAACGAGACGATTTGGATGATTATTTGGTTTGCATTGATCTAGATGATCATATATTTGTGGATATATCTCCATGAAATAATCCATCCAAGATAATGAATTATTTTTTTTAATCATAAGGATTAACATGTGTTGTCATTTTTAAGTTTGAAAAAAATGATCGAGCAAATAGGTAGTGAGGTAGTAGCCTCATAGAGATTTGGATGCTGCTCTTTGAGGGAATGCCCAAATTTGTTGAAATTTGGAGGGCAAGTAGCTCTTAAAATTGTCTTTAAGCTGACCAAGTTTCAAGTAATTTGGAGACTTTTAGATAGGTCAAGTGACCTCTGCACTAAAAGTGCTGCTACTAGAGGTAGAGGCCTGAAACAAGTGACATAGGCCTGTTGCAAAGGGCATTTCTGTTAATTGGTAGATCCAAATGGAATTTCTTTTTCTTGGACATGAAAGCTTGATAGATGCACTTTATGCATGCCCAGTTTCATTGTTTTTAGAGATCATTTAATAGTTCAAATAATCTCTGCACATCAAAGTGCATTCTTTGCAATTTATGAAATGATCAGAGAACATGTCACCTAGAGGTGATTGGTTCTCTTAGCTCATTTAATCAAATTGAATGATTTTTGATTGTAGCATTAGCTTCATACGTCCAAATAGTGTATATAAAATTTCAAGATGAAAGGTTTCTCCATATAGGAGATATAAATAAAAGAGTAAAAGTTAGCCTCTGCAAATTTTTAAACTTTTGCAGGTATAGAGGCTTAGTATTTCAGTCATTGTGCAAGCTCCAAATGTCCAAATACTATGAAACTTATACCAAAAAAATAGCAGTTGCTATGTGCTATTAAAATTTGGAAGAAATTGAATATCATTTGATAGATCAAATGACCTATTCTTCTGAGACTAATCTCTAGCGAGGATTTTCCAAAGAGTGATATATGTGTCTGATGAGCACATGATATCTTCCTATTGGAAACTCCAGTTTCAAAACTTTTTGTTGGAGAAGCTACTCCATTATAGACCCTATGTTATAACCAAAATTCAAGGATTTTGAAAGTTATCTTCATAGTTAGAAGATATTATAAAAGTGCAGTAGTAGTGTCTCTAGGCTCACCTAAGTGCACGTGTAGCAGAGATAGAATTATACTTTTGAATGAGTATTTGATTTCATTTTGAATTGAAATTTTGTGAGACCAAACTAGATAAGGATCTAGATTTGGGCACAAAGAATATAGCATTTGGAGTTTGTTTGATCAGTCTAAGGGTTTCAAGAAGATGACCGTGTACATGGTCAGAGTTGGTCGTCAAGTGTTTGACCCTTCTAGTAAATTGGTCATAAAACTCTGAGAAAATATCCAAATCAAGTTTACTGCTGTTGGAAATTGTTTATGTAGGAGGCATTGTTGAAAGGAAAAAACTTTTCACAGGTTTTGCATGATATTTTTTGAGATGGTTTGATGACCATGGGCTAGATATGCCCTAGATACTTGTTTTTTGAGCATTGGTTTATGGTGACCATTCTCAGTAGGATAGAGGAGACTCTGTCGAAATTTTCAGAAATATATATAGTGCCATGAGAGCATGGAACAGGAGAACTTTAGTAGTTGTTCTCATTTGGTATAAGTGGATTCATACAAGTCGTATAAATTCCAATTTATCATGAGTTGATATTTGATGCAAGCTGCATCCTTCGCAACTCTAGTTGAGTTGATTTATTAAATAGTTTCTCAGTTCTCAACTCAAGATGAGTTGATGTTACAGATAGTTATGAGTGACAGAGTCATAGGAATGACTCTGTTCTTTCCATCAAGGGAAGAAAACACTTCAAGAACACTTCATGATTTCATTATTATTATTTATGGTTGTGAGTACTCACCGGTTATTCTTATCATTTTTGAGAGAAGTGTTCGACTTTAATCTCATACACCCATCTATGTGGAGTATAAAGTTGATGGTACCGGACATCAAACTTTGTATTCTACCTAGGTGTAGAACAGATCGTATGGGAGAGAAGTCTCTGAGATTGTATTTTGGATATGATCTGGAGTTCATTTATATGATCTTCTGGTATCATCTTATTATTAGACAACAGAGGGGCAGTTGAGACAGTCACTCTGTATGTGATTGAAAACAAGGCAAGTCTGCAGGCAAGTAGCCTAGAAGCGGAAAGGCAAGGTTTGCACATAAGAACTATGAATAGGCAATTGCATTGAGAAGAAATTGATAGAGTACGTACTACTTTATTTGATATGCCTGAGAATAGGCCATGGTTCATACATAGTGTGTATGAGGTGAGCTAGATGCTTAGCCTAGTGGGCTATGAGTGTGCACACATCTACTTACCATTGTTCCGGGTATTTCATGGACTCATATTATAGTCCTCATTATATCTAAGAGTGTCAGATTATTACAATAGTCTACTTGAGAAACCTCATTCCTAGTTAGGAATGATTTGATCATAACGATGATCAGATCGTGATCATGGATAAAGCAAACATCTTGATGTTATTATTGAGAAGGTGGTCGTAATTCCACTAGTTGCTAGACTTTCTTAGCAGGTCTTCACTTAGCATGATGGACTTGGTTCTAGAGAGATATTTTGATCCATAGTTTGGATTATTATATATGATAGATTGAAAGTTGGATCCATAGTTTGGATGTGATTGATTGAGATCTTAGTCCAGACTTGGGATGTGACTGATTGAGATCTTAGTCCATAGTTTGGATGTGCGAGAATGATATTTTGGTCCATAGTTTGGATCATTGACATATTGATATCTTGGTCCATAGTTGATAGATTGAC
Source organism: Ceratopteris richardii (assembly GCA_020310875.1). Lineage (NCBI taxonomy): Eukaryota > Viridiplantae > Streptophyta > Polypodiopsida > Polypodiales > Pteridaceae > Ceratopteris > Ceratopteris richardii. The sequence goes on from CM035436.1 coordinate 83,369,706, forward strand.
ATATTGATATCTTGGTCGATAGTCTGGATCATGATGAGATTTTCTTTAGTTTTATTTCATTACGGTGAGTAAATCAAGCAGATTTACTTGAGTTTAGAGATAAAACACTACTTGGAAAAGATTTTCATTTTCTTTTAGTATTCTTCCACAAAGAGTTGGAACATAGTCACATTGTTTCGAATGAGCATAGTATTTTTTCATTACTCTAGTGGAGTAAGTGATTTTTTTCATGATTATACCATATGAAAAGCTGTCAGTGGGTATTTTAGGGAGACAAGGGCACATTGCCAAGGTCTCTATAGGTGACAAGCCGTCACAAGTTAGTGGTCAAGGTCTAGGCATAGGGACTCCGAGGATATTCCGAGTACTTATGTTGCGCACATATGGAATCATTGGGCCTCAAAGGGATTCCTATATGCCCAAGGCAAGGACTACTATTTGTTGGTGGAAATTCTAGATATGAAGCAGAGAGACAAGTTTTCTACTTTTTGATTATCTAGTATTTCAGACACCTAACACATCTACTCTTATCATTTGGAATCATAGATTCTGATTCCCAGGTTTATAGCTCCTTCTATATCATTGAGGACAATGATCTTTAGAAGGGGGAGAGAGTGTTATATTCCAGAGATGTACATGCTTGGAGGAACGAGAAGTTCCTTGCTCGGGGGATAGCCAAGGCCAAAAGCCAGAGAGTTCATACAAGGTACCTACTCATGATGGCCTGATGAGTAGAGGAACCTTAAAGAGAAGTCTAGATGGTGACTAGGTAAGGGCTATAAATAGGCTGGGAGGTGAGTCCCAGGCATGTCATTCTCCACTTCTCACAATTTTTGCTGTGAAAAAGATTCTCAAGATTCAACCAAGCTTATCTAGAACTTCTACAAGATTTGATCTGTGGTAGAATATGCTTTTTGACACTCATTGCTATGAATTAAAGTGCTAAAGCATCTCTAGCATCCCATCTTGCCTGATCTTCAGTAGGAGGACCTCTAGGTAAAGACCTACCTGTGATTTTGGATGTTGAAGTGGTTACCTCTTCTTCAGTTGGTTCTGTAATAGTAATTCCAGTACCTCTTGAAGCTGCTGTAGCTCCTTCTTTCCCTTCTCCTCTGGGTCTTGTTAAGGATCCATTGACCATAGTCCATAAATACTTTGTCACTAAAATAATCATCATCACAAAACTCCACATGGGATAATTAGAAGATCCATCCAACTTCTCTTCAATCTCAATTCTAAGCTCATTTATTAACTAAGTGTGTATGTCAATTATGCTATGATACCAAGTGTTGGAATTTGGGGCCCCAGGATCGTTCCAAACTAAAACCTTTTGAGCATACAAACTTAATTAATTAAGATGATAGGTGAGAGATAGAAAGAAAGACATCTTGAGATAAGGATAGGGAACGTAAGCTGGATGCTTACTCACTAAAAAATAGATGTCCAAATTACAACATGGGAGTACTACTCAACCATATAAAGTGGTGCACTCACTAATGGAAGAATATCCAAGAAGATGATGATATAAAATTTAGATTATGTTGAAATAATCTAAGTGTGTGAAGTGAATGAGCAACAAAGCTAACCGTATTCTCACAAAATAGTGTAACAAAATTGTAAATCAACCAACCCTAATTTTGAGATTAGGGTAGAGAAACCCTAAAAGAAAAATATAAGGTTAACTCACAAAAGATAGTTAACACCACCTTGTAGAAAACTTCTTGCTCCAAGAGAGTAGCCTCTCCTTCACCAAAACTCCACCTCCTCAAGAGTGTGTGAACACTCTTTCTTCAAGAGGACCTTCAAACTTTATCTTGAAATCTTTGAGTGAGTGAGTAAACAATGAGCCAAGGACCTCTTTATATAGTATGTGTATCCATTGAAAAGTGAAACTAAAAGCAATAAAACTAAAGCAATCATTTCCAAAGATGATCGCGAAAAACATCACCACTGCCAAATATGCTTTTCTGAAAAAAAGTTTTTTCATTGCATTGATGTCGACGGGTTTTGAACCCAAGTGGATTGAGTTTGTTTCCAAATCATTTCCCCTAGACCAAGGCGCCCATGAGCTTTTGTTCTGTACTATATGAAACGTATAAAATATATTCTATACACGCGCCCATTCGCTTGAAGACTTCATCTTTAATTCTTGGATCATGTGAACATTGTACAATAGGACATTGTATCCAGCATTGAGGATGCCCTAGATGAAGAATGGAGAGAATAAAAGAAGGTACTAAAACCTCTCCTCTCTATACAAATAAAAATAAAAGCAAGAATAACAAAGGCAAGGGCAAGAAGTCTGATGATGAAGGTAGTAACTCTCAAGAAAATTTGTAGGTAGAGGTAGAGGCCCAAGAGGAAATGACAGAGGAGGCAAACAAAGCTTAGAAAAAGCCCAAAGATCATCACTATGTGCCATATGTGGTCTAACCAATCTCATTACTGAGAATTGTAGGAATCCAAGAAAACAAAGAGGAAGAGGATACAACAAAGGAGGCTACGGAAGCTCAAGAGGAAGATTCAACTATTCTTATGGATACAATAAAAACTCATACAACAATCACATTACCAAGGAGGATAGAAAGGAAGGAGAGGCTACAACAACTATACTAATGATCAAGCTCAAGAAGACTCACTTATTTTTATCAACATGACTATGAAAGAAGATGAAAATGTGTTTTATATAGAATCAAGATGTTCAAATCATGTGGTAGGCAATGTAGCTCTACTCCATGACTTGGAAGACCCATAGAATAGGCATGAAGTCGAAAGTGGAGATGACACAAGTCATCCAATTGAGAAGATAGGTAATGTTAAGACTCCAAATAGTAATATGAACTCCATGTACCTACAATTACCAAGAACCTCATCAATGTAGGTCAAATTGTTGAGAAGGGATTGTAGGTCCAATTCACCAAGCATGGAGCATTTGTTGAAGAATCACATCAAGGATTCACTAAGATAAGAAGAGGAGAAAAATCAAGTAGATTTTTCACCTTTGAACTCCTAGACACCAAGAACATTGCATTGTTCAACTATGGCACCCAAACTCTAATAGGGTTAGAGTTTTGGCACACGAGATTAGCTCACATAGGTGAAAGAGATCTCAAACAAATCAAAAGGGATACGAGTGTACTTGGTCTACCAAATATATCCAAACAACATATGATTTATAAATGTAGTACTTGTCAATTTGGTAAGTCACACAAGCAACCCCTCACCGAGAAAGTATACAAGCATGGATATTTTTTAGAGTTGGTCCACACTGATATATGGGGACCAAACAAGGAGCCTTGAAGGAATAGGAAAATTGTGGAGGTGGCAAGATCAATGCTAAATGAAAAGAAACTCCCCAACTACTTATGGGCAGAGGTGGTATCAACGACTGCATATCTAATCAAAAGACTTCCATCAAAGTGTCTAGATGGTATGACACCATATGAACCATGGAATGGAATAAGACCTATTCTTGATCATTGCAAAATTGTTGGGTGCATATCATATCGTAGACAAATGCATTTTCATGGGCTATGATATTAATTAGAAAGTATAGGTTGTAAGTCCAAGCAACGAAGGCTTCATTGTAAGTAGAGATGTTGTGTTTGATGAAAACAATTGTAGGAAAATAAAACTTCTTTATGACCCAGAGGCAGACTTTCCAACCTTATCAAATAGAAATGAGCACACACTTTAAGCATCAAGTGATTCTGATAATGAAAAAAAGCCCCAAGAAGATAAACCAATTCTTGGAAGTCTAAAGGCAAAGCCAAAGTGCACAAGTTGAGAGATGGGGCAAAATCCTCTTAGCAAATGATTAAAAGATCAACCAAAGGAAAGAGAAAACTAGAAAGGTATGAATATGACACTTCATTGGTTACTAAACATTCAATATATCTAGCAGGTGACATAAATTCTAAGGAACCCTCATCATATGAAGAGTTAAGAAGAAGCATGAATGGATGATTATTATGAAGGGACTGATAAATAATTTACAGGAAAATCAAACTTGGGAATAAGTTCCCAAGACTCCATCTATGAAGGTCATAGGTTCAAGGTGGATATATAAGGGAAATAAAAATTTTGATGGATCTATCACTAGGTACAAAGCAAGGATAGTGGAAAAAGGGTATGCATAAACACAACGTAATGATTATGAAGAAAATTTTTCATCTATTGCAAAGGTGCATACCAATAGGGTACTTGTGAGTGTTGCATTTTCCAAGAATTGGAAGATTTATCGAATGGATGTAAAAAATACTTTTCTGAATGGATGGATATATGAGGAGGTATATATGGCTCAACCCCCTAGTTTTGAAGATCAATCATATCCTAAATATGTATGTAGGTTAAGGAAATCTTTTAATTTATTGAAGCAAGATCGTAGGGCTTGGAATCATAGGCTTTCTACCTACTTGCAAGATAAGGGATTCAATGTGATGAAGGCAAATCCTTCCCTCTTCATTAAGAGTAACCAAAAAGAGTTCATATACTCATGTGTATATGTTGATGGCATTATAATTACAGAAAATTATGCTGAAGGATTTAGAAAGATTAAACTACAGATGAAAGAGGAATTCAAAATCAGTGATCTAGTTCTAATCGCATATTTCCTAGGTTTGGAAGTAGTATACACAAAATGAGGTGTGCAACATACTAAGAGGAAGTACATCAACGATATGCTTGTTGAATTGAAAATGGAAAAAAAAAAGTTGTAGGTACTCCTATGGAGATGAACTTGAAATTGAGTGCTAATGAAGGTGAGTGAATTGAAGATGTAAGTAGCTATCAGAGTCTACTTGGTAGTTTGAATTATGCAACTTTAATTAGAATGGACATTTTCCATGGAGTAAGTTTCTTAAGCCAATTCATGCATAGTCCAAGCAAAACCTCACATGAAAGCAGCAAATTAGATCCTCACTAAAGGAAACAATCAATGAAGGTTTGTACTATCCTTTTAACCTATGATACAAACATCAAGTTATTTTCAAATTGAGATTGGGCAGGCTCTAAGGATGATAGGAGAAGCACATCTTGCTACGTCACCTATGCAGGTAAAAAGTTGATCTCATGGTCTTGACTAAAGCAACCAATTGTTCCTCTCTCATGAAGAGATGCTGAATAGAGAGGACTTGCCAATGCCCTCTCACTGGGCTGGGGAGTCAGAGGATCCAAAGCAGTTACAAGAGGTCTTTCTTTGGGTGGTCCTGTTTGGGATACAAGAACCAGGAAGGGTATGAGGAGGCAGAGGGTTGTCAAAGGCTGCTATGAAAGACTACACATTGGACGACTTCGATCATACGGAGCTCTACATCTTTCTGAAGGATTATACTAAAGTGCGAATGTCTAAGCATTGTTCAATCTGTACAAGACTATTGCTGGAGCAACTGCAACACATTTAGTTGTGAGAAGAACATTGCTAAGTTCAAAAAGGAAGCGAGTTTGAACATATGTGTTCCTGTCAGAGAAGAGTGAACTAGGTAAAAAGATGTGGAATATGTTCCGTGGATGTATGACTAGGATAGGAAAACATGCGTGAAGATGAAGAGCCCGAAACATTAAGAAACGGCCTGAATGGGTAACAGAAAAAAAAGGGATTGCTTGACGGAAACATCTTAGTGAGAATCGAAATGGCCATGGACGTCTAATATTGGGAATAAAAGCAGAGCCGAGAAGACTCATATATCAGTAAACAATGGAGAAAGCTTAGTAGAGAATAGAGCATTTTGGAGAGGACCAGCAAGAGATTGAGCGAAGATCATGAGTTATGGAAAACACATGTTTGCTGCATTGAGGTCTTGTCTTGAATCTCTTACTTATGCTTCAACTGTCAAAAGATTCTCTATCAATTTGATGTGCTGGAACATTGTGTTTTTCACGAACGATAGATTTGGACATTATATTGATGTTTTGCATATTGAGTGAATTCTTAGTGTAACATCGGTGATTCTATTTGCATTAAGGAGTTATTATACTAAATCTTTGCATAGTGCTTTCGTGAATTTCTAAAGGATGTTTTTCCCATTTTCTGATGTCTCCTCTCAAAAGAAACCATGGCACTTCTATGAATCCATGTATACACAAATATTTTGATTCCATGTCATAGAAAATTTAGAGTCTTTGTGGACATACTCATACTCATTGACACCATCATCCCTTGACTATCCATTCTACAAAAGACGCATGTCTATCACATATTTCCAATGATTTCAGATGATTCAGTTCGGGTTTTAGTATTCATTGCTGCACTCAGCTGAATTTTGTTTCGCCTTTGATCTGGAAACCTGTACCCATCCCTCTCCTAAATGAATGATGCCACAAATAAAAGACTTCGATGTACTCTATGACTGATAAAGCTGTTCTTTTGTCGATGTAGGCTGCACCCATTGCTCATGAAGTTTTCCACTTCCTCGATCCTGGTAAGGAAAGTACAGAGTTAACCACACATTCCAGAAAAAAGGGGGAAATTGGCCTTTGCATACCTTTTTTACAAAGTATGGGCTCAAAGGGGAAAGACCATAGGTAGCGAATGGGGTAATAATTCGGGTGAGGCGAGATTGGTAAATGTCATCTCAATCTCTTTGATTTCTATGCTCAATTTTTCATTTACCTTATTATATTGCTAAGTGCTGAACGAAGCGAGGGCAAATGAAATAAAAACCTCAAGTCGCAAGTTAGACATCATCTCCAAAAGATCTTGAGAGAAGGAATGAACATAGATTCCCCATACTACATGGAGGCTAAAAATCTGAAAAATACTTAGAAGGAGAGCGGGGAAGAAGAGTGAGAGTGTGTGTTTTTGTGCAGTTATATGCAAACGCGTTAGTGAAGTTGGGAATGTGTAACTATACATGTGCATGAGTGTGTGAGTAGCAAAGATATAGGGGAACCGTGTATGTAGGAGAGTGTGTGAAGGGGAAAGAGAGTGGGAAGGAAAGTAAGCAGAAGTAAGGGGGTGAGTGAGCGGGGGTGTGAGTGCATGTGTGGGTGTGTAAGAGGGGAAGAGGGAAGAAGAGAGAAAAAGAGGAAGGTGCATATGCATGTGGATATGTGCGTAAACTGGTGGGTGGTAGTAGGATCTATGATTTCTGGATCTATGAAGTAGGATAGGACAACGGGGGTGAAGATGAAGAGCACGAAACATTAAGAAAGGGACTGAACCGGTAACAAACAAAAAAGTTGATCACTTGAAGGACACATCTTAGCGAGAATCTGAATGGCCATGGACGTCTAATATGGGGTATAAAAGCCAAGCCGAGAAGACGCATATATCAGTAAACAATGGAAAAGCTTAGAGGAGATGAGAGCCTTTTGGAGAGGACCAGCAAGGGACAGAGAGAAGATCACGAGTTAAGGAAAACACCTTTCACTCCATTGAGCTCGTGTACTCTTACTTATGCTCCAACTATCAAAAGATGCTCTATCAATTTGATGTTCTGGAACATTGTGTTTTCAAGAACGATAGATTTGGACATTATATTGATGTTTTGCATATTGAATGAATCCTTGGCATAAAGTTCGTGATTCTATTTGCATTAAGGAGGTATTATACAAAATCTTTGCATAGTGCTTCTATGAATTTTGAAAGGATGTTTCTCCCCATTTTTTGATGTCTCCTCGTAAGAAAAACCATGGCACTTCTATGAATCCTTGTATACACAAATCTTTTGATTCCTTGTCATAGCGAATTTAGAGTCTTTCTGGACATAATCATACTCATTGACACCATCGTTCCTTGACTGTCCATTGTACAAAAGACCCATGTATGTCTCATATTTCCAATGATTTCAGACAATTCAGTTTTGGTTTTAGTATTCATTGCTACACTCAATCGAATTTTGTTCTGCCCTTGATCAAGAAGCATGTACCCATCCCTCTCCTAAATGAACGATGTCACAAATACAATTTGTTGATGTACTCTATCACTCATAAAGCTATTCTTAAGTGTATGTAGGTTGCACCCATTGCTCGTGAAGTTTTCCAGTTCTTTGATTCTGGTAAGGAAAGTACAGATTTAACCACGCAGTCCAGAGAAAAGGGGGAACTTGGCCTTTGCATACCTTTTTTACAAACTATGGGCTCAAAGGGGAAAGACCAAAGGTAGTGGATGGGGTAATAAATAGGGCTAGGTGAGATTCGTAAATGTCATCTCAGTCTCTTTGATTTCTATTCTCAATGTCTCACTTACCTTATTATATTTCTAAATGAACGAAGCAAGTGCAAATGAAATATAAACCTCAAATTGCAAGGTAGACATCATCTCCAAAAGATCTTGAGAGAAGGATTGAGCGTAGGTTCCCATACTACATGGAGGCTAAATATTTGAAACATACTTAGAAGGACAACGGGGGAGAAGAGTGAGAGTGTGTGTGTGTTTTTGTGAAGTTATATGCAAACACATTAGTGAAGTTTTGAATGTGTAACTGTACATGTGCATTGAGTGTGTAAGTAGAAAAGAGATAGAGGGACCATGTATGTAAGAGAGTGCATGAAGGGAAGAAAGAGAGTGGGAAGGAAAGTCAGTAGAAGTAAGGGGGTGAGTGAGAGCAGGTCTGAGTGCATGTGTGGGTGTGTAAGAGGGGAAGAGGGAAGAAGAGAGAAAAGAAGAAGGTGCATATGCATGTGGACATGTGTGTAAACTCTTGGGTGGGAGTACATGTGAGTGTATGTGTGAGTGTGCATGTGGGTAAGAGAAGGCATGTGGGAAGAGTGTACAAGAGATAGGTGGAAAGTGAGTGAGTATAGGTGTGTAGGTGTGAGAAAGTAAGAGAGTGCATAAGAAAATAAGGGTAGTAGAGAGTAAGTAAGAAGGGAACAAGGTGTGCTTGTATGTGTGTGCATGTACGTGTGTGAGACTAAGAGAGAAAGAGAGAGGGAGGGTTGTGTGAGAGACTGAAAAGAGTAAGGGTGTGTGTGGGGGTAAAAGAAAGCAAATGAGAGAGTGTGATTGAGAGGGTCAACCTTTGGGGTTGGTGTTGGTTTACACATGTACTCGGGCCTCGTTTTCCCTCTCTTCCATAGTTACATTTAAGCATTCTAGTGGACTTAGAGTGGGACAAGTGGACCGACAAGTGAACATAAGCATATGTGGGCATCTTTTCCTAGGGCATAGGAATTAAACAATGGAGGCATACCTTCAAGGGAGAAATCTATTTGGATACATATCTGAAAATGAAGTCATGCCAACAATGCAAAGTAAACGACAACCATCACATGAAGAGCAAGAAAGGCTTACAACTTGGTGCTCAAAGGTGTACTAGCCAAATCCTACATCTTAAACGAAATCTCTGATTTTCTCTTCCCTCATGTGAAAGGATGCTAGACCTCAAGAGAAACTTGGAAAGAACTTGCTTCCTTCTTCTCTTCAAATACTAGCTCAAGGAAGAACCAATTATGGATGGAGTTTACTAACTTGAAGAAAAGTCCCAAGCAAAGTGTGACTAATTATGTCACCAAAATAAAGGAGATCTCTGATCATTTAGGAAGCATTGGAGAGGTAATTGAAGAAGAGAAAATCATAAGGCAAATCATCAATGGAATCAAGGCTGATGACAAGTGGGAATCTTTAACAACCGCCATAGAACTATACATGGACATACAAGTGTCTACCTCAACACTCTTATGGGCCAACTTTTCACACATGAAGCAAACATAAGAAAGAATGGTGAATACTCAAGAGGTAATCAATCTTCTCCCTTATATATTGATAAAGCTAAAGCCAAGGATAAGTCAAAGTCTAAGAAGAATGAAGATGAAGGCAGCTCTTTCCAAGCCAACTGCACAAGTAGAGGAAAAGCGAGAGCAAGAGGCAAAGGAGGATAGCAAGGTAGGGGAAGACCCTAAGCATCTCAATCTTGTAACAATTGTGGTTACTCTAATCATACCACTGTGGAATGTTACATGGACCCAAGAAATTCTAGAGGAATAGGATTCAATAGAGGTGGCTATGGGTCAAATAGAGGTAGATACAATAGAGGATACAACAACTACTTCAAAAATAATAACCATCAAAATGGATATAGAGGAAGAAAGGATTACAAAAAATAATCTGAAGATCAAAGTCAAGAAGACTCACTACTCCTCATGACCCTCTCATTGAAGCAAGGTAAGGATGATGATCATGTTTTCTATATTGACTCAGGGTGATCAAATCATGTATCACGAAATGTAGCATTGCTCTTTGATTTAGAAGATCCCAAAAATAAACATGAAGTGAAAGCAGCTGATGATACAAGACATTTCGTGGAGAAAGTAGGTAATGACATGACATCAGATGGCAACACGAATCTTCTAAGCAAGGTTTTGTATGTACATACCATAACAAAAAAAATGATAAGTGTTGGACAAATTGTGGAGAAAGAATTGCACGTAAGGTCTAGAACACATGGAGAATATGTGAAAGACCCTAAGAAAGGATTTAGAAGAGGAGGAAAACAAGAACATAGCATTATTTAGCTATGGATCTCAAACACTCTCTAAATTGGAGGTATGCCACAAAAGGCTTCCTCATATTGGTGAGAGAACTTTGAAACAAATTTGCAAGGATAAAAGTGTACTTGGATTGCCCAACCTCACAAAACAACATATGATATACAAGTGTGGAGCTTGTCGACTTCGAAAAGCTCATAGAAAACCCTTCAAAAAGAAAGGCTATATCCATTAAGAATTATTGGATCTTGTTCACAAATATGTGTGGGGTCCAAGCAAAGAACCTTCTATTTCAGGTTCAAGGTATTATGTATCTTTTATTGGTGACTGTAGCAGATGGACAATTTTTTACTAATGAAGTCTTCAGTTGTTTCAAAAGGTATCTTGCTCTTATACAAAATCAAACAGGTATATGTCTCAAGAAGCTCATATCAGATGGTGGTGGAGAATACTTCTGAACTCAATTTGATATCTTCGTACAAGAAAGAGGCATCAAAAGAGAGGTGACAACCACATACACAACTTAGCTCAATGGAGTACCTAAAAGAAGGAATAGAACAATACTTGAGTGAGCTAAATCCATTCTCAATGAAAAGGGTTTATCTAATTATCTTTGGGTAGAGGCTGTAGCAATAGCCACATACATTATAAATACACTTCCATCAAAGTCTTTAGATGTGATGACTCCCTTTGACGTATGGAATGGAAGAAGGCCAAGTCTAGAGCATTGTAAAATCTTTGGATGTCTACCTTATGCTCGTGTACCTTCTCAAATAAGATGGAAATTGGATCCCAAAGCAGAGAATTTTATCTTTATTGGATATGATCAAAACAAAAAAGGATACATATTGTATGATCCCTCTAACGAGGGTTTTTTAGTTAGTAGCGATGTATTCTTTGATGGAAACGAATTTTGGTTTGATGATGATAGGAAATTGAAGCTACCCTATGACTTGGAAGAAGACTTTCCATCGCTTCCAACAAAGGAACCAAAGCATCATGAAGATAGTGACTCTGAAGATGTCTTGATACATTTAGAGAAATTGAAGAGGCTATGGATGAACAAAGGGAAGGCTAAGGTGCAAGACTTAGCTCAAGGATCTTAAAGTTCTCATCAACCACCCAAAAGATCAATGAGAGAGAAAAACAGACCAGAGAGATATGTATTTGATACCTCTTTGGACACAAAGCATTCAATTTATATGGCTAAGGACTCCAACAATGAAGAACCAATATCATACGAAGAAGCTCAAAGCAATAAGGAATGGAGAGAAGCAATGAATGAAGAAATTGAAGCCCTCATGGATAATGACACATGGGAACTTGTTCCTAGAAAGCCATCAATGAAGGTAATTGGATCAAGCTGAAACGAACAATAATGCATGGGAACTTGTTCCTAGCAAGCCATCAATGAAGTTAATTGGATCTATAAAGTGAAAAGATATTCAGATGGTAACATTAATAGATACAAGGCAACGTTAGTAGCCAAAGGGTTTGTCCAAACTCAAAGGAAGTATGTACATGACATGCTTTCTAAATTTAAAATGGAGAATACCAAGTGTGCAGGTACAACCATGGACTAAGGCATTTATGAGGGAGAATCTATTGAAGATATCACAAGCTATCAAAGATTGGTAGGAAGCTTGAACAATGCAACTCTCACAAGGGTCGACATATGCTATAGTGTTAGCATACTCAGTCAATTTATGCACAAGCCAAGGAGGCCATACATGGAAGCAACCATGAGAATGCTCAAATACTTGAAGGGCATCATCAATGAAGGACTTTTCTACCCCTTCATTTTTTAAATTGATTTCAAACTTTACTCAGATACAGATTGGGTTGGTTGAAAGGATACCTTAACTCCTCATATTTTTGGTGATAATACAAGTTCACTTCACTTAGCACCTAATCTAGTTTACCATGCTAGAACCAAACATATTGAAGTCAATTACCATTATGTAAGAGAGAAGTTGATGAGTGAGGATATTCAAGTGTCCTATTTTTCCACTAATATTGAATGTGCAAATATGTTGACTAAGTCATTGGATGGTATCAAGCTAAATAGGTTCAAAGGCATGATTGGATTGCTAGAAGTCAAGGAGGACTCAAGACTCAAGCATACTAGGATTAAGTGGGATTTGTTGGTGTATTTTATCCAAGCTTAATGCTTGATCATTCATAAATGTAAAGCATTTCTTATACACACTCTCAATAAGGGAGTCATAGAAATATGCTCTTGTAACTCTTGAAAAGTTACTACCTTGAAAAGTAAGAGTCTTTGAAGAAAATCATGGGCATGTTAGGCATGAGTTAGAAGCTGAATTAGGAGTGATTGATTAGCTATATGCTTCTTCAACTTTAAGGGAACTTTTAGGTACAATCCCTCCAAGATTGGAATTCAAATATCACTATAAAAAAACGTATGCATAGTCACACATTAGAGGAGTACTTAGAGCTACATTCTAGAGAATTATTGATCTAGAACCAAGCCACAAATGAAGCACACATTGTGCTCATCCTTTGCAAACTTCATGTCCATTCATATCATGTACAATATGTTCAATGCAGATTGATTTTCTAGTTGTACCTTGAAGTTTTTTTTCATCTATTTCTACAGGTTATGATTCTCAATTTTAGTCAATTTCAGTCAGTGAGTTCTCTTTCTATACTTAATCTTTTGTTGTGCTTTAAATTGTTATAGTTAATTTGATAAGTCTATCTTAATCATACAAAGTTTTATCATCATTTTTGTATTACTCTGTGAACTACAATCATTTGAAGTTGATTAGATATACTAGCAATTGATAACAAAAATGTTAGGATGACACCCTATGTTGCTAGATTGATTTCTCTCACTGTGGTTCATCACAAATCATCAAATTGTTTGCTTTATATTCATTCTCTATTGAACTAAAAGTGTAAAAAATATCTCTATTCAATTTTCAACAGGTTATGAGCTCTAAATCAATTTCTAGAGTGCAATCCATCCCAAAACATCAAGTTTTTGTTGCATCTGTTTTGTATCAATTAGTCTCTTTTGATGAATCAATTTGAGATTGATTAGAGCAGGTTTTTGCAGCATCAGGCACATCTTTGGAGTGCATCACCCATCTCCCTTCACACCCATCTCCTTATCCATAGATTTCTCCCAATCACCATTTCTAATTGCATCTTCAAGGCTAGAAGGTTCAACACCTTGTATCACCTTGTTCATGTAAGCATAGTGATGAGCCATGTAGGTACCCACTCACTAAAGTTTGCATCCACCAAGATCTTCTTGCCCCTAATTTGCATCTTCTTTCTGTATCATCTCAATGTGCCTTTCTCACTCCTGGAGTCTTCAGAAAGGGCAGTCCATATTCCTCATGAAGAATCCTTTTTGAACCACTTGATTCCCCATCAATAGCTTCAAAATCTATGTTTTATTACCAGCAGAAAATTAAAAATCTTTTCTTTACCTTTCATGGTTGTAGTTGATGAATTTGGTGGACTTAAACCTCTAGGAAATCTTTCACTCTGTGGGTTGGAGGTGGAACTATTAACGGGTGATACATCTAGTCCACTTAGAACTTCAGATTCTACACTTTCTTTTTTAACAATTTCTTTGTCATTGGAGTCAATATTAAGTATTTTTGCATCAGCATAGAAGCTTGACATTTCATCAAGTACCACATCTCTATTCACGTTTAACTTTCGTGTGAGAGGGCTTTTACATTTGTATCCCTTTTGTTCATAGGAGTACCCAATGAACATACATTCTATTGCTTTTGGATGAAGCTTCATCCACAATGCATTTAGAACATGCACATATGGAATGAAACCAAATAGTTTCATGTATGATAAGCTTGTCTTTTTACCTATAAGCTTCTCTATAGGTGTCATTCAATGTACCATAGCACTTGGATTTCTATCCATAATATACACAATAGTGTGCAGATCATTTGCCCAAAATAATCATCCATATTTCTCTCAGCCATCAAGGCTCTTTCTTTTTTTGCCATATATCACTTTTTGCATTCAACAATGTCATCATGTTGTGATGTGTACCTGCATGAAAATTGCCTTTGAACTCCATGACTCTTTTGCAAATTTGCATGTCCATTTCTTTTTTGCATTATCTCAATGTCAACAATAACACGTGCACCTTTTTCAGATATGGGTACATTTATTTTGGGAATCTTTACATTTAAGGTAAAAATCCTACCCACTGTTCCGTTTGGAAATTAGCCTTCCATTTCTTTTGTGATCTTCTACACATAATTCATCATAGTTGAACTCAACTTGTATCCTTTCAACGATTTATCTGATAGAAACAAGGTTCTTTGGTATATTAGGAACATGCACTACATCAGCAAGAGTTTTACCTCCCCATCCTCCATGGGTAGTGCTATGTTTCCTACATACTCGATAGGATATGATGTATCATCATGATTGTTTCGACAAATCTTGGATAGGATGTGATGTATCATCATGCCTATTTCAACACTGGAAGTGATGGTTTCTGCAAACTACTAAGATATTAGAAACATAAAAAACATAAAAAACATAAAAAACATAACAAACATTAGAAAAATTGGTAGACATTGTGTTTATCATATGAGGTTGGATAATGAAAACTTTTCTCCAAATCATGTACATTTGTGGATGCATAGTTTTTTTCTTTTTTTTTTTGCTTTCTACTATTTTGATTCCTCAACCTATAATCAAATTCAAAGTGACCAAGCTTATGAGAGTTATAGCATCCTTAAGTTTCATTACTTGAACATTTCTTTGAAAATGTTTGTAGCCTCTTTGGCTCTTCTTACCTCGAAACTATCCTCTATGTACTATGTTAGTGTGTTGTTGACCTTCGTGCTAGTTATTGTTTCCTCTTCCACTTCCAAAGCCTATGCCCCAACCTCTTGCTTTACTAGATTAGAATACCTTTGAAGTTTTAGTCTTCACCAAGGTTATTTTCTTCAATTATTAGCATGGACACAAGATCAAAAGAATTTGGAATATTCTCCTTGGTCTGAATAAAAGTTCTAAACTACTTATAGAAAACTTCTAAACCACAAAGAAACACTTCAACCTTATCATCATAATTTACAATGACATCAATAGATGCAAGTGACTCACATGAATTTTTCGATTTTTAAGGTTTAGTCACTTACCGACTTGCTCTTTTTAACTTATGTATGTAGCCTTTTCTTGGGTTGCAATTTATGTGCGGTTGTATTGGTCTCATACAATGTGAACAAACAAATTCAAGCCTCTCTTGGATTTTTTTCATCCTTTATGTGCCTAATGATGTTGCCTTGTATCCTAATAGACAACCAATACATTATTTTCCATGGTTATTCCACTCTTCTTATGCTCTTAACTAGTATGTAGTTGACTCCTCTCTTGTAGTTGTGATATGTTTTTTTTTTTCTCCTTCAATGTACCTCTAATGCCTTTTCCCATGAGAATATTTTTCATTGTGAATCTTCAAGAATGAAAGTTCTTCTTATCCACGTTATTGCTAGATATGCTCAATAATCCACCCTCAAGTGACCACAAATGATCCATGGTGCTCTAAGTTATAAGGCCCCCGTTATGAGGAGAAGTCATTGTGAGAACCCGGACATTTTTGGAACCCTCTTCCAAGTTAGATGAGGTCTATGTGTGACCAACTGATGGTAATAGATGATCTTTGTGAGCCAAGCCATTAGGTTAGGTTGGGCATAAACTTCCAGGTCATTGGGTTTCCATTCAAGGCAAAAATAATGGCCTTGTGGCACTATAGATTTTCCCCATAGAACCTTAATGGTAGGAGTCTTGAGGGAGGCTTGCCTCTTCTGTTGGGTGCGGGGTCCCTATTTGCCTAGCCCATAGGGCCAAAATGGTAGGACTTTTGATCATGGAGATCTTGTCAGATTGTATATTTTACCGACTATTTTGTATCTTTTGACTACATTTATCTATATTGACTCCCCTTATAAGAGCTATATAAGCATGGGCTAGGTTGAGCTTTACATAGCATTGTGAACTATTAAGCCCTTCATCTAGAGCCTATCTAGATAGCCATCTAAGCTCCACATTGGGAGTGCATGGGTGGACAACACCATTGTTGTATGTGCATTACTCTTGGCAATTAAGAATTTGATTATTCTATCTCTCAGTCTAGGTCTGTCTCTTTGTCTCACTTTTCTTTCTCAATTCTGATTACTATTCTACTTTGTTGTGCTATTATTTTCTTACATGATATCAAAGCTCAGAGGCTCTGAGTGGTGGAAAAGCAAAAACAGAGAGATTGTAGAGGTTCCACTCACAAAAAGAGAGATTCCAAGCTCTATGACATGTTGGGGATGTAAGGGTCATGTGACCTTACCCCCATATTCATATATATACATCATATATAGAGCATTGCCTCAAGAGAGATCATTATGTGGGTTTTGAGGCTCCCACGCATATCCGCGCGTCGTTCCTCTCTTCTCTCTCGTTCCATCTCCTCCTTCCTCCTCTTCTTCTGCACTCCAAACCCCTTCATTGGTATCAGAGCATGCTGAGGGCTGGTGTGCAAGAAGCTTCAATGGAAGCTTAGGTGAGAAGAGGTAGAAGTGCAGGTCGGCATCTCTTGACAGCTGTTCAGTATTTCGGTCATAACTCGAGCTAAGAAGCTCGGATTGACGCGTTTTAAAGTTCTGTGCGTAGCTAACACAGAGAGCTACAATTTCACAGAAGGGCGCAAAACATGGTTCGGACTTCTGAAGTGCCGAAAATTCGAAAAACGCAGAGAATTGTAGAAGGCGAATCTACATTGAGTAGGACAGCAGGTCGGTTTTTTTGTCATAACTTGAATTCTACAGCTCGGAATGCGATGATTCAACTTGCTGCTTGTAGCTTGGAAAGATAGCTACAACTTTGTAGAAGAACTCAAATCCAGATTCTGAGTTTTAGGTTGCCGAAATTGCAAAATACAGAGCAGTACTGTTGTAAATGAAATTGAAATTGACAGCAGGTGCTTGTCTTAAGCATATCTTGAGCTACGCACCTCCGATTGAGGTGTTCTTTATGTCGTTACGTAGCCAAGAAGTGGATCTTGAAGTTTGCTGAAGACCAAAAGTTCAGATTCAGAGGTTATCACCTCTGAAACAGCAAAACACAGAGCAGTACAGTTTTGCCCAAACAACCCTAATTGCACTTGGAGGTTGAATTTGCTTTGGAACTTCTTCGAGAGAGAATTTTTGGTGTGCAAGCTCTTATTTTCAGAGCTTCAAGACATTGTACATGTATGATCATTGTGGTAGCTCCTCCATATGAGAGTAGAGCATGATCTTGTCACGCGTTTGGCATGTAAGATGACATTGTGGTATACTCTTTTTGAGGTTTATGTCATCATGAGTTTGATCATGGATGTATAGTGGCATTGTGGTTTACATCTTGCTTATGCCACTTGGTTATGGATTTACTTGCCGGTTGCACATACTTTTGTGAGAGTTGATTTTGGATCTTGTTTGGTACTTGTATCTTTTGTTTTCTTTGCAGGTACATGATCCAGATTGGAGCCTCAGTTACACGTTTGTTTGTCACCGTTATTAGCATTTGGTCATTGATTGATATATATTTGCCAGTGTGATTCTTGGCTTATGTGGATGGTGATTCCCACATGGTTATTTTGGTTCTAGAGTCCATGTTACAGAGGAGATGCTGCCGAGATTTTGACAGCTTTTATGCTAGAAGAGAACTCTAGTGGATCTCGAAGCTTTTGCGATATCTTTGGATCATTGTCTATCTCCATTCACTTAGACTTGGTCACAGGTTATTTGTGATAGATTGGACCATCTTGCAGGATTTATTTTTGAGTGGGAGTTGTATTGCCATTGTATTGGCATGTATTGCCATTAGTTTATGGGCATATGTATTTTCCATTATCCTTGATTACATCAGTGACAGGTGGTGACAGATTATTCATTGTTCTTTGGTGATTGGTTATCTTGTTTGATTGCTCAGTTTACAGGGGATACTCTGTCGAAATTTTCCCAGGATTCTTTCACATCTACTTGGTCACTTTGGAGACTTGGTGAGCAGGCTTATGCTCATGGTTTTATATGCATGGTAGATGCATGGTTATATGACAGGTGGTTCACATGGTTCCTTCTCCATCGAGACATTTGTGATATGATTTATGCATATGGATATGCAGGTGTGATCCTATTCAGGATAGAGTATTGTTTCTAGTCTCTTGTTACATTGCTAGTCTTGGATTGCCAGCATGGTATCTTCTCGATTCGATGGTACGGACTTTCCGAGATGGAAAGCTCAGATGTGGCATACATTGGTTCGTGCAGGGTTACACATGTATGTGCATAGAGATGCACAGAGGCCTCGTGACATGCCCGATCACGTATGGATGGATATGGATGCATTGGCCAGCTCCACTATCCGATTACAGCTTGTGGATTCTATATATGAGTCTGTTATGTATGAGGAGACGAGTAGTGCATTATGGCAGAGACTACATGATATGTATGCGAGTCCATTGACTCATGTGAGACATAGATCACATCGACGACTTCGATGTTGGCATTGTGGTCATGAGGGCCATATTCGACGACGTTGCTTTAGGCGGATGCGACGACGACGTCAGAGATATGCACGTGATGCAGGTCAGGTAGTGGTTTCAGGAGATTCTATGGTAGTTGATTATGCTAGTGATGGTGATATCACTTTCTCCTATAGTTCATCTCATGATTCCTCTTGTTCATTGGATAGCACACATATGGCTTGGTTGCTTGATGCATTAGCCACTTTTCATGTTACTCCATATCGTGAGTGGTTTTGTCGATTCTCAAGTGAGAGTCGTGGATGTGTGCACATGCCTGATGGTACGACATATGACATTGAGGGTGCAGGAGATGTATACCTTATGCTACCTAGTGGAGCATCACTTATACTCAGACATGTACGCTACGTGCCTTCATTCCCTATGAGCTTGATTTCAGTTAGCCAGTTACAGAAGAGCAGATGTTATGCATTCCTTGGTGAGCATCATTTTCAGTTGCAGTTGGGACAGCTTATGCTTATCAGAGGTGCCAGGATTGGGCACATGTATCCACTGCAGGTACTTCATGTGAGAGACAGTCTCGTCTCAGTGGGAGTTCAGCCTTATGTGCGATGTGAGACTCGTCATGTCTCATTTTGTCTACCTACACATATGTCTATTGACATTCATGATGCACATGTATGGCAGGATTCAGATGCTCAGATGGATGCACATGTAGAGCATGTTTTGGATGCTCATGATGCTTATATAGAGCATGATTTTGTTGATCATATGGATGCTCATGTAGAGCACACTTCGGATGATCAGTTGGATGCTTTAGAGCATGATATGGATGCTCATGTAGAGTATTGTGATGATACTCAGTTAGAGTTAGATCATCAGTTTGACCTTGGTGTTGATGTTGTGCAGTTAGCTCATGTGGAGCATGATGATACACTTGGTGTGGTAGAGCATGATAGCTCTTATGATACACAGTGTATGCCAGAGCATACTAGCTCTCAGGATGCACAGCTAGATACATCCTTGGTTACGAGCATGGCTGATTTGGATGCTGAGGAGTCAGCAGTTATGCAGTCATTCTTGGATTCGCTCATGCCAGATGTTGACACAGATATATCAGGACATGTTGGTCTTGATGATGGTGCTTTGGATGCCTTGGATACAGGCATGGCCGACATACTTAGGTTAGCCAGGATAGCACATGTTTCGTCAGCATTCGGGAGTTTGATATACGAGTTGTTATGCTCGAGACCAGACATTGCAGTTGCTATTGGAGCATTTGCACTTGGAGTTGTCAGTCGTTCGATGATTGACATAGGCATAGAGCGAGTGGGAGCTTTGCAGGAACTTCATCAGTTCTTGCGTCAGTCATATATGAGCTCGGCTCCTGTTGATATGAGTCTAGAGCAGTTTGAGGTGCATGGATACACCTTGTTCGAGGCGGTTGGTGTAGGCTGATCTAGTATGGGTAGAGATCCGGACTCTTCCTGTACATTAGTGTATAGTCCTACATCATTCTTTGTATGTGTTACCACTTATGGGCACATTGACCCTTAAGTGGGAGATTGTTGGGGTGTAAGGGTCATGTGACCTTACCCCCATATTCATATATATACATCATATATAGAGCATTGCCTCAAGAGAGATCATTATGTGGGTTTTGAGGCTCCCACGCATATCCGCGCGTCGTTCCTCTCTTCTCTCTCGTTCCATCTCCTCCTTCCTCCTCTTCTTCTGCACTCCAAACCCCTTCATGACATCACCTACAATTGGGAATCAAGGTGGCTCCTCAATAGGTGTAGGTGGATCATGGACAGGAACATCAATGATGCTGCTTATCCCAACATTGTAGATATGAACACCAACCTTCACAAAAGGTAAACTTGATGGTATGAACTACACCCTATGGAAGTTAACAATCGCTTCTATCCTTGGTTCATATGAGCTTCTAGAGACTATTCTTGGGACTAATCATAAGCCTCAAGAAACACCTGGTTCAAATAATCCTTGTCGAATGATTCCTCCTAATGGTGATCTTCTATCTGCTTGGAAAAGTAGAAATGAAGATGCACTATGTGCTTTGATAGTGTTTGAACTCTTATCTAGCATACTACCAAGGTGTGTGAAGCATGTAACATATTGAGGAATTAATATGAAACTCATAATCAGACACGGATTCAGAACTTCGAGAATCAACTAACACCAGAAAGTTTGTTGATGGGGAGACTACATAGCATTTTATCACTCGCATAAAGAATCTCTGAGATCAAATGGAAAGTGCATGTGTACAAAGGTTAAGTGAGTAGTTAGCTTGGTGTTGTCTTTGAATCTATTCACCAAAGTTTGATGGTTTGGTAACTACTCTTAATACTCAAATCAAACCTCAACTAGTAATGTTTGAAGAATTCAGTGCCTTGCTCATGGACAAGGAGAGCTCCACCTCAAGTCAAGCAGTGGCCATAGCAAAGGAGATGTTGCATTCATAGCAAATGCCAAAGGAGGGAAAGGTAGACTCTTCAAAAGATGGAGACAAAAGAAGAATGTCAAAAAGGAGCTAATGGGAGAGTGTTTCCACTGCAAGACGAAAGGCAAGAGAATCCAAGATTGTTGCATCAAGAAGGCAGAAGTGAAGAATGGTTCTTCAAAAGGTCGCAAGGGCAAGGATTCTACCAACAAAGTAGAAATAGATCTTGAGCTATTTGTTACAATAGAGGAGGTATGCTTCTTTGCTAAAGATTTAGGAACAGATGACTCATGGGTGTTGGACAGTGGTGCATTCCATCACATGAAGAGAAAAAAAGACTTTTATAGTTCCCTACATCCTCTAAAGGAACCCATATCAGTAAAGGTAGGCAACAATGCAAGATCTCTTGTAGAGGATGAAGGTATGATTTCTTTCATTAACTCTAATGGGGATGTCAAAAAGCTTTCAAATGTGTTGTATGTTCCACAAATCAAATGAAATCTACTTTTAGTAGCTTTTATAACTAATCAAGGACATCAATTATCTTTCAATAAGATAGGAGCTAAGATTATGGATGGTAACAAAAATGTTTTTGGGACTAGCATAAGGAGGAACAACCTGTATGAGTTGTCTTCTCTTACAACCACTACAAGTGTGGGCACAAGTAAGTTATGGCATGGGAGATTCAACCACATCCAATACCTCTACTAAAGGAGATGCATTGTAAGGGAATGGTTGTACCCCTACCATTGATTGCAGAAATGAAGGAGCCATGTGAAGCTTCCATGATGGGTAAGCAATAGAGGAAGATGTTTTCAAAAGAAAGCAAGAACAAAGCAAGCTATCCTCTACAGTTGTTGCATGATGACTTGTGTAGAAAAATGCCGACGAAAGCCTAGGGTGGATCTTCGTACTTCATTTTACTTGTCGATGACTATAGAAAGAAGATGTGGGTGTACTTCCTTTGTGATAAGGCTCAAGCTTTTGTTGAGTTTAAAGAATGGCTTCAGCTTGTTGAAACTGAAATAGGGAAGATGAAGAAATTCAAGATAGTCGGTGGTTGTGAATTCATATCAACAGAGTTTGAAGATTTATGCAAGAGTAAAGGAATCAAACAACAACTCACAGTTTCATGTAGCCCTCAAGAAAACGGTGTTGTAGAACATCAAAATCAAACCATCATGGAGATGACAAGGTGCATGTTGCAAGGAAAGGATGTTGTATAATGATGTGGGTCTAAGGGATACAACCCTTGGGTTTCTAGGTGTGAAACCCTTGAGATTTATGGGGATCTTGAACCTTAGGGCTAACTCTCTAAGGTTAACTACCTTAGGCTTGGTTTGTATGTGAGTGTTTAGAGAGTCTTCCTTTAGAAGGCATGTGGGAGTCTTCCTTTAGAAGCCATGTGATTTCATGTGATTTCCTAAGCTTGGAAACCATAAGAACACCTTAGGGACCCGTGTGGAAGATACACATGTCCCCTTAAGAGGGACTTACTCCCTTGGACATGAAGCTATATGTTGGAGGGGCTGGTTGGGTGGAAGGTGCATCTCTCCTCCTAGTGTGAGTCTAGCTAGTTAGTCTTCTTTGTTGTGTGTGGAGGCTATGGAGCTCTCACACAAGAGTGGTGTCAGAGCCAATCTCCTTTGAAGGCTTTTATTTTCAGGAATCATGCTTGTAGTTTTCACAAGTATTTGTGATATGGGAGTCATCCACCACGTGAACCTCTCTTTTGGGAGTGACTGATTGTGTATACGTACCTCTACAAAATATTTGACCTACTACCCATGTGTGAACAATCACTTGGAGACCCATGTGTGAACAACCACTTTTGAAGATTCTCCATCAAGTGCATATTTAGAGAGAAGTTTGTGCTATGCGCATTCTAAAGAGAGGCATGCACAAGCACTGAGTGCACAAGGAGTAGTCACATTGTTGTTTCCCTCTCCATGAGAAGTTTCTAATTATGACCTTCAATATGGGATAACTCTGCACCTACCCACGTGTTGTGTGGATGTGAAGAGCATGACTTATGAGCCCATTTTCAAGGCTTGAGTCTCTCATGAATGCTTTCTTTGAAAAGATGCACTAGAACATATCAAGGGTATACGGAGGCTTCTACAGGGGAAAATGCAGAGGTGCAATTTGGCCCCGACACCACTGTAAGCTTTGGCATACGCATTGGTACCAAAGCACCAGTATAGGCATCAGTATAGGCATCAATATAGGCATCAGTATAGGTGAGGGTATATGCATTGGTATAAGCATCGGTATAAGCATCAGCAATCCCTTGGGCATAAGCTCCGGTATGCGGTTGGGCGTATCGACGTGCATCTCGACACCTATACTGACGACCATAGCTACAAAATGTTTTTTGTGTAGAGTGTGTTGTCTCTTGCTATAGCAACATTACCATGCTCTTGTGTAGCAAAATACAATACACTTTGCCCAAAAAAAACCGAGTACATATGACATGTCCACTAGTGGCAACCAAAACATGATTTGATAAAGCAAAACACTATGGGAGACAAAAGAGATGAGCAGAATGAGCCATGAACCATGTACAAAAGAGATATATATTCAATAAATGAAGCATGTATAGAGTATGGTAAACCACTGCCATATATGTGCCAAATACAAAATGTGGTAACGTACTGCCATATAGGAACCAAATACAAAATTTTGGCACACCACTATGATATATGAGCCAAATACAAAATTGTGGCACACCATTGCCATACACATGCCTAGAGGGATCAAAATATCTATATCAATAGACCTACAACAAAGAATATTTATGAAATGAGACAAATCGACATGATATTTACAAACAACAGCTAAAAACACCAAACCACGTTTATAAGCTCACCTTATCATAGATGCTCCCATGAAATGACCACACTCCCTCCCTCAAAGTCCTACAACAGTGCAACCAATCAATGAGGATATCCATAAGCCTCCTCGGTTCGTGTCAGAGGATGACCCACTACCAACTCCTGCAACAAATATGCAAAATGTTAGATGAACATACATGACATGCATAACACAAACAAATTCAAAATGAAAATGATACTTACAAACTCCTGATGCATAGTGTCATATCTGTCGCTACCCAAATATCACAATTTGACTGTATCTAGATGTGTGGCCATCACATCTCGCTGCTAGAGATATCAATGAGAAGTTGTGTGCCTAAGTCATGTGGTCTTAGGGACTTGTGTCAAAGAGACTAAATCTCATTTGCCCCACAAGTGTGTATAGTGATGGATTGACACACGTTTAATTATCAGTCCAAAGAACCACATGAACCAAGTGTATGAGGACATGTGCACATGTGATGGAAAGTGAAGCGGCTCAGCTATAATGCATATGAAAAGACTAAACTACCTCTCCAACTCACTCAATCTATGGAAATGTCTGTCGCGATACCACTTACAGTAGTAAGCACAAATTTGAATGTTTCTCCTAGCTTCAGACTCTGAATATGGCCAATATGGGTCCCTTTTGGCACTCGACGAGACACATCTATTGGTGGTATTTTCACTCAAATCTGACAACCACTCTTCAAGTTATGGCCAAAACACTGAATGGGAGGAAACACCTACACTCACTCCACAACTCGTATTGGTTTCAACACACACTACAGTAGTTCAAAAGTGATGGGGAGGGATAGACAACAGTCCTACACACACATTCCAAGCTTCACACACACACCGAAGATCATAGAGAATATGAAAATCAGCAGGGAAGAAGCAAATTCAAAATTTCAGTTCTCCTTCTTCACAATGGCAAAAAAGTACTTACAAAGAGTCACCAAGTGACTTATATACATGTGCCCTAGAAATGGTCCTTTCACACATGAGAGAGACACTTTATTGACTAATCTCTAACTTCCTACTATTTTACAAGAAGTATATTACAATGAGTTGGGGCTTATGCATCTAGAGGACTCCTCTAGTGCAATTACATAGCTTCGAGGGAATTTTCGAGGATTTTGAAGAAGAAATTTATGCCCATTAATTTGAAAATTTTGGGGCTCCTCTTTTGTGCCTCTTTTCTATGCAACACTCTCCCCCTCTTTGTCTCTGCCATCCCTTGATAGGCTTTGCTTTTTGTTTGCAGCTTGTCTATGGCTCTTCAATACACACACCCAGTGGTCGAAGGAGCTTAGTCTTTTGTTTCTATAAGCCCCTTGGTATTCCCTATATTCATAACTCTGGTTTGCTGCATCAAGTTGGGTTGTCATGCAGGCCATCAGTGGTGAAGAATGTGATATTCTTAGTCACCCTCTTCAACTTCTCAGCATCTACCTCTTTCTAACTTTTGGTCTTCTAATATGTCTTTGTCTTCACACATCTGACCCCTATTGTATTTTCTGGTGCTTGTTCACTTGTTTCCAGAGCATGCACCTTGTAGACGAGGAGATAGTTAAGACCTTCAGACAATTGGTTATCTTATCCGATGAAGAATCCTTTGTGTACTGTCTCCCTTCCTTATTTGTTTCTTTTCACTACATGCACCTAGTGGATGAGGAAGCTGTGGTCAATCTCCCATGAAATGTCCTGATTGTTATCTTTCTTTATTTCCAATCCTCATGACCTAGTTCTTTGGTGTTGTCGCCTTATGCGTGCCCCTGCGAGGATTTGGGTAGAGGGTTGTTCTTTTCTTTATGAACTTTGTTCTTCACTGAGTTGTTTGATTATTTGATATCCTTCTTCTTCTCTTTTTGCTCGATCCCCTTCCACACGTCCCTCTTCTTGAACTCTGTCATCCTCGACAAGCTTTTTGTGGCAACATGTGTATGTTTGTATGACTTTCTGCTCTCGATGGTTAAGCGAATTGGCTTGACATATCATCAATTCCTTCCATTGGGTTGAGTTCACCCCGTCATCTGATGCCTGTCGATGATCTATAAAGAAGCTTAATTCGTAGGCCACCAGTCTTGCATTTAGGTTAGAAGATATTTTTGCAAAGATTTCTGAGTCCATCTCAAAGAATTCAGTAAAAAATGCCTCTTCAAATGTCTGCATGTATGGACTTGGCAAAAACATGAGTCTTGAGTATATTGCCATGAGTGTTAATCGGTTAGGTATCATCGATAAATAAAAAACAAGAGCATCTGAAGCCTGGTTAATGTCGATGAAGTTCAAAAATGTATGCTGAGCATGTTGAAATATCTTTATTACCGTCAGTAACATACTCAAAATTTTGTTAGTCATTTTTATAGCTAAATCCGATATAGTAGCACATCTCGCAATCCAAAATTCGATTTTTTTTACCATGTACTCTTCAGTCGGTAAGTAATTTCGTGGCAAACTTAGTAATAATGAATAGTTTAGCCACCAATGATTTATGCTTCTTTGTCGGTGTGCTTCACAAAATTGCACCCAAGAGTGTCTTCGTGGTACTGGGAAAAAGGATGGATTGACTTGAAGTACATATGGTGTCGATTCCCAGTGTACCCGTAAGGTAGGATTCTTTTCCAAAAGTTTTTGTCTCCAAATAGGATCTGCTTTATCAAATTCCTCTTGTGTGTAGGTAAATGTCTGCATGTTAAACTGTAGGTTGCTATCTGGTTCTTTATTAGTTGTGGTCTTTATGTACTCGCGTTTCTCTTCTTTGAGTAGTCCAAAAGGTACGTTGAAAGGCTTCATAACCTGTTCTAGATTCGTGCTTTCAATCTTTGGTTCTCTCATTACTTGAATGACTTGTTCTTCAAAATCTTTATTAAGTTGGGACACCAGTAGTGTCTGCTCTTTTTGGCTTACTTTTGCAATACCCGAGTATCTCTTTCAGTGTTGGTCCCTGTTTCCTCCCTTATGAGTGAATGATGTATGGGGGGAGAAAGAAGACATACCTCAGTATCCTTAGTAGCCGTTGTGGAGTGTGGAACTACTGGTGTCCCCACATTTACCTGTTGTTCTAATTGAGCTTTCAACTTATTTACAAGCTCATCCTTTGCTTTGATTTCTTTAGTGGCCCACATAATCGTATCCTTGTTCTTGAGGAGCTCCTCTCCTATGGCAATGAGTTGATTAACATCTTCATTACATTGTACAAAGTATTGATTTTTTTCCATCTTCCATTTCTTTCTAAGCTCATGGGTGTCGTCCATATATCTTTTTGCCCATTCTGCTATGATGGATTGCTCTTTCTTCAGCTGATCTTCATACTTTGCTATCCGCTCCTCCAATGCTGCTATATTGCTTTCTATCATTTCTGGAGCTTCTAAAGGTTGGTCGCCTAGTAGGGCTATCATCAGCTCCTTGTCCCTGTTCCATAGATTATCGGCTTCATCCATGTATACCTTGACTTGAGATTCAAGGATTTTACTTCTAGCATTCATTTGGATCTGTACTTCTTGGTCTCTTCTTTCCTCTTCATTATTGGTGGATTTGGTAGCACTCTCTTGAAACGTTACATCTAACAAAGATGGTTCTGATACTAACCTTATTGGTGTGAAGGGTTTGGACTCTTTCACTGTGTCTTCTACTCTTTCTTCCTTGGGGTTCTTTACTCCGACTTCTCCCGCTAGAAGAGTCTCTTTGATTTGGATGTTAGATGCTTCATTCAATTTGATAATATGAACTCCTTCTTGAGATGCTTCCCACCTTATCATGTCCTTGATAGTGTTATCAAGTGTCTGATCGACCTTGGTGCCTTCCATGTCCAAGTCATCGTTTATTTGATTTAATTCTTCCAATTGACCATCACCCCTTGGATCACTTCTAATATCCACATTCAACACAGATGTTTCTTGTTCTTCTAGTGTGTCTGATGATGAGCTAGAATTCATCAATCCCAATTCTCTATATCTATGAACCTTGGTGAGGCGTTTTCGTTGTTCATTATCTCCAACCATCTGTTGATAATGATTTCCTTGAACCGGTAAATTTACTTGACCTTCCAAGTACTAGTGAGTGGCTTCCATTGCTTTTGTTAATTCCTCTTCGGTAATGGTGTATTCTCTTCAAGCCTGGTTCTTGGAAGTACATGTGTTCTCTGTGTAGCTGTAGCTTCTACTTCTCCCTGCATCATCTCTCGTAATCTTTTGGTACCTCTCATTCTTAGTTTGGAGCTTGTTTCAACTTCTTCTACTATCTTGACTCCTTTTTTCTTCCTTGGAACTGTGACAATCCTTGCGTACTTAGCCATTTCTTCATATGACGGTATCTCCTTCAAATGTTCCCGAATGCCTAAAGCATGATAGATCACTACTTTTAAGGAAATGCTTCCGTTCAAGAACTTCTTATGATTCCACTGTTTCTTTGCTTTGAAGAGTCATTCTTGAATGTATGGAGTCATGTTAATTTGATTCCCTATTTGTTTGATGGCATGGGACAGCATTTGCACTATGATCTTCTCTAGAGCATAATATCTGTGCATGTTTGGAAAGCAAAAATGTTGGTGAATGACTCTGACTTCCTCCTTTATGTCAATACGATTGATATCTATGAACGTTCTGGTCTTAGCTTCCCGGCCTTCCTCTTTCAAAATTGTATTTCTGTCCTTTTCCCATCCAAAGGCTTCTTTAATTAAGTCGTGGGTGAATTGTATGATGACCCACTCACCTGCTGCATCTAGGACTCTTGCTTCAAGTACTAATGGATCATGTCGAGCCGGTTGTAAGGTGTTCATGACTTGCGTGCATCGCTGGAAGTCTAGTTTGTAGATTGGGAGTTCAAAGTGTTTCTGAATACCAACTTTCTTCATAATGTCTACAGTGGATGGAAGTTCATGCACTACTTTGAAATCCTGGGACATTACTGGGAACTTATGGTCCGTGTCCATAATTTTAATAGTCACCAAGAACAAGTAGTCCCTAGTAGGTTGATCCTCCCAAAACCAGTGACCTTTTGCCTTTGTCATGCTCTATAGGGGAAATTCCAGCATCTCCTCTTGAATGGTTGCTTCAAATTCCTCAGAAGCCATCTGCACTTGTAATAAGAAGAGCATCAACTTTTTATATAAGGCATGTTGTTAGTGATGTGTGTCGTAATGACATGTTGTTCATTGTGTCACGGTTTTCCCCTTAAGTAAGTAAGCTCTCTTACCACATATCTTTTCATTTTATTCCTGAAAGAAAATAGGAGTTAGTTTAGCCAAAGCATTTATTCATTTACATAGTAGGTCCATTCCTAGGAAAGTGGAATCTATGCCCTATTCCCAAGTGGGAAATGTGCACCACTTGTTTTGTTAAATACATCATGTGCCGAATGCATGGACTCGTAGTGTGGCCTTGACATGCATACTTTAGGTGCATTCAACTCATCATGAGTGCAATCGGAATCCTATTGAATCTTTTGTTCCTGTCCTTGTTGCTTCTTTGGTCTCCATATCCATTTTGTAGTTGATGTGTGAGGCGTCATCTTCTCTTGGTTTTGCTTTGCTCTAGGTTTCTCCTCTTTCCGTTTTGTAGTCTGATTGGTTGGTATCCTGTTCCTCTGGTCCTTTTGGTTAGTCTTGTTTGGCTTCATGGTCCTGCTTTGTTGGTGTAATATGTCTTCTTGCTTGTCTACCTCTTGACTTGCAATATGTCTGATATTTTTCGGAATCCATATATATTGCCGCGTTTTCTGGGCTTCTACTAATGACTTTGGAAGCCATACTCTCAGAAGTCTCTTTGGTTTGGATTGTAATGAAGAGAATTTGTTGTTTTCCCTTGTCTCCATAAGATGAGTGACTTGTATCGGTGTAGACGTTTCAATTTCCCTCATTTGATCCTTGTGAACCTAGTGTAGATTAGCACTTCCTGGTTGCAATAACTGGATAGTGGACTTCCACGTGGATGATCTTCCCTTGTCGTAGGTGGCTTTAGGAGTGTTGTCTTCACTGTTTCTCCTGGATTCACCGTTCATGTGGGATAAATCCACTTCAACAAGTGATGCATTGGTATTTGTAGTCAGTTCTTTCTTAGGACACTCCTCAGATACATTTTTGTTTGATTCGTTTGCTAGGTCCTCTTCTAGGGTTTCTTTCTCATGCTTGATGGCATCATGCATGTGAGAGGGTGTTTCTTTTAACAGGCTAAAGATTTCCTTACGACCTATTTTGGTTAAGATGTACCCTTGAGCTAGGTGAATGGTCACTTCATTCTTAATGATCTTCTCTTGTCCTAGGATCAAGTTCTCTATCAAATCCTCATCTTTACACACCAGAACTCGTTGCTCCATAGTGGAATTTCCTAGGTGGAGAGATATTGTGGCTTCTCCAATGCATTCTATGATTTGGCCCCCCAACGCCTATCATGTGTGCTTTAGCCGGTGTTATGGTCATTTGAAGATGCATGACGACCGTCCTTCGTATGCAACTGAGTGTTGCTCGTAAGTCTATCAAGGCATCTATTAGCTGGTATTCTGTAATTCCAATCCCTAGGTTTGGATATGGTTGGAATATGCTGAGGTTGTTTGTGTTGCCTGGTGAACTTGATAGTTGGCCATGGGAATATGCTCTTCTGCTTGTAAATATCATGCATCCCTTTGCCTTATCCACTCTTTCCATCTCTTGATACGCTCTAGGGCTTCTTGCCTTGCCTCCTCTCTAATCCTCTCTTCCTCTTCTTTTCTATTTTGTGCCCCTACAAGTCGTGCTAACATTTGGTCAGTCAATGGCTCCATGTAGGATTTTACTTGACAACCACTTATGCAATTAGGGAGAACATCTCCATCCAGAGTGGCTAGGTTAACTGCTCCATTTGTTGAAATCCTATTGATTATTAGAGGTCCATATTTGCGTTTCTGTAGCTTCTTGGTGTGTTGCTTCAAAGTATACACCAGGGCTAAATCTCCTTCTTTTAGTCCTTTATCTTTGATGTGCGCATCATAATATGCTTTCTGCCTTCTTTTCACTACATAAATTCCTGCAACACTTTGTATTATAGTTTCGTGTAGCTTTTCAATTTGTTGGAGTTCCTTGGACAATTCATGCCGTGTCCATTCATACTTTGGGCTACTCTCAAAGTAGGCACTAACAAATCAATTGATTGCATTTTGTCCATACACTAGGTTCAATGGTGTAGTTCCAATGGCAATCTTGTAAGCCACGTGGAAGGCCCAAATGGCATGATGCAATTGTTTTTCCTAATCTGAACTTCCACTATTGACTATTTTTGTCAATACAGTGCACAAAACCTTATTGGAACTTTCTGCTTGACCATTGGCTTGAGGATGATAAGGGGCTGATTTTTTATGAATCACGAAGAACTCATTCATTAAGGAATCTATTACTTCATTAATGAAATGCATTCCTCGACCACTCACTATCTCTATAGTTAGTCAAAAGCAAGTAAAGATATGCTAAAAAAGAAACTTAGCGGTGGTCTGAGCATCATTTTTTCTAGTTGCTTTTGCCTCTACCCATTTAGTCATGTAATCAGTTGCTACTATTATGCCTTCAGCATGTGATCCTTTGGCTGGTGGATTAATGGGTCCTATAAAATCAATACCCCATTTGGAAAAGGCTATCGTGCAAACCATAGGTCTCAATGGTATGTCATATCGTTTGATAGGATAT
This sequence comes from Ceratopteris richardii, assembly GCA_020310875.1. Taxonomy (NCBI): domain Eukaryota; kingdom Viridiplantae; phylum Streptophyta; class Polypodiopsida; order Polypodiales; family Pteridaceae; genus Ceratopteris; species Ceratopteris richardii. Next base: position 83,401,640 of record CM035436.1, read on the forward strand.
TTAGCTCTTTTGCATGCCTCACAACTTCGAACGTACGTGTCTGCATCCATATGTAGAGTTGGCCACCACATGCCTGCAAAGAGGATCATTTTTATAGTTCTTTCAGCTGAGAAATGTCCTCTTGGAGCGCTAGCGTGTGTCATTTCTAATATGGGTAAGTACTCTCCTTCATGTACACATAGTCGTGGTTGATTATCCTTTCCTCTCTTGATTAATTGTCTTACCATGATAACATAGTCCTTACTCATTTCTTCTAGGGATCATTTCCTTGCTAAACTCATTTTGCCCTCATGCTCTCGTGTCTTTAGGAATTTCACTAATGTCTTACTCTAGTTGGGTGCTACTGTAGAGAAAGGTAAAGATGTATGATCATCTGGAGTGGTTTCCTGACATTCCGTGTAACTATTGACATACTCATGAACATGCTTAGGCATATCAGGCCAATAGACCCCTAATCGTTTCAATTCTCTTAGAGTTCCATGAGTTCCCTTGTTCATTCTCCATTTAGTTATGTGCACTTGTTCAATCAAGTTCTTCGGTTCGCCTTTCTCTAAACATCTAGACAATACACCGTTGGATTCTTTATGATACACACTTAAGTTGCGTGATTGTAGAATTTCCTTTCTAATCTCCCTATTAATTGAGTGTTTTGGTCCATTAGTGAGTATTGGAATTAGCTTTTCCGCCCACTAAGGACATATTTCCAAATTGAATAGGTAAGTGTCTAACAAATCATCGGATACCCCGCTAGGTGGTTCTCCATGTGTTAATCTAGAGAGATGATCTGCCCTCACGTGGGTATTTCCTTTCTTTATGATCACTTCAAAATTGATCTCCATTAATAACAGAAACCATCTCACTAGTCTTCCCCTGTTACAAGGCTTATTGACTAAGTACAATAAGGCTTGATGATCTATGAAGAACTTGAACTTGTTGGCTAATAGGTAGTGTCTGAATTTCTTAACCGTGTACACCATCCCTAAACCTTCTCGCTCCGTAGTTGTATTGTTTCTTTTGGCTTGATTGAGTTGTGTGCTTGCATAAGAAATAGGATGGTCCAGTTTTTCTTCATCTGCAGGTTGAGCTAAAATGCATCCCATTGTGTAATTGGAAGCATCCACATGAATATGAAAAGGCTTGTTCCAATTGGGTGTTTTCAAAATAGGTGTCATGGTTAGTCTCTTTTTTAACTCATTAAAGGCTTTCTCGCATTCGTCCGTCCATGTGAATTGAGTCAACAATCCATACAATGGCTTGGCAATTATAGTGTACATGTGGATAAAACGGCGATAGTATCCACAATGACCCATAAATGCTTGCACTTCTTTTTCATTTTTTGGTCTTGGAAGTTCTAGAATTACCTTGATCTTGTCTTCATCAGTAGATATTCCATTCCTAGATACGATGTGCCCTAGGATTTTATCTTGTCTCACCATAAAAACACACTTCTCAAGATTTAGAAATACTCTATATTGCCGACATTTCTCAAATATTCTTCACAGTACTGAAATATGATCTTATCTCCGATTTGAGTATGTACATAAGTCTTCTACGTATACTTCCATACTTTTTCTTAGGAATTCTTTGAAAATGTGACACATCAACCTTTGGAAAGTAGTAGGGGTGTTAGTGAGTCCAAAAGGCATCACCTTGAAAGCATAGACTTCCCATTGAGTTGCGAATGTGGTCTTATATTGGTCCTCAGTAGCGATAGCTACTTGGTTGTATCCAGAGAATCCATCCAAGGAGCTATAGACTTCCTTGCTTGCAACTCTTTCCAATAGGTGATTAGTGATAGATAATGGGTAGCTATCACAGATAGTGGCTGCGTTTACTTTCTTTAGATTAATGCACACTCTCAGATTTCCGTTCTTTTTGGGCACAACTACTAATGGTGATACCCATTCGGTATGTTCTATCTTGTAAATGAATCCAGCTACTAATAATTTGTCTATTTCTTCTTTACTTTTTGCTGCATAAACATCATTATATGTGTATAGGCATTGCTTGGATGGTTTAGCATCCGGTGTCATTGGTATTCGATGGGAACAAATGGAGGGTTCCACACCTTTGAGATCCTTGTAGGTCCATGCAAACACATCTCGATAGTCTCGAATCAGTATTATCAATTCTTCTTCCTCCTCAGGTGACACATCCTTTCCTATGTATGTGCATCTGTTTTCTCCATTTTCTATGGTCACTATGATTTTTTTCGTTTGTTCCTTGTTGTCATAGGCTTCTCCTTCTCTAGGCTCTTTCTTAGGCATCTGAATGGCTATTTTCTTCTCCTCTACTTTGTATCTTTTGAAGTGTTCTGGAACTTCAAATAGATCCGGGGTTGGTTCGGTCTTACTCGTGGTTTCCTTATGGTTCAGTACTATAGGGGCTGCTTCTATTGCTAACACTTTGGGTGTTCCACCCTTTTCCTCAGCTTGAATGGCTTCTAAATAGCGTTCCTCTAAATCAAACTCCTGTTCCATCTCTATGCTCTCATACTCTTCCTTCCATTCTTTTTCTAATACTTCTCTTGCTTCTACCTCTTGAAGGACTACCATGTAAAAGTTTACGTCATAGCCTTCTTCGTCCACACATTCATTCATGGTCAATACTTCTTCATTTACACATAGGTCCAAGGTTTCTAGGATCTCCATCCAACTGTGTGGTTCAAATGCTTCATCAGGAAAAACTTGAGGCATGTTCATTGGGTCCTCTACGAGTCGATAATTTTGATGTCCTAAGGGCCATAGCTGAAGTTTTTTATCCTCTCTCTTTGCTTCCTTACACATCCATAATTCGGCATCCTCGTGCATCCATGATTGATCACTTGATCTTGCACTATGGATAGACAAATCATCTTCTTCCTTGTGTACGGGATTCCATTGTAATGGCTTTACATCCATGTACGCAAAGGTATGCAAGTTTATCTTGGTAGTGGTTCCTTGATGTTGGAGGTATAATGAGTCTCCTCCCTAGTCTTGCACTACCCTGAGTTGTCTCATGAAAGGTTGTCCCAATATCATTTCATAATTATTTTCCTTTCCAAATTGACATAGAGCTAATGTATGCTCAAACGTGGGTCCACAGGTGGCTAATCTAATTTTTTCCAATATTCCCAGGGGTTTCTCTACATGACCATCTACTAATTGAAGCTTCATACGCGTTGTTCGTAGGGCTGGCTTTCCCCATTTCTCCCAAGTCTCTTTTTGGTGGCTATGCCCACTCCTGCTTCTGTGTCTAGTATGGACTTGGTCATGTATCCATTGAACGTGACAGATAAACGTGTCTTGCCATCATCTCCTTTGCTAAAGTATCCAACCTTATCCACAAGAATTTGTATAGTAAACGGGTTTTCATTTTCCTTGCTTTCCCTTTCATTCTTCTCATGCTCTAACTTCAATTTTCTCGCTAATTGTTTCCATAATTGTGGTTTGACACGATGTAATTCTTCCACAGTCAACTGACATTGTACTTTGGTCTTTTTGAGTTCTACTAGATTGTGTGAGGTCTTGTCTGAAGGCTCCTTTTCTTTTCCTCGCACTGTGGGAGCACGAAAGATTATGGATTCCTTCTCATCTTCTCCCATGTAGTTTCGTAGGGTGGAAAGGCTCTATGCTTCCGCCCTATTTCGGTCTAGCCTAGAGACCTCTTCATGTAGTTTCTCCAAATTTGGCGTTGGTAGATGGTCTTCCACATCTAATTCCTCAAAAGGTGGTTTTGCAACTCCATTCCTTTTCCATTGATCTTCTCGAATTCTAGTTCACAACTCTCTTGGCCAATCACCCTCTAAATCAGGGACAATGGACATGGATTTTTCCTCGGTATTCAGTAGTTGCTCCTTATCATCCCTCTTTTGGTTTCTGGTCCTTGGTTTTAAGACAATCATTGTATTGATTCTCGAATATTCCCGTCTCAAGGAGGACTCGGATAGTCTTTTCTAGAGTGGCTTGAGCTACCTCTATGAGTTTTCTACATATTGCTAGTCTCTCCTTTTCTAATTCCCCTTGTGGGTAAAGTTTTTTGTGCTGCTCTACGTTTGGTCCATTCATCATTTTAGCTTGGTAAGCTTTCAACCACATGTCTAAATCGTCTAGTATTGGATCTGCTAGAATTGATCTTGGCTTGTCTCATTCTAGTGTCTGCAGTGTTATGGGAAGTTCTTCCAGAATTGCAGGTTTCTTAGGTTTCTTATTGCTTCTTGTGTCCTTCTTGTCTTCCTTATTTCTATTTTCCATCCATTTTTCTCTAAGTTTTTCCCTTCTATCCTTCCACTTTTGGCTTTCTGTTGTTTCGATATTCTCACATGGGTCTTCTGAGTCTTCCACTACTTGTACTTTGGGTTCTAGGGTTTTACTCTTTTCTTGCTCCAAGTCTGCTCGTTTTCTTTCTTGTCCTTTTGCTTGTGCTCATGTGATGGCTTTCAATGGTACTGTGTATTCCTTGTCACTTCCTCATGATTCAATTACTTCTATTACATTAATAGGTGCAGTGTCGTGAGTCTTATTGGGATTCTTTGGGTAGTCTCTAAATAGGTGTTCCTTCCCACAATCATTGCAATACCCTTACCATGTTCTAGGGGGTGGTGGGTTGTATGGCAGAGTGCATTCTCTTATAAAGTGATTTCCTCCACATCTATAGCATGGTCCTTTTGGCATGAGCGGTCTGATGGGTGGTCTCATGGGTGTTGGTGCCTTGGGTGCGGTGTACATTAGTGTAGCCAACTCCGGTCCATAGGCATTGTCATATCCCTCATATCCATAGTATTGTGGGTCATAAACTTGATCATACTCCATTATACTTGTGTCATAGGGATAGTATTCTACTTGGGTCTGCTCATATCCTGGGTTCATTGCGTCTGTACTGGCTAATGGTGATGCAAATACTATGGCTCTCTCCAAGTTTTCCTCTAGTTGAGCATATTTAAATGGTACTACATTCTGTGGAAATGGTGGTTGTTATCCTAACACTGGCTAAGGTTGTGCATATTGCCCTTGCTCATATGGCCTAGGTGCTCCTTGTGGTCCTGGGGGTTGTATCTTGGAATCTCCCTTCCTAGCTCTCTAGGTGGGTATCCATACGGCCTATACTGAGGTTGATTTGAGGGTCGTGTTTGCCTGTTGAATGGACAATTATCAGTGGTGTGATTAGTGTATTTTTGTTCTATGTGGCAATACAGAGCGATTCCTTGATGTGGTTGTCTATTGTAAGGGTAAGCTTGAGGCAAGCCTATTCCTCCTCTTACACACATGTGAGTAGGATGGTCTCCTTCGCATAAGCTGCATCTTCGCAACATGGGTATTCTCATGGGTGGATGCTGGTAGTTATGCTATCTGTGAACTCCTAACTTCTTGGCTACCAGCTCCGGTAACTCCTCTACATTACTAGAGTTGGATGTCATTGTACTTCTAGTGTCTTCTAATTGCATAGGGCTTGGTGTACTTTTGAGATCATCTGCTAAGTTGTCCTCTAGGTCAATACACTCTTAGAGGCATTCGCTTAATGTTTACAACCGCTTCACATAGACTAAAGTTCTCAAGGTCCTGTTTGTCAGCCTGTCTAAGAATAGTGATATCATTTTTTGTTGCGTGGATCTTTCTGTTACTATGCATCTATCGACATATTGATGGAACCTCCGGGTATTTGTTTTCACCGTTTCATTCGGGTTTTGTTTGAAGCTATGGATTAAAGATGAGGAGTTGTGTTTAATTCCTCTCTTAGTGAATTCCCCAATGAAATCCTAAAAGAATTTCTCAATATCTCCAAATTGATTGGGATCCAATGGTTGGAACCACATCAAAGCCGTTCCTGTGAGGGTAACTCCATACGCACAAAGAAATCATCCACTTGCTCAGCCCGTAGAGCTTGTTTAAATTCAGCTATGTGATCCTTAGGTTCTCCCATCCCGTCATAATGATTTCTCATACACTTATCCACTTGAATGGGTCTTAATATTCTTATGGGTTCTAGTTATCTAGGCATTATAGGAATTGCTAGTCTAATTGGAGGCATTCCAGGCTGCACTCCTAGTGGTGGTCTTGGTCTCACTGGCGGCCGATGGTGGTTGCCTAATCTAGGGTGAGTTTGATTGTGTGATTGTAGGCCTCGCATTGTGAATTGCACATGGGTTCAGTTGGGAATGCTCGGATGGCTTGTTTGTCCCAACATTGTATTTTCTGACTCTTGTTGTGTCCCAAAGGGATAAAGAGATAGTTGCCTGTTCTCACAAAGGGAATACTTGCAACCCCATATACTTCAATTGAGCCCTATCCATTGCATCGACTGGCACATACCTTCTTTGGTTCATTTTAGGTACGTGACTCTAGACTCCTTTTCACGATCTTTTAACTCATAGAAAGTCATTGGGCTTTCTTCTTGTCCGCATGTGGGTGAGTCAATTTGTAACAATAAGTCTGATCCATGGATCAAGTAGACCTTGAGTAAGTAATCATCTTGAGGTATCAAATCCCCTCTCAAGACTCGAGTCACTACTAATCTGCCTCTGGGTGTGGTTACTAACTCTTCAAGATCCAATCTACCCAAATTTCCTTGTCCTTCCAGCCCTCCTCTCTTGTTACTTGACCGCAGGTCTGGGCACTATCAATGGATTTTCAGTGGCCTCAAATGTGGAAGGAAGTCAAAGAATATATCCAAATGTGTGACACTTTCAATAGATCTAAAGTACCATGACATAAACCTCATGGCCTCTTGCAACCTTTACCTATTCCAAAAAGGCCATGGGCTTCTTATCTATGGATTTCATCATAGATCTACCAAACTTAAATAAGTATGATGTCATTATTTTTATAGAGGATATATTTACAAAGATGGCACACTTCATTCCAACTACCAAGGCAATCACAGGTGCCACCACTACTAGACTTTTTCTCAAATACATCTTTAGGCTTCATGGATTGTCTCATGATATTGTCAATGATCAAGGTCCACAATTCATATCCAACTTTTGAAATAGTCTTTGCAAGCTCCTTGGTGTTCAAGTTAAACCATCTATAGACAATCATCCACATATTGATGGACAAATAGAATGTACTATGGATCAAATCCTAGAACAATATCTTTGTTGCAACATTAATTATCATCAAAATGATTGGTTTGAGCTCATTTGTAGAGTTTGCCTATAACAAGAGTGTTCATACATCTATCAAGCACACTCCCTTCTTTGCAAATTCGAGACACTATCCAAGGATGGATATACAACTCTCAAATCATGTCAAGAATTTAGCTGTGAGAGATAAGGCCTAGTACTTGATTGATATTCACAAAGAAATCAAGGAAGAGATCCATAGAGCAAAAGAAAAATATAAGTATTATCTAGATCAACATCGTGTTCAAAATCCATTCTATCACATTGGGGATAAAGTGTGCTTACTAAAACATAATCTATAGACTTCAGGGCCTTGTGCGAAGATAGACCATCAAAGATTTGGTACATTCACCGTCTTGATCGAGATTAATACAATCACTTTCAAGCTCTAGTTACCAAGTACGATGAGAATACATCTAGTTTTCCATGTGTCCATGTTGGAACCATATCTAATTTCAACATTGGGGGAGAGACCTAGTCCTTCACCACCTATGAAGATTGATGATCATGACGAGTTCAAAGCTGAGCATGTCCTAGATTTGAGAATATCTTGAGGAAGATTGGAGTATCTTGTTCATTGGAAAGGATATGACATCAGCGATCATACTTGGGAACCTAGAGGAAACCTTTAGAGAGCACCAATTAAGGTTTGAAATTTTCATAAGAAAAATCCAATGAAATTGAGACTAAAGCACATGACTGCTCCTTGTGGAATTCATCAATTGAAAGTTGAGGTGGAGGTGATTTCATGGACAAAGAAAACCATCCTAAACCTCAAATTCCATGTGACCTTCTATATCTCATGCTTGGTTCAGATTTTGGAGAAAGTAATGCTTCCATTGTGTCTAAAACATGTCCATTGTGACCTTCTGTATCTCATGCTTGGTTCAAATTTTGGAGAAATTAATGCTTCCATTGTGTTCAAAACATGTCAGAACTCTAAGATCAACTATCTACTTGCTTCATTCTGATATCCAAAGATCATGTTTTGAATTCATTACATCATCGATTGTATCATCAATTTGTAACTGCCATTGATGAACCGGCATTGAAAACCTATATAAGGAGGGCTTGGACACATACATAGTCTTCGTGGGAGCTCAAGGAGTCATGATCTCCAAGTAAGTACTTTCCAAGTTCTAGTTCCACTTATAATTTTGTGTCTTGTTCTATTCTAGTTTCTTGGACACATCCTGTTGTGTGGACCTATTGTAATCTAATAGTATGAGATCCCTTCCAATTACTCCTTGTATATAGTTCATCTCCTTGAAGGGAGTCTTGTAATCTAGAGATCTTACTTCATTCTATACCATCTCTATTTGAGTTATATATACCTATGAGTCATGGATAGTGGAACTTCTTGTATCAATTATATATTGTTGTTTTATTTCCCTACATGGGTGATCTTGTAATTGAAAGTGAAATTCCACAATATTGTCTACTCTAGTCAAAGGGCACAACCTAGTGCTCCCCTGACATATCCCCTCAATTCCTAAGGCCGAGATGCTAGGACTTCTGTTCATGGATATATTTTCAGATTGTATATTTTACAAACTATTTTGTATCTCTTCACTATGTTTATCTATACCAACTCCACTTGTAAAAGCTATATAAGCATGGCCCACGTTGAGCTTTACATAAGGCACTAGTAAGACCTTCATCTAGACTCTCTCTAGATCCCCATCTAAGCTCCACATTGGGAGTGCACGAGGGGATAGAACCATCATTGTAACTGCATTACACTTGGCAATTTTAGAATTTGAGTTCTCTATCTCTCAATCTGCATCTATCTTTGTCTACATTTTCTTTCTCAACTTTGTTTACTCATCTATTCCATTTTGTTGTTATTTTCTTATAGTTATCATTCATAAGTTGATAGATTCCATCAAGATTTTCCATTTCTGTAGCAATTCACAATACTATGAAAGTATTGAAAGCACTAGCTTTGCTTGAACACTATCACACTGACTTGATAGTTCGATCTCAAAGAAACACATTCTCCATGTATCAACTATGCATGGAATTGCTTGAAATTATGGATATGAAATGTTTGGGAGATTCCAAATAGAATGCAATTTAGAGTTTTGCAAACAGATCTGATTTTCTATGGGCCTCACCTTATAGGCTCAAAATGGAGGTTGAAATAGATCCTAAACAAAATCTCAACAAAACAAGTGATCCTAAAGGGATAACTCCCAAAAATAATTTGATGCCTTCTACCTACACACAAAGCTTCATAGAAAACTTGGATCATTTGTGAAGTACCCATTCTCCATGCTTTCTCATGGACTCTTTACTTTCATCCTTCTTCATGAGCTCTCTACAAACATATTTGCTCTAATACAATGTCAAGAGAAAGGAGATAAGGAAGAGAGGTCACACACTCCATCATACACAAAGAGAGGATCACACATAGATTGAGGCCAGGAAGAAGAATCCTCTTCTACTTCTTCTATTGCTTAAAGAGAATGTAGAAGAGTGAACTAATACAACAATACAACCATACAATATATGAAGAGAAATACAATAAGGAAACATTAATATGTATGAATGAGTGAGTTGGAAAAAACAAATGTGCCATCACACTCGGTAGATAAATATGCTAAGTCTTACTAAAAGTATCCTTGAAATATATCATCATAACGAGTATACATATCAAAGAAGTGAAAATTGGTACATGATCCTTGATTGTGACATGTTGAGATTAATATCTCAAAAAATACTCTAACTAGAAAATGAATTTAGATTAAGGATGTTCATAAATCCATATATCTTGTTTGATCATTAATCTACATAGGTGATACCATACCTCATATCGCTTTTGTATTTTGCGTCTCTAATCAAATCTTTCATCAGCTACTTTAGATTGCATGAAAGGACCGAAAGAGGTTGTTGAGAAAATTTGCTCTTTCGCAATATCATATTTTTTGGTATAGTTGGTTCATCACATCTATTGGATATTCTAACTTATTTGTTTATTTGAAGATCTATATTGTTTTCTATTCTACTTCAGGATACATAATTTTCCTTGTATCAAGCCCCGTTTCCTAGTAATTACAAAGCAAGTAACTGTTATTCGTTTTCAATCCAAGAAGGTTAAAAGCTTTGCATTTTTTGGAGCATGTAAGTATATCTAGATTCAACATTTACTATCGAGCATATTACTCTCATACAATACACACATTGGTCATAGGTTTACCCAAGGCATCACTAGGAGTGCAATGCGCCATGCTTGGAGGAAGCACATCAAGATCTAATAACATTTCATTAAAGATAAGAATCTCTTCCCATGAGATTTTCTTGAATTCTTTGAAAATAAACATGAAAGCAATGTTTAAGAAGGCTCTATCTTCAATTCCACAAGAGCTCGTGATGGACCTGTAGAGTATTGAGTTGCTCAAGAGTGGATCTATAGAGGAAAGGTTGAGAAATCTATATTACTAAGAGTTCCTTAATGTTAATCTAGAAACTCTACATGTACATGATTGAATGTCCGTTCTGTAGCATTCTTTTGGTTGTAATTCGAAGCCTTGCCATGTAGTTACCTTGTGTGTTTCATATTCTTCTCAAGCATTGTGACACATGTCATGTTTCTCAGTTTCTCTCACGTCCGAAGATCATTCCTCTCACATTTCACGTACTCTATGATCACCTTTACGAAATATAGAAAAAAGGTGGCTTAACTCGACTAGGCATCCCTTATGGTACACATACTTTATACCTTGCTATGCTGACTCTAATGCACATGTTCATTTTTCCAGTTCATGGGTACTCACATTTTGGAGTTTCATTTTTGTGTGCGTATATATCACTTTTCTTTTGTATGTGCACTCTCTTTGCAAAGGTCCTCGTCATATTTCATCTCTCCAATAATAATATTTAACAATCAAGAAGAGCATATCAACAAAAGAAAGTTTTGAACGTGGATTTTAAGTCTTGGAGGGAGGATATCACATTATTCCAGTATAGCAAGGAGAACGAGTGCAAAGGACTATTATGGAAGGTTCACCCTTGGTCTTGTAAAAAGGGGAATGATTATGTAAAATCTAATAGTTAATGGAGCAATATAACTTAATAAAGAAGGAAATATTAAGTTCCATAGAATTAGGCTCCCTTGATGGAAGCCAAGTGATAGGTATTCTTTTGTAAGGTTTTGCATAGAGGAATTCATAAAAAAGTGAAAGCTCCATGGCACCTTTTCTTTATCTACCCCAAAAGTTCCAAGAATTATTTCCGAATCGGATAGTTACATGGCCACAAACCTTGCTTGAGGAGGCAATCAATTTGTTGGCTTTCCTAGGGATTGTGAGTTGAGGAGAAGCCCTCTCCAAGATTTGAGGAGAAGCCCTCTCCAAGATTTGAGGAGAAGCCCTCTCAAAGATATGATTTGGTGTTCAATCATTTGAGTTCTTTGGGCATATTGAGCATGAGGATCAAAATCATGAGGATCAAAAGCATGATGGTGCACTCATTTGAGCCCCATCAATGAGATGAAAGGAATATTAACCTCCCTTTTATTCCTCAATAATCTTTTTCATACATTTTCTATTATTAACATAATTATTGTTTCCAGAAAAGAATGAAAAATCAAAGTTTATATCGAAAAAGTAGTGAACCGTGTCCTGCATTGGAAGCTTCTAGACCTGTTCTCCACTTTCTATACAACGCACCAACCGCCTTTTCTTGATTGTATAAATTTCTCAAAAGGTCTACTGTTAGTGACTGTGTTTTTGCGTGTTTGTGCTCTGTTTTCCACCCTAAGAGTAAATTTCTTCACTTACGTCTCCTACGGCTACGACGATGATATCAACTGGTAATTCTTCTCAAAACTCTTGAGCATTGGCAGGCTTCAATAGGAACACCTACAAAATGGCCTCCGCACCGTCCATCGAGCAGGTTTCTCGGCATCGCGCATTCCGTGCCATGGTGCAGGGCGCTGATAGAGCAAACGGGAATTCGATTATGAAGAGAAAGGCTTCATGGATAAAAGCTTGTGCAATGGCCTACGAGTTTGTCCATGGCACTCAAGGCGCATGTGCGAGAACGCGATCGCTGCTATCTTACGCACTCAACGAACCAGACCTTAGAGCGGAAGATTTTTTCGAGATGGAGACTCTTTTGAAAATCCCGAAGGGAGAACCCTTTCGACTTCCGCAGGGAAATGACGTAGACGACTCTGCTATCCCCGTAAGAAACAAACCACGGATTCATGGCGACCGGTTTTCTGATTCACCAACTTTGATTATCGAAGATGTCTTCAATCCTACGCAGGCTACAGAATGGCTGAGGAGCCGACTCCTTTCGCCTTCCACGCTCGTGAGTTAAGTGTACAAAAGGGTTGCAGAAAAGTCATAGACGGCCATTCAACACCTCCGCGATACGTTTGGAAAGGACCATCTGACATCCAGAAGTTGCTCGAAGAAATGCCGCGAGCGAGGTCTGTGTCATACCGAATGCCTGTAACTTCCGTGGATTCCCGAACATCAAAAGAATCATGGGAGCGTTCTGTGGATCAATGCTGTAGAATATTGTGGTTCAGATGGTGTACATTTTCAAGTAATTCCTGCGTATTATGCAGATCTCTTTCACTCTTCAGTTTTTTTCCGCTTGTTTTCTATGTCTGCACAAAGCGCATGAATTTTCGGCTGCAAACTAATATTAAACAGAACTTCTGCGTTTCGTGATTGTGAAGTGGCTTTATTTAATCTTGTCAAGTTTTTTTCTTTTATGTTCGTCGTAAATTTGGGCAAAGGATTTCCTTCGCAACATGCACGACGGATGTCGTTGGAATGGACGGATGTTTCACGTGCTCTGCAAAATGCCTACTCGAGTCTGGAACTGAATCAGATGATGTATCTATGCGCTGAACTTATGCTAAAGTCTGGTTTACGGCAGCAAAGCGCTTTTCCTTCTCTCATTATTCTTGAATTATGAATGCTTAAATCGGAAAATAAGAAGAATGATTAAGTTGTGTTCTGGAAATACTCCTGTTCAGATGTATACAGTACGCGGTAACTTCTCATATTCTGAGAGGGTTTCCCAAAACTCGATACCTCACGTAGTGCTTCATAGAATTTACAAGTAACCCTTAGTTGGTCTAAAAGTTGCTATATAGACATTGGCCATCTCTTTTTCTCTTGTCGTAAGAGCCTCTCAATTTGGCAAGGTTTTGTGGCAGTTTTGAAATTCAAAAATATTGTCAATTGGAAACAAGCGTTGGTGGACGAGGTTATTGGTTGCTCTGTTGCCTTGGGGAACACAATTAGGAAGGATGCTATGTGGAAGATATGAAAAGAAAGACGTGCGGCCAATTTTGATGGAGCTCCAAAAGAATAGTCCATTGTTTGGTCGCGTGCCCTCTTTGGCAAAGAATATGTAATTGGAAGAAAGGCCCTCCCTTTAGAGACAACAGATTTTCTTCTTCGAAAATAAAAAGCTGAAAAGTATATGGAGCCCTTGAAAAATAACAAATTGAAAAGTAAATGGACATCCATGAGGGGATGAAAACATTGTTGACCTTTTTTTGTAACTTGATTTAAAATCATGCTTTTTCTTGTGCGGGTCTTTCTTAGGCTTTGTCACTAGTATTCCTGCTTGAATCCTTTCCTTGGTTTATGAGATACGTGGGATCCCATGGGTGCCTTGCCCCTTCATTGTTTTAGTACTAAGATCTCTTTAATTAGAGTACCATCATAGGAATATTTAGAGTAAGAAAAGATGAACAACAAGGGGGGAGAGAGAGAGAGACTCTATGGGGATGAAAGGATCTATGAGTTTGTAGATTTAGAGTCTCCACCACGTTTGTAGATTTAGAGTCTCTACCACACAATGAGTTGAACATATCGTCTGTGTGGTTTTTGTATCATCTACTCATATTTTTTCTTAATGCCAACCATTTTCAGTGCCTCTGATGCTATAAACATTTTTTTCCTACCTCAATAAATTACTATGAGAATACCAAATATTGAACTTCTTCCTTTTTTCTTCATAAAGGACCATGTCAATAAAGCAAGAAAAAAACTATAGAAGACCCCCAAAGGAAGTACCCAATATCTATTTGGAAAGGATTGCTACTTGGGAATCGTTGGACTCTCTACCTCTCAATGTCATTCTCTGTGGGGACTTTAATATAGTGGAGGCTCTTTCTAACAGGTGGAGGAATAGAGGGCAAGTGATTGATGGTCATGAGAAGGACGACCAAGTCAAGCTCCACCTGGATCTTGCGGAGATCAAAGATAAGATGGATTTCTCTTTTTCAAACCTCCAATCTAGAATTGAGTTGAGGAGAGCAAGACTAGATATGAGCTATATTGCACAATATATATAAATAAGTGGGGCCCGTTCCCTCTCCCAATGTGTGGACCTTATTGTTTTTTATATCTACCACTACAACATATCGAGGGTATACCGAGGCTGCTACCGAGGCAAATGAACGGGCGGGATTTCTTCGCGACGTCGGTGTAGCAGTCGGTACAGGCGTCGAAAAGAGAGCGCCGGTATGGTGCCGGTATATGCGTTGGTATAACCGTCGGTATACGCATCGAAATTACCGACGCTTATACCGGCATCAATACCGACGCATATACCGATAGGTAGAGTGTGTTGTTTTTTGCTACACCATGATGTTGTTTAGCAAAAGACAATACACTCTGCCCAACTGAGTACATGTGTTATGTACTCTAATAGCAACCAAAACATAAACTTATATGAGTAAAAATGAACAATGATTCATTCCATAAATGAAAAATGTTCAAAAGTGTGGCAAAGCACTTCCATATAGGAATGGAATACAAAATTATGGTACATCATTGCCACATAGGAGTGTAATACAAAATTGTGGCAATGTAACAAAACACTTCCATATAGGAATCGAATACAAAATTGTGGTTCATCATTGTCCTATGCGAGTGTGATACAAAATTGTGGCATTGATCAAAATATTTACACCTACAATCTTGCAACAAAACATATGTATAAAAGAAGACCAATTAACATGACATTTATAAACAACAACTAAAAACACGAAACCAAGATATAACTTTACCTAATCAAGAATATTCTCCCATGAGACGATTGCACCATGTCCCTCTAAGTCTTGTAACAGTGAAGTCAGTCCATGTCGATATCCATATGATTCTTCAGTTCGCGTTGGAGGACGACCCACTACCAACTCCTATAGTAAATCTGCAAAATGTTAGATGAATATACATAATATACTTAACACAAACAACTTCAATAATTAACATCATACTTACAAATTGGTAGCGCATACTGTCGTATCCGCCGCTACTTAAATGCGACGTTCCAACCGTATCTAAACGAGTGGCCGCCGCATCTCTCTATTGTCGATACCGATCAGGAGTATGTTGATGCTTATCCTGAATCGATTCCCATTCTTCGGCATCTAGCCATACAAGCTTTGGTAAGCATGCTTTGAAAGCATCGCGAGCTTTCGATCGTCGATGCGATATCACTTCGCGTGTTGTATGTTGTATCATTCGGAACTCACAATAGGATTGCCAGGTGCTGGCCGGTACTCTTCATATATACATTGTGTGATATATTTTTTAGAGTCTCTATCTTGTTCGGTCCATTTTAACATTACTGAATGACTGAATTCGATAGAGCAGAGTTGTCGTATCCACTCATGCATTGACTTTCCCGCCGCATCCATAACAGGAGCTCCGCTACGGATATGATAGGTCTTCGATTCCTCATGATCATGTGCACCCCAAGGTGTACGTGGAGATCCCATCTGATGCATTCAAGTATACATATGCATTCTAGTATACATATGCATTCAAGTATACATATGCATATGCATATGCATACATGTATACATATACATATGCATATGCTTGCTTGTATACATACTTGTACATATACATATGCATATGCATGTGTGTATACATATACATATGCATTCATGTATAATATACATATACATATATTCATGTATACATATACATATACAAAAATATAAAGTATGTGTGCATATACATATACATATATTCATGTATACAAATACATATACAAAAATATAAAGTAGGTATGCATATGCATGCATGTATGTATGCATACATGTATACATATACATATGCATATGCATTCAAGTATACATATGCATTCAAGTATACATATGCATATGCATACATGTATACATATACATATGCATATGCTTGCTTGTATACATACTTGTACATATACATATGCATATGCATGTGTGTATACGTATACATATGCATTCATGTATAATATAGATATACATATATTCATGTATACATATACATATACAAAAATATAAAGTATGTGTGCATATACATATACATATACAAAAATATAAAGTAGGTATGCATATGCATGCATGTATGTATGCATAGATGTATACATATACATATGCATATGCATTCAAGTATACATATGCATTCAAGTATACATATGCATATGCATACATGTATACATATACATATGCATATGCTTGCTTGTATACATACTTGTACATATACATATGCATATGCATGTGTGTATACATACACATATGCATTCATGTATAATATACATATACATATATTCATGTATAAATATACATATACAAAAATATAAAGTATGTGTGCATATACATATACATATATTCATGTATACATAAACATATAAAAAAATATAAAGTAGGTATGCATATGCATGCATGTATGTATGCATACATGTATACATATACATATGCATATGCTTGCTTGTATACATACTTGTACATATACATATGCATATGCATGTGTGTATACATATACATATGCATTCATGTATAATATACATATACATATATTCATGTATACATATACATATACAAAAATATAAAGTATGTGTGCATATACATATACATATATTCATGTATACATATACATATACAAAAATATAAAGTGGCTATGCATATGCATTCATGTATGCATATGCATGCATGTATTCATATGCATGCATGTATTCATATGCATGTATGCATGCATGTATGCATGCATGCATGTATGCATGCATGCATGTATGCATGCATATGCATGCATGTATGTATGCATATGCATTCATGTATGCATATGCATGCATGTATTCATATGCATGCATGTATTCATATGCATGCATGTATTCATATGCATGTATGTATTCATATGCATGCATGTATTCATATGCATGCATGTATGCATATGCATGCATGTATGTATATGCATTCATGTATGCATATGCATGCATGCATGTATGCATATGCATTCATGTATGCATATGCATTCATGTATGCATATGCATGCATGCATGTATGTTTATGCATTCATGTATGCATATGCATTCATGTATGCATATGCATTCATGTATGCATATGCATTCATGTATGCATATGCATGCATACATGTATGCATGCATGTATTCATATGCATGAATGTATTCATATGCATGCATGTTTGCATGTATGTATGCATATGCATTCATGTATGCATATGCATTCATGTATGCATATGCATGCATGCATGTATGTATATGCATTCATGTATGTATATGCATGCATGCATGTATATATATATGCATTCATGTATGTATATGCATGCATGCATGTATGTATATGCATGCATGTATGTATATGCATTCATGTATGTTAATGCATGCATTCATGTATGTATATGCATTCATGTATGCATATGCATGCATGCATGTATGCATATGCATGCATACATATATGCATATGCATGCATATATGCATATGCATTCATGTATGCATATGCATTCATGTATGCATATGCATGCATGCATGTGTGTATACACATTCATGTATGCATATGCATGCATGCATGTATGCATATGCATGCATGTATGCATATGCATGCATGCATGTATGCATATGCATGCATGTATGCATATGCATGCATGTATGTATGCATATGCATGCATGCATGCATGTATGCATATGCATGCATGCATGTATTCATATGCATGCATGCATGTATTCATATGCATGCATCTATGCGTGCATGTATGCATATGCGTGCATGTATGCATATGCATGCATGTATGCATATGGATGCATGTATGCATATGCATGGATGCATGTATATGCATTCATGTATGTATATGCATGCATGCATGTATGTATATGCATTCATGTATGTATATGCATGCATGCATGTATGTATATGCATTCATGTATATGCATGTATGTATGCATATGCATGCATGTATGCATATGCATTCATGTATGCATATGCATGCATGCATGTATGTATATGCATTCATGTATGCATACGCATTCATGTATGCATATGCATGCATGCATGTATGCATGCATATGCATGCATGCATGCATGTATGTATGCATATGCATGCATGCATGCATGCATGTATGCATATGCATTCATGTATGCATATGCATGCATGTATGCATATGCATGTATTCATATGCATGCATGCATGTATGTATGTATGCATATGCATGCATGTATGTATACATATGCATGCATGTATGTATACATATGCATGCATGTACTCATATGCATGCATGTATGTATGCATATGCATGCATGCATGCATATGCAATATGCATGCATGCATATGCATTCATGTATGCATATTCATGCATGCATGTATGTATGCATATGCATATCTCTCTCTCTCTCTCAAACAAAAATAAAGAGAGAAGATCGATGTTAGAAAACAAAAATATAAAGAAAGATAAAAGAGTGATATATGTCTTACTTAAATTGATGTAATTTTTGAATTAAGGTTGTCAAAATCCACTTGAAGTTCTCCTTCGTTGAATTTCCAAAGATTTGATCTCAAAAATCTCTTGCAAAACTAAAGAGAGAAGATATTAGAAAAGAAAAAACATAAAGAAAAAAACAGAGTGATACAATATGTATCATATGCAATATGCATGCATGCATATGCATTCATGTATGCATATGCATGCATGTATGTATGCATATGCATATCCCTCTCTCTCTCTCAAACAAAAATAAAGAGAGAAGATCGATGTTAGAAAACAAAAATATAAAGAAAGATAAAAGAGTGATATATGTGTTACTTAAATTGATGTAATGTTTGAATTAAGGTTGTCAAAATCCACTTGAAGTTCTCCTTCGTTGAATTTCCAAAGATTTGATCTCAAAAATCTCCTGCAAAACTAAAGAGAGAAGATATTAGAAAAGAAAAAACATAAAGAAAAAAAACAGAGTGATACAATATGTGCGATTACTTACCAAAGCATCAGATCTATGAAAATAGAGGTGTGTTTAGAGAGAGAGAGAGGGAAGGAGAGGGAAAGAGAGAGAACTGTTTGAATCAGGGTCGGCAAAATC
Organism: Ceratopteris richardii; assembly: GCA_020310875.1. Classification (NCBI taxonomy): domain Eukaryota; kingdom Viridiplantae; phylum Streptophyta; class Polypodiopsida; order Polypodiales; family Pteridaceae; genus Ceratopteris; species Ceratopteris richardii. The sequence goes on from CM035436.1 coordinate 83,421,068, forward strand.
CACTTGAAGTTCTTCTTCGTTGAATTTCCAAAGATTTGATGTCAAAATCTCTTGCAAAACCAAACAAAGAACATATCAGTAAAGAAAAAACATAGAAAAAGAAAAAAGAGTTTTACAATCTGTGCGATCTACTTACCGAAACTTTAGATCTAACAAGATAGAGGTCTGTTTAGAGAGAGAGAGATAGAGAGAGAGAGAAGGAGGGAGAGAGAGCGAGAGAGAGAGGGAGAGAGAGAGAGAGATAGTGAGAGAGGGAGGGAGAGAGAGAGAGAGAGGGAAGGGAGGGAGAGAGGGAGAGAGAGAGAGAGGGAGAGAGAGAGAGAGGGAAGGGAGGGAGAGAGGGAGAGAGAGAGAGAGAGGATGACAAACAGAGATCTCTGCTGTTGGGGCGCGCAAACCCGAAAGGAGAAGCTCTAGATTCAAAATGCTCAGAATGACGAATTTCGGGTTCGGGCTCGGTTAAAAAGAGAGCGTCGGTATGAGTGTCGGTATAAGCGCCGGTAGTTGCAGAAGAATACCGACGCGTATACCGATGCGCATACCGACGTTGTCTTTCCGAGGCAAAACAGCTTTCCCAAATTCTCCAAGGGTATACCGACGCCGACAGCTGACCGTCGGTACACTGACCGTCGGTACACTGACCCTCGATATGTTGTAGTGTACCCTATGGTGCTTACCTTTAAGCCAGCCATCAATCTGAGGTAGCCTCATGGTTTCATGCCAATCCGAATACCTTCCCACTCCCCTTGGTCCATCAGGAAATTATTGCAGTTTGGAACTAGGCCTTTGTCAACGTTCCTTGCTGGCTTTGTGCTATAGCATGGTGATCATAAAGACACAACACATCTTGGTTAGGAATTTGAAGAATCTTCTAAACATTTATCGTGCTAGAAGGAAAATCTTCATCAAAGGCTTAGGCATCTTGAGGAAGAAGTTACTCTGGACCACTCTCAATATCAAGCAAGCCTCTAGAAAATCACACGCATGTTGAGATACGAAGAAGAAATTCAAAAAGAGACTATATAGATATACTTTAAAGATTGGTGGGTTGGAAAGATTGACGAACCTACTAAAGAGATGTCTGGTCTTCTCAGGAAGACGAAATCCAAGGAAACAATCTCATTTATGATGGATATCGATGGGGTGGAGTGCAAGACGGAGGAAGAAAGTAGTTTGTTGATTGTCAATCACTTTACCCAACTTTTGGCGGTTTCCATGTCTCTTTCTCCTCACAAACATTGCATGACAACCATCTCTAGTGTTAGATCTAGAAGAATTCCACAAAATATGAAGCCTCTTCTTGAAACTCCCATTTTGGATAAAGAGATTCTCGAAGTGATTGATTTGTTTCCTAATGGAAAAAACCCGGGGTTGGATGGCCTCACTAACTATTTTTTCAAGACGTTCAAGCACGTGGTGACTACTCCATTACATATGGTGTGGCAAGGCTACTTCTTTTGATGTGCTATCGAATGTCTCAATGAAGGTGTTATCAATCTTATTCACAAAAAAGGAAAGAAAATTGGGATTGTAACTTCATGTCCAATTACAATGTTACAAACAAGCTACAAGATTGTTAACTGCTTACATGACAGTAGTTCGAACAAGTATGCTAATCCAACTCACTAACAGAAAACTCTGGCTCTTCCTTGCCAAAATTACTCACATGACAGTTCACGCATAGAGTACCGATTCATACACAGCTTAAGACTCTCTCAGTAACCGAATCATAAGGTAAACATTACCGTACACAGACTCACAGTAATACCCTCGGCAAAACAATAATTCAACTCTTAACTTACTATGAATATTACCCTAACCCCAATCTATACCAAACAGGTATCAATAAACAAACAAGACAGAGACAAGAACAGAATACTCAGAATTACTCAAACGCACACCACAGCAACGTTATAGATCAATCACCCAGACAGACAGTCTGGTGATCCAACTGATCGTCACTGAAAGTGTCTATTTCATTGATTCATATAAATGTTACAACATCAATCAAGGTTGCAACATCTACGCAACGACCTTTCTGTTCGTTAAGAGTCAGATTTTACAATTGCCAATCCGGCGGCTTACACTGGCACGCACGGTGGACTTGAACGTGCAGGTTTACAAAAAATCTTACGGCTCGTCAATTATACCTCCCAAATACATAGATCTTGCTAATCTAAAAGTCCGGGTAATTTTCTTCTTCAATGATTCTATCATCTGCTTCAAAATGTCTGGTTCTACAAGCTGGGCATCTGTGCGTACTGAACTTAAAGAAATAACCTGAGTCATCAAAACTTCTGCTTGTGTCTGTAAAAAAGCTTCTTGTAAAAAAAACTCATTTGACAGAGCCGCATCTCTGGTAACCTTCATGTCGGCAATTTGCTTATCGATCTGGGAGAGTCGTTCTTTCTGTGTATCCAGTTGATACTCTCTTTGTTCTATCTCCTGATTCTGAAATTGGATTGTTCGATGAAAAGCATCACGCTCTCTTCTGATCCCTGTTATCTCTTTCTATAATTGAGCTTACATGGTCAATTTGCGTTTAAGAATATTTTTTACTTCAGATAAATCAAACTTGGTTCTCTAGAGTTCTTCATTAGTCTTGTTAACCAAATCGTGCATCTCTTGTTCGCACTGTACCACTTCATCAAGTTGCTGTCGAGTTTCTTCTAACAAATTTCCTATTGCTATTCGGGCATCCTCTCTATCTTAGACTATCTGCTTCAACTTGACTAATTCTGCATCTGCAACACTTAATAACTCATCTTTCTTTCGGACTTCAACCATTGCCGCATCTCCTTGATTGGTTATTGTTTGCTGTTCTACAAGTTTGGCTTGGAGATGGGTAATTTGGTAGTGCAGATGATGATTTTCTGCTTTGACCGCATCGATCTCTTCCTGTAGAGGAGTGATGTCTGCTTCCAGGACATCAACCTTGTGCTAAAATTCTTCTCGAATGTTATCAGTTACTTCCTTCGTTTGTACTGGGATTTGCTGTGATAATTGAATTAACATCTGACCCATGGATGCGAGTTCAGAAATCATAGGAATTACAAGAACTGGAAGAGGGGGACGTTGTTGAGATGATGAGGCTGTTGCAAGTTGATGTGAAGAGGGGGGAGAGTAATTCGGTGAGGATGATGATGAAGCGGTGGGTTCCTCGGGGACAATGGGTGGAATAGGTATAATGGGTTCAGCTGGATGGTCGGGTGGAGAAGTGAGAAGAACAGTGTCAGATTGTAGTACATTTTTGGTGGTTTGTTGCTCAGTGTCTCCAGGATTGACAACTGCAAACTCTACTGCCTTAATCAGTTCATCGAAAATATCTTTAATAATATGTTGCCCATCTTCATTCTTTTCCTGTTCGGATTGTTGTTGTGATTCGTCCTTGGAAGAGATGTCTTTATCATGTTCATCTTGCTTGTCCTGAGATGACTGTGCTGAAGAATCCTGGTGCATGGATGTTGCTGTGTCATGGAAGGTCTCATCTTCATTCCCTTCCTCTTCATTGTTACCTGCTTTATCATCTGCGGCTGAACCCTGTACTTCACTGTGAGATGAACTTACTCTGATTCTTTTGCGGCGGACGAGGTGGAAAATTTCTTCTTCATCTTCTTCATCATCTTCAAGTAGCTGTGCGGATTCTTCATGGTGTAATACTGGGCCTCTGGGTAGTGATTGTGCTGCTTGTATTGCCGGAAACAAAAAATAGATGATGTGTGGTAATCTCGATCGTGGCATATCTCCCTTATTGACCTGTTTAATTATCGAAACACATTCTTTGTGAATGTGACGGAAATAGTAAGATGCAAAGTTTACAGGTTCTCTGGCAGCCATATCTATTGCTGAATAAAAAGGGCGAGATATGCCATATGTTCGCTTCTGCAGGTTGAGGATAGCGACTAAGAACTGTAATGCTGATCGTTCAGGCTCAAGGCGACAAAGGATAGCGTATTCGTTAGAAGAGTGCCTAGGGAATAATTGGTTCATTGTGGCTATCCACAGATTAGGTCCATTCTCTCAACCTTGCGTAGAGAGGTGGAATGCATCAGCAAAAGTATGAAAAGTTATTACAATACGAGATGGTAAGGAGGTGATTGCCCAACTTTGCTCTGTAGCGGGTGTGGCAGCGATGGCGGCGATGATTTGGGCATAGAATGGGTGACAATCCACTGAATGCCAAGGCAATTCAGTGAAATTGGCCAACCCACGAATTCGCAAGAACTCACCAAAATCTGCGGGGAGTCCATCACGGAACGCAGCAAAGTTTGCTAACGCTTCCATGTTGCGCATACACAAGCACACGAACACAATTGCACAGGGTATACTGATAACACAATCACACAGAGCACGCAGACACAATAGCGATTAACAGCGAAACAAAAAAGGTTAAGTAGATACTTGGCAGCGGGAAGCAATTGAAATTTGTTAATCATCGTGCGATGTTGAAATGATGATCTCATAACTTCTGTGTGCATGCATGAGCAGAACGATAATGCAGAGCAGCTGTTGATCATAATTAGGTATGAAACGAGGATATTTACAGACTTATTTTATTAATCACGCAAAACTAAAAAGGAAAAGAAAAAAAAAAAGAAAAATATGCAGGCAACCGCAAGACACTTTAGTGCGAATCAGGCGCTTTGATGATACGGCCGCAACTTTGAACCATTTATCACCTTCGGAAGAGGAATTCCGATCAAAGTAGTCAATCAAAAAGTTGCTGGGCCCACTTGTTCAGTAATCCGGTAAGGACCAAACCAGCGTAACTTGAATTTTCCAGCAGAGCGATTTGATTTTGAATTATAAAACAGCACAAGTTGCCCTACCGTAAAAACTGGAGTTTTTAGATACCGATCATGTGTACGAGCTTGCTGCAACTGCACTTCTTGAAGAGTCAGAAAACCTTCCCAGCGATGCTCATCTAGTTCTCTGAGTGTGTCCAACTGAAAAGGCAAAGAATTTTCAAGTAACAATTTTTGAGAGATGGCGACATGTAAGCTTGGTACTACAAGTTCCATTGGTGCAATTGCCTCCATTCCATATGCAAGTTTGAAAGGAGTCAGTCCGGTGGCAACTTTGTAAGTAGTCCAGTATGCCCATAATACTACAGGTAGTAATTGATCCCATCTTTCTAGTGATTTTAGAATCAGTTTTCGAAGCATATTCAGCAAGGTCTTATTTGTACTTTCAGCCAAGCCATTAGCACGAGGATAATAAGGAGAACTGAATTTATGCAGAATCTGCAAAGAGTGTGTGAGCACTTTCATTAAATTGTTAACAAAATGTGTGCCTTGATCAGTCACAAGATCTAGAGGTAACCCAAATCGTGGAAATACGTCTGTCATTAAACATTTTGCTACCGAAATAGCTGTAGCGGACCGGAAAGCCCAAGCTTCTGCCCATCTTGTAGCATAATCTGTGCATGTCAGAATATATCTGTTGTTGCTAAGGATTGCTAGAGATGTGATTGGTCCAATAAAGTCAAGACCCCATTTTTGAAAAGGCTCCAATGGTAATACAGGTTGGAGAGGAAAAGAATGTTGTTTTAAAGGCTCTCCAGACCGCTGACAATTGTCACACTGTTTGACAAAATGAGATACATCTCTGTACATGGTAGGCCACCAAAGCCCACGTTGCAGAATTTTTCGGTGCGTTTAAATCTGCTGCAAAATGTCCACCAGAAGGTATGGAATGTGCCAGAGTGATAACTGAGTTAACTTCATGTGGAGGAATACAATGAAGTAAGACTCCAGTGTGATCCATATAATACAATTCTCCAGCAATCAACAGAAATCGGCGATTGTAAACTGCAATTTTCCTACGCATTGTAGGAGAAGTCTGAGTAGGAAGATATCCATCAGTAAGAAAAGTTAATAACTGATCATAGTAAGTAGATATCACAGGAGGTTCTACAGATTCATCAGTAGTTGGGTTAGAAACATAAATTGCAGGTGTGGTGTCATCAACACCGACCGGAGCTCCACCGAAATCCAACTGAGAAAGGAAATCTGCTAATGCATGTGCAGTTCCAGGTCGATGAATCACTTCGTAATCAAACTCTTGTAATATTAGAACCCAACGCGCTAAACGACCACCTAAATGCTGCTGCCGAACCAGATAAACTAGCGCAGCATGATCTACATGAAAGACGCATTTTCGGCCTAACAAATAATGCCGAAATTTCTTTATAGAATATACTAAACCAAGGCATTCTCTTTCAGTTACTGAATAATTCTTTTCTACCGGAGCAAGCCGTCGACTTGCATAATAAACAGGCCGAAACCACTTATCAGTTTGTTGCATTAAGACACTTCCAATGGCGATATCTAATGCGTCAACAAAAACATGAAATGGACGTTCCCAATCAGGAGGTTGTAGAATTGGAACCTGCGTTAATAAGCCTTTTAGACGATCAAGTGCTGTGTGACATTCGTGATTCCAAGCAAATTGTCGAGGAGTACTGGTTATTAATCTATTCAGGGGTATTGCCAAATGAGCAAGCCACCGTAAATGTCGAGCATGCCATCTGACTTGACCCATGAATCTCATGACTTCTTTCGGTGTAGTAGGTACAGGTGCTTCTAACACAGCTGCAATTTTATCAGGATCGAGTTGTATGCCTTGTGCAGACACAATATGGCCAAGCAGCTTACCACATGAAACCGCAAACACAGACTTGTTTGGGTTGAGGCAGAGTCTGTATTCATGACACTTCTCAAAGCAACACCGTAAATGATACAAGTGTGCTACCATCTTACCAAATAAAGAGAAATCATCTAGATATACTTGCATGAAAGAAGTGAGATAGGGGGAGAAGATTTCCTGCATACATCGTTGAAAAGTAGTAGGAGCATTTCTTAATCCAAACCATATAACTGTACAAGCAAAAACACCCGAGTTGGTAATGAAAGCTGTTTTTGGTATGTCTTGTTCAGCCATTCTGACTTGATTATACCCATTGTAACCATCGTAAAAGGAGTACATTTCATGTCCTGCTACTCTGTCTAGCATTGTATCAAGGAATGAAAGAGGAAACGGATCAGGCACCGTGGCTGCATTTAGTTTTCGGTAATCCACATATATTCGGAGTTGCTTATTTTTCTTAGGAACAATAACAATTGGAGATATCCACTCAGCATGTTCGACTGGAACGATGAATCTGACTTGTAATAATCTATCAAGCTCTGCCTTTATCTATGCTGCATAGTTAGGATTCATCCTGTAGCTGGGTTGTTTAATTGGTTTTGCTTCCGGTTTAAGTACGACCCGATGCTGATAGAGGCGAGGGTCCAAACCTTTCATGTCACGGTAATCCCATGCAAAAACATCAGAGAACTCACGAATAAGTTGTATCAACTCTGCTTGAAATGCTTCAGACAATCCTTCCTTTATCTTGACAGGTCGTGGATTTACTTCATCTCCTAAATTATAAGTTATCAACTGATCTTTAGGAACACAGAGTTGACGAGGATTTCCAGAATCATCGACTGACTTCAAAAGTTGCTGTATAGTAGCTTCATCCTTAGCAGCAGTATCCTCTGTCTCTACTTCTTCGATCACAGGCACCACCGTACAAACTGTTAGATTCCAGGTATCTACAACAGATTGTAAGTCGACCGTTCCCAAGGAAATCAAATCAATGTTATTCTTTAAAAAATCTTCTTCTTCATCATCGAATAACCCATCTAGCATATGGACCGGTTCTGCTACATATGGTCTAGCATGTAGTTCACAGGGCTGAATAGCATCTAATTTTACAATATATTTTTGGTTATTGTCATTGAAAGTGAGTTCCTGTGCAGACCAATCCTGTATAACCTTAGCTTGTTTCAACCAAGGACGGCCGAAAAGAAGATTATAATCAAGACTAGACTCCGGTAGTTCTAAAACTACGAAAGTCATCTTAAAAATTGTACCCTGCAAAGTGATAAGGACATTCCGTACAACTCCTACTGGGTGGACTCTGGATTGGTCAGCCATTCTAACAAAAAACTAGACAGGTTCAATTTTGGTCCAGCCTAACTTTTTACAAAGTGCTGCAGTAGCTATGTTTACACTAGATCCACCATCAATTAGTACTTGAGTAATCTTATGATTTTTGTACCATACCGTAATTAAAGGAACCGAGTGATCCACCGTAGAGTCAGTTTCCGGTTGTACTGTCGCTGTTGCCGGAATGCAGGAAGACGCAGAACTGAACTGCTGCTGGAATTGTTGCCAAACTCCTGGTACTAATGCCATTAACTGTCCAAGAGGAAGAGTAATGGACGCCTTGGATAGAATTTCCCATGCCTGATCTACTTGCCTTGTACTTTTTATTGATTCTAAAGACGATGCATCGGTTACTAGGATTGACTCTTGCTCCTGCACGATTTCCTTTGGCAACGGAACTTGTGTCACCGGAATTGGATCTGGGAACACTGGAGGTTCTGTGGTGGTCCAGTGACTAGCTTTGTCATACATTCTTTGTTGCTCACGAACACCTGGTTCGAATACTTCAGCTGCTGGTTGCAACCGCTTACCGGATCGGGTCTGAACTACTACAGCTTGTGTTTCTATTGGTGTGATACGAACCATATTTGTCATTGGGTTCTGACGCTCTTTTTTCCTCTGATCATATTCGACTGCATCTTTACAAAATCTTCTGATGTGACCAAACTCACTGCAAAAATGACAACGAGGTGGTGGCAAGGCATTACCTTCTTGTGATGATCCTATCTGCCAACGATTTCCATTATAGTTGGTATTCCTCTGTCCTCTAAAATTTTTGTATCCTTGCTGCTGATTATTTCTCCTTTGAGGTGGTACATAATGGGTGGCAGGCTATCGTGGTTCTTGTATAATTGCATTTATTGTTGCTGTTCCCTGTACTTTGGCGTTATAAGCATAGTTTTCAGTGGAATGTCCTGTTGTATTGCAGATAGCGCAATACATCTGATTAAGTGCACAAGTGGCACTGGTATGCTCGAAATTCTTGCACGTGGTGCAGTACATCTGTCTGGTCGGATCTTCTGCAATACTTTTACTAGCTTTTAACCATTCTAGGTCTTCGGTAAAACCTCCAACCTTATTCTGGAGCTGCAAAGCCATTGCAATAACCGCATCTAGTGTCATAGCTCCTACAGAACGAATGATCATAATCTGTCGGAGTTGCAGAGTTAAACCATTAATAAACCATTGAGTGATGAGATCATCCGGCAAATTAGCATGTGCTGGCGGTAATTGTCTCAAGTGAGTTCTGAATAGGGTGGCATATTCCTGCACTGTTTGATTCAGCTTTTGTCTATTGTTCTGCAGGTAATCAAAAATTTTGGTGGGATTCTTCTTTAGCCAAAATCTCTACAGAAACGCATCTCTTACCGCTTCATAGGTGCCGAAATGATTGATATCATATTCTATAAGCCATCTGGCGGCTTCATTAACTAGTGTCGATTGGAATACTATGGCCTTGTATGCCGGACCAAGTGGATGATTAAGTACTACATACCTAATTTCAAAGGTTCATACATGAGCATCAGGATCATACAACACTCTGGTGCCACTTTCCGATAATCACTTTGAAACAATTTGGTGCCACTTTCCCACAGACGGCGCCAGTGTTAAACGCGGGTCTTGCTGTCAGAGACGCGTTTAAACATATATCAGGTTCTTGGGAGTAGAAGGAGTCTGTTAAACAGAGGCCCTATGCTTGATTTTCCCAATTCAACTCACTTACATGACAGTAGTTTGAACAAGTATGCTAATCCAACTCACTAACAGAAAACTTTGGCTCTTCCTTGCCAAACTTACTCATATGACAGTTCACGCACAGAGTACCGATTCATACATAGCTTAAGACTCTCTCAGTAACCGAATCATAAGGTAAACATTACCGTACACAGACTCACAGTAATACCCTCAGCGAAACAATAATTCAACTCTTAACTTACTATGAATATTACCCTAACCCCAATCTGTACCGAACAGGTATCGATAAACAAACAAGACAGAGACAAGAACAGAATACTCAGAATTACTCAAACGCACACCACAGCAACGTTACAGATCAATCACCCAGACAGACAGTCTGGTGATCCAACTGATCGTCATCGAAAGTGTCTATTTCATTGATTTATATAAATCTTACAACATCAATCAAGGTTGCAACATCTACGCAATGAACTTTCGGTTCGTTAAGAGTCAGATTTTACAATTGCCAATCCGGCGGCTTACAAGATCCTTGCTAAAGTTATTGCTGATCATATTGTTTGTCACTTAAAGAAGTTGTAGTGAGGATAAAAAAGGGTTCATCAAGGGGAGGTCCATCCTTGAAGCTATCATTGATATTTGGGGAGCTCAAGATTTGGCTGAAGAGTCTATTCAAGATGTCCTCTTCCTTAAGATTGACTTTGACAAATCTTACGATAGACTCAAGTGGAATTTCATTCTCCAATCTCTCAAAGATCTTGGCTATAGGCAAAAATTCATTAAAATGGTGTCAACATTGCTGGGAAATGTCTTAGTGTTGATAAACATCAATGGCCAACTCTCTCCAAGCTATTCGATTAAAACACTCGATCAGGCAAGGTTGCCCCTTGGCCCCTTTTCTCTTTGTGATAGCTGTCGATGATCTCAGCTGCCTGATTAAAAATCATGGAAATTTAGGTCTTATCCAAGGCCTCTTTCTTCCTCTCAATCAAGATCACATGATCATGAGAATCTTTGCCCATGACATGAATGCTTTTGTGCATAATACCCTACCAGCATTGATACCTTTTCGTGTTGTCTAAATACATTTTGTGAGGCTTCAGTTCCAAAATAAACCAATTTAAAATGGCTTTGAGGTGTGTTACTTGGCATCCACCTAATATTTTGGTTGATCATGGCTGTCAGAAGATTGTGAGGGGAGAAATCTTCTATCTAAACTCAAAGTGATGAGACATGATTACAAGCATAATCTATAAAAATCATGAATGTGCAAAAACATTTTGGAAATGAAAGTTTAGAGAAGATGGATACATCATCATCATCGCCACGATAATCTATCGTAGCCATTATGTTATGTTTCATTTTAATGCAATGTATGGTAACATGATATGTTTGTTGGTGTAATTGAACATATTATTCAGTTTATGTGGTCTAACAACTATGCGATTCACTATTATTTCAAAATTCAAGAGGAACATAATTCATAGTGAGAGTATATAATTCACTATGAATATTATTCTCTTTATGTAGTCTAAGAACTATCTCATTCACTATTATTTCAGAAATATGATTCATTGTGCGATTGAAAATGATTGCATATATATTATTAGGGGTATCTGATTTTATGTAAACATTTGCTTGATCCTTATGTTCATTAGTAAGGTTTTATGTAGGAAAAAAGTTATTTGTTTTGAGATCCTTTGTGCACACATAGGAAAGCGGCACAAAAATTGGTGCTCCATAATTACATCGTCTCTCTGAACACATGGAAATAGAAATTAATTTTTTACTAAGTGTTTTACCTAAAACAATACACTTTTTGTGTGGTTATTCACCGGGCTTGGTGTGAACTTAACCTTGCGATAACTCAAAGTTTTTATTATGTTATATTTTTAGACATGTGTATTGACAATTATATTATTAGATATGTGTATCCACGTTGTCAAGAGAGGTCATCCCGAATATTGAATGCGAAGTGAGAAATGGAACAAGAGTTTGCAATTTATTGAATGCATTGAAGAAGTTAGTGTGTATAGTATGAAGCCCCCGTATCCCACGAAGCAAGTCCTGGCACAGCTATAAGATAACTAAGGAAGAACTAAGAAATGCACAACCCTAAAGTGACTTTGACGGCTAGCACAAGGGAGATACATAGCCTAAAGATCCACTAAGCAAAAACTAGGAAATAGTCGACCCTAAATTTAGGCAAAGTCATTGTTTTCAAGAGAACCCAAAATTGAAGCACGTATTGCACTGTTCGAAGGCACAACTTACTTCATCTCTACACTAATGTAAGGGAGTGTCCATACCCTATCGGGGGGGGGGGGGGGGGGGGGGGGGGGGGGGGGGGGGGGGTAAACTGTCACCCCAACGTAAGCGGTAAAGAGTCTAACCAGCCTAGCAAATGCGTGTAGATGGTAAACATGATTTTTAAAATCTAATGAGGAACCATAGTTTTTATTCAAAAAGAAATTCAACCGAGACTTAATCTCCCATGCTTTAATTAATAAAAGAACTCAATAATACAATGAAGGCCCAAAGCAGCCATGGGATCGTGAAGGCCCAAAGCAGCCATGGGATCGCTCGTATCCCACAAAGCAAGGGAAGGATTGGAACAGGAATAGTAGCCACAAAGCCTAAGAGGGAGCCACACGTGGAAGAACATGAGTATAAATCAAGTTACAAAGAAGATCAATGATGCTTTCATCCTTTTCATGGATCATGCATTTACTTTTTAACTTGTTATTTTCCAAGATGAAGATCCTATGTTGTCTGAAGGGAGGGAATTTCTTACAATTACATATTCTTCTACCAAGCATGGCAAGGGACTTAGCAATCGATGATTCTTTTGAAGCTTCATTGAAATTGGAGCCATATCTTTCTTTCCATATCTTCCACACAATTTCCCATGTAATGGTGTTCCACAACATAGCAAAGCAACCAATTGCTTCTCTCAACGTCACTTCTTTGCAATCGACATGAATTTTGAGCTTCAAAACCCCAACAAGATCTTACCGAATGAGAGGCTCTTGGGGCAAGAGAAGAAGAGGTGACCAATGTCTTCTTTAGCCCTATAGCAACACTTACACAACCTACACACCATCTTGCGTTGAGATTGCTATGTTCGTCCACCTGCTTCTCAAAATTGGCTGTGATATAAAATTTTTGAGTGATTATGCATTCTAGCCCCTCGATGCAGGGAAGACCGTTACCAAGCTAGAGGCGCGTCTTCAAAATCTCCTGTGAGCAGATTCTGTGCCTCAAAAGGCACCACTCCTCATAGTCGATTCTAGTTGTCGGATTCTAGTTTCGATCATCGAATGTAGCTTGGAGCTGCAGAGGTTGATCGTAGTTTGATTGGGTACATGCTGAGTGCTGTCTGGATTTCATCAACATCTTTCGATTATAGAACATAACCTGAAGTACTTTGTGACAGACTATCCTATTAATGAAGCACGACCATTGACTAACTAAACAGACGATGAATTCTCAAAATATTTTTACATATAACACATGTAGATATATACATATATTCTTCTAATATTTCATTTCCATATAACACATGAAGCTATATATACGTGTCAACATCCAAGTATATTGTTGCGCATACACACAAAAAGCACATTATAATCGTAACCAACAGTCGAAAATCAAAGACACTCATAGACAGTTTCTTATCCTCCTCTGATCAACTTATTTTCTTTCACAATTAAAGGGATAAGACACACAAATTTAAAAGATGAAACTAATTTAAATTCATTTAAATGATGAATCATTTTCTTGCAACATAGAGACTACTAGATAACAGAAGAGCTTAAGGGTTATCACACATATAGTTCGTTTCTTATATAATGTCGAGTGATGATAAAACAAGCTTAGACGCTCATAATCTTTTATAAGGAATTTAATAAGCTACTAGAGGGTCCATTAACATTATAACTTCTAGTTATATGTCATGTGACAAATTGATCTATTTTAGGTGACCTCAACTTGATTACTTACTGTCCCGATAAATTTCATGAATGATCTATATATCTAGCTACAGAATGACATCTTGCTATAATTCATATATTTTAAGCTCATCACCCCTACAATCAGATGCATATGAGAGAATATTTTTGGTAGAAAAAAGCACGAGAGTCATCTATGACTATAGGCTATAAGAATGAGTGTTGCACTTTGGATCCTTTAGACTCATGTACATAGAGGATAGTATAGAAACAAAATCTCACAAAAGTACTTAGAGAATAGAAAGAGACAATAGACTATACACCAAATTGGGTACAATCTCTTCCCACATACTCTGATGGCCGAGTCCATCAGAGTATGTGTATTTATAGTTATTTCTCATTACATCCTGAATAGAAGATAGATGAGAGTGGCACTTTGAAAAGCATGCTTTTTACAAAGCTTGCTTTATTCACAAAACCCTAATCTAATATTTTTACAAAAACATTTCTTTCTAAAGAGATCTATTATTTTTACAAAAAATAACTAAAATACTATCCCATAAATAGTCGTCTAAATATCTCCAAGAATATTTGAATTAGTCCATATGCGTTCACACCCTCATGAATCTTCACTTGCTATATCAAAATATAGAACACATTTAAAACCTCAAGGCATTAGGATCCATTTAACATCCCATTATTCCATAAAATATAACATGCCTCTAGTTACGAGCAACTGACCTCAATTGATAATAATAAAATAGACATGGATGGCCAATCTCATGTCCCATCACTGAACAATGATAAGCATGTTCCATGAAAAAACACATGCATGGAACTGGAAAACTGGAATTGAATATGATTATGAATGATAAGCACAAATCAAATGATCATTATGTGGAGTTAGTGATGTTTTATGAATCCATTGAGATTCTTCAAGTGAGTGATTTTTATGTTTAACTAAATATCTATGATATTGGTTACCTGTGCATCTAATAGTAACATCATAATCAAGTATTTTCTCTGGAATTAAAATTTCAGCATCCTCTTTTAGCAAAGGAGGATCATCTAAAATAAGAGTGAGTGGTAAAGTTCCTTTAAAAGATTTCAATAAAGTGATATGGAAAGAATCATGTACATTCCAATGAGAGGCGTTCATCTACGTATGAACCAATAGAAATCTGAACGTTATGCACTTCACATGTAACATTATTTCTATTTCCTTGAAGGGAAGCCTTAACTTTATTCACAGAAGGAAGTGGTTTAATTGGAGATCTTTTACTAGTGTATGAGAAATAAATTCATGCTAAAATATTAAAAACTTTACCATTAATAGTACTTGGCATGCAAAGTAAAGAATGAATAGAATTTTCATTACCCAAGGTACTCCAATGCGTCTTCAATCCAATCAAGCTGGATGTCTTCAGGAACCACCTCCATGTTGTGTACTTGAGCTCCAATAGGCTTCATGTCATTAGTTTGGAACCTACATTTAGCTTTATTATGATGAAACTTACCACAATGCCAACAAGTGATACAGGGCTCTTTTGTTGAGAATCCATCATTGTAGTTTGAAGGGGTGGAGGTTTTATAGGTTGTAAATTGGGTACTAGTGAGAAATTGGATTAAAGAGGGCACTGAAAACTAGGGGGGCATTGGAAAGTATGTGGGTGCTGAAATTTAGGAGCAAAAAGACTAGTGAAGGGATGCTTGAAAGGAAAACTAGGCTTGATTGGTGGTTGTCGTTGACATGTTTGTTGTAAGTGAATGGACTTAGTGATGGATTGAAACTCTTTCTTAGCATCATGTGCAAACGAAATAGTTTCATAGAGGTTCATAGGACATAGGGTGTTGAGCTTAGCTTGGATTCCCATCTCCAAAACCATCTTCATACTTCCATTGCAAGGTATCATCAGGAATGGTTTCGAGTGAACAAATACGTAATAGTCGTTTCCAAAAACGTTCAGTATAACTAGACACACTATCTCCATCTTTCCATCCAAAATTTGTACATGATTGACGTGCATGTAAGTGGAACTGAGGAGGAAGGAAAGGCTCGTTGATCTTTTCTTGAAGTGTTTTCCATGTGGCGGGGCAATCGGTGGTATGATGCAAAACATTCCACCATAACTGGGCCTTACCCACCAACTATTTAATTACAAATTTTACTTTTTCACTTTCAAAGTATGATAAATGAGAATAGAAGTCATCAAACTAAGATAGCCATGAAAGAACGCCCATCCTTTCACCCATCGAATCGTGAAAATTAGAAATTTTTAGCACCAATCTTGGACTCTGTGCCTTCTTCTTGAGCATTGATAATGGCCGTCACTACCCTAACTAGATTATTTTCATCACTTTGCAACTCGTGGATTGCAGCATTAGGTTCCTTAATCTTGTTTTGTGCATGCTGGAGTTCATGTAGAAAAAGCTGCTTGATTAGAACCTCGAGTAGCGGTGAAGAACCAAAATCCTTGGTAGTATGGCTAGGGTCCATGGCCTTATGTAGAGAACCAAAACCTAGTTCTAGACCTTACAGTTGATGCAATTGCCGATTAACGAGTGGATGCCACAAATCACGATTGGACCCCAAGAAAGCACCTCCACATACGTGCCTTCGCTCGACATCAAGAAACCACCTCCGTAGATGTGCCTTGGCTCTAATACCATTATTGCCCTTCGGATCTTGCAAACACACATATAGAGAGGATAGTGTGATGATGGATTTGCACTTAATGAAGATGAAGTGGTACTGAAAGATCTTTGCACTACACCAGCAAAATGGAATCTAGAGATATGTAGCGGGCCCTTTTAGCTTGCCAAAGGATGTATTAGACACCCTATGTACCTTGGAAGATCAATCTCAAAAGGATGAATCAAAACAAATATGTTGGAGTTGATCCAAGAACAAAAATCTTGTTATTTTTGTTCTTGCACATGTTTAGTGTTTTGAAGAATTCTCTGTGTACACTAGCAATTAGCTTAATTCCTTTTGGATAACTCTAATTAACTTAGTAAGCTAACAGTCCCGAGTGATTTCATAAAAAATTATGGACTACAAGAGAAAGGTATTTAGCAAATAATATCTCCATCCCGACATTCACGGGCTGCTACAATCATCAAATGAGTGAGCAAAGATATGCTAACATCTGACGATCCTGAGAAGCAATGCTAATGAAACTTCATAGGATTATAATAGACAATATGCTTATTATATCATGCTTTAAATCATGGCAAATGATCAATTACACATTGACAACAAGCTTTGAGAAGATCAATATTGTAATGGAGTTATAGGAGAGAAGTGAAATGACAATATAATGCTCATATATGTATTAAACATGTACAAATACAATGTCATTGGCAATCAAGCATTGCTCAATGTGGGAGAGGTGAAAGAGCTATAAGGTGATCTCTCACTTCACAATGGATGTACTACAGAATGATCTCTCTACCTCGAGATACACATGGTCTTCTTAATCCTGTTCTTATAGTTGATCTTGGAACCAAAGTTTGAATTCAAATTCAAACTTCTACCTAAAAGGTGAATGCTAACATATAGGATAGATTCTCTCATTGCTCAACAACCAAGTGATAGCTTCCTAACTCCTCCTAATTGTAATCCACTTTTACAAGGATAAATTCGAAGTACTTTTATAAGAGGTTGATCATATGAGGCCTTTCATGGGCTATGCCAATAGGTTGAGCATAAGTGAATTGATCAAGCACGTGGGCTTGGGTATAACTGCACCAATAGCTCCCCCTCAAGCCTAACATGCTTGGACTTCATTTCTCCTTGATTTCCTGCAACCCAATCATCAATTTGAACATGTTCATATTTGTTCCGTGCAATGTCTTTGTGAGTATATCTGCACATTGTCAATGACTTGATACATAGGACAGTTGAATATCCTTTCTGAGCAATTTGTCCCTGACCTAATGATGGTGTACTTCAATGTGTTTAGTCCTTGCATGGAAAATTGGATTGGCAACCAAGTGAATGGAACTCATATTGTCACCGAAAATATTTGGAGTCCCAATTTCCAATCCAAGATGTGTAATTAGTGTCTTCATCCACATTATTCTTGAGTAGCTATAGCAAGAACTTTGTATTCAGCTTCAGTAGAAGAGACAGCAACTATGGATTGCTTTTTAGATGACCATGAGGCAAGTTTTGACCCTACAAAGGTAAGGTATCATGAGCTGCTTCTCATGTCTTCCTTGGAGCCAGCCCAATCTACATTAGAGAACAACTTTAGACTTAAATACATAAGGTTAGTACAACCCTTCATTCATGGTCCCTTTGAGATATGTGAGTATCCTCTTGGAAACATCCATGTGAGGTTTCTTGGGTGTGTGCATAAATTGACTTAGCACACTCACACTATAACATATATCTACTCTTGTCAATGTGGCATAGTTCAAACTACCCATGACTTTCATACCTTGTGATATCTTCTATGAGTTCACCTTCATGTGAGCTCCATTTATGATTAGCCTCCATTGGATTACTTGCAATCTTGCATCTTGAACTTTGTCAACAAGTCTTTAATGTATTTCTCTTGAGTAAGAAATAGACCATGATATCTGTATACTACTTCCAATCCTAGGAAGTATGTGAGTGAACCCAAGTCACTTATCTTGAAATCTTCTTGCATCCGCTCCTTGATCTTCTTTATCCCATTTGCATCATTTCCTGTAAGTATAATATCATCCACATACACACACAAATAGATGACTTCAGAATTACTCTTTTTGATGAGGAGTGATGGATCTGCTTTGCTAGGTTGAAATCATTTATCCTGAAAGAATGAAACAAGCATGTGATTCCAAGCCCTTGGAGCTTGTTTGAGTCCATATAGAGCTCTATTAAGTTTACACATATAATCAGGATGTATTTGATTCTCAAAAATAGGTGGTTATTCCACATACACATCTTTTGTTATCCACCCATTAAGAAATGCATTTTTTACATCCAGTTGAAGTATCTTCCAATTCTTTGAAGAAGCAATACTAAGTAGGACTCTAATTGTAGACATATTTGCCACAAGAGAGAAGGTCTCCTCATAATCAATTCCCTCAGCTTCTGCAAAGCCTTTTGCCACAAGCCTTGCCTTATACCTGTTCATGGAACCATCCGAGTTCTTCTTCAATTTGTAGATGCATCTTGAGCCTATCACTTTCATTGATGAAGACTTGGGAACTAATTCCCAAATGTTATGTTCCTCAAGAGCTTCAATTTCTTCCTCCATTGCATGCCTCCACCCTGATTTCTTCTTTGCTTCTTCAAATGTTGAGGTTTCCTCTTGATTTATGTCCTGTGCTGTATAAATTGAATGTTTGGTAACTATAGAAGTATCAAACCCATCCCTCTTTGGTTTTATTTTCTCCCTCATGACCTTTTTAGGCCATAATGTGATGAGTCTGCCTCTTGTGCAAGTTCCTGCATTTTAGTTTTACCTTTAAATTTCCAAATTTTGAGTTTTTCAATCTGAGTTTCTTCATCATCTTCTGAGGTATCTTGTTCTTCAATTTTAGAAGGGTTATCCTTGAAAAGCTTTGGAAAATCTTCATCAAGATCATAAGGTAATTTGATCTTACTTCATGAGTCTTCATACCAAGAACTATTCTCATCAAATACTACTTCTCTACTCACCAAGAATCCTTTGGTTGTTGGGTTGTATAACATATAGCCTTTTTGGTTGTTGTTGTCATATCCAATGAACACACATCTTTCACCTTTTGGATCCATCTTTCCTCTAACATGTGAAGGAACATGAGCATAAGCAATACATCCAAAAGCCTTATAATGATCCAAGCTTGGTCTTCTTCCATTCCGAGCCTCATATGGTGTCATGCCATCAAGTGATTTTGAAGGTAAACTGTTAATCAAATAAGTGGATGTCGATATAGCCTCAGCCCATAAACAATTAGGTAAGTGTTTTTCATTTAACATAGACCTTGTAGCTTCAACAATTGTCCTATTCCTTCTCTCTCCCACCCCATTTTGCTCAGGAGTGTACCTTGTAGTAATCTCTCTTGATTCCCCTTTCTTGAAGAAAGGAGTCAAATTAATGGGAGAAGTACTCTCCCCCTCCATCTCACCTTAGCCTTTTTAATGTTTTACCTTTTTTATTCTCGAAAATAGCTAAATATCTTTTGAAGCATGAAAAGACTTCATCGTTGTGTTGCAGAAAGTATAGTATAGTCCATCTACTGCAATCATCAATGAAGGAGACATAATACCTTGATCAAGATATTGAAGCATCCTTGCTAGGTCCCCATACATCTGTATGAACCAAATCCAAGAGATCTCCATGCATATATCCTTTCTCCATGAATGGTAACCTATGAGACTTTCCAATTTGACATGAACTACACTTATAAATCATGTGTTGCTTTGACAGATTAGGGAGTCCAAGTAGACTTTGGTCCCTACAAATTTGCTTTAATAATCTTTCACCAATATGTGCTAACCTTTCGTGCCATACTTTGAATTCTGTGAGTGTCTGACTACCGTAATTAAAGAGAGCAATGTTACTAGTGTATTGCAATTCAAATGTGAATAGTCTACATGTCTTTTCACCCTTTGCAAATCTCCTCAATCCTTGACTTGGATATTCAACAAATGCTCCTCCTTTTGTGAACCTTACTTGTAGGCCTTTCTCCACAATCTCTCCTACACTTATCAAGTTATTTGTGATGGTAGGGACATAGAGTACCTTGCTAAGTAGGTTTGTTTCCATCAGGTGCTTTTACATTTCCTATCTTCTCCACCAAATGCCTTGCATCATCACCTGTTTGAACTTCATGCTTGTTCCTTGGATCTTCTAAATATGGTAGGTGGTCCATATTTCCTGCCACATGATTGGAGCAATGTAAATCTATGTAGAAAACATTTTCATCATATTCACTTTGTGACATTGTTGGTCACTAATTTTGAACTCCTTCATCATCTGATTCTTGATCTATTTGATGACATTGGCATCATTACCTGTAAGTATGATATCATCAACATATATATATAGGTATATTACCTCTCAATTACTTCTCTTGATGAACAAGGAAGTATCTGCTTTACTCATGACAAAACATTGATCCTAAAGGTATGTGGTCAACCTATGGTTCCATGCCCGAGGTGCCTGCTTCAATCCATAAAGAGCTTTGTTCAATTTACATACATATGTTACCTTGTTTGGGTCCTCATAGCCAAGAGGTTGAGACATGTACACCTCCTCTGAAATCCAGCCATTTAGAAATGCATTTTTTACATCTAACTGATACATGTTCCAACTTTTTGATTCAGCCACACTTACCAATACCCTGATGGTTGGGATTTTGGTTACAGGTGAGAAGATTTCTTCATAATCAATACCTTGGGTTTGTGCAAAACCCGTAGCCACAAGTCTAGCTTTGTACCTGCTTATTGACCCATCAGAATTCTTTTTGATCTTATAGATCCATCTAGAACCAATTACATTCATAGACTCCTTCTTTGGTGCTAGTTCCCAAGTATCACTTTCTTTGAGTGCTTCAATCTCCTCATCCATAGCTTCCTTCTATTCTGCCTTGGTCTTTGCCTCTTCATATGATGTTGGTTCTTCAATTGACAAATCTTTTGCAAGATAAATAGAGTGCTTAGTAACTAGGGAAGTGTCATACCCATATCTAATTGGTTTCTTGTTCTCCCTTTGTGATCTTCTGATTGCTTGGTTGGATGATTCACGTATATCCTCCAATTTCTTCATCTTGAGTTTGCCTTTGGACTTCCATGCTTTGAACTCTTCAAGTTTGATGATGCCTTCATCATCTGAATTGATGTCTCCATTTTGAGTAGGCTCCTCCTTAGTAAGGCTTGGAAACTCCTCTTCCAAGTCATAAGGTAGTTTCACTTTCCTGCATTCACTATCAAACCAAGAGTCATTTTCATCAAAGACAACATCTCTATTGACCATGAATCCCTTGTTTGAAGGATTGTAGAACATGTATCCTTTCTGATTTAGATCATACCCTATGAAGATACACTTCTCTGCCTTAGGTTCTAGCTTACTTCTTATCTGAGAAGGGATATGGACATATGCTACACATCCAAACATCCTACAATGATCAAGTGAAGGTCTTCTACCATGCCATGCTTCATATGGGGTCATCCCATCAAGAGACTTGGATGGCACCCTGTTTACAAGATAAGTGGCAGTAGATACACTCTCTGCCCATAAGTAGTTGGGTAATTTTTTCTCATTTAACATTGACCTAGCTGTTTCAACAATCAATCTATTTCTTCTTTCTACTACCCCATTTTGCTCAGGGGTATACCTTGTGGTAATTTCCCTCTTGATTCCTTTATCCTGCAAGAATATATCAAAATCATTTGAGAAGTTCTCATCTCCTCCATCTGACCTTAGCCTTTTTAGATTTCTCCCTGTTTGGTTCTCAACAAGTGCAAGATACTTTTTAAAACAACTAAATACTTCATCCTTGCGCTTCATAAAGTACAATACAGTCCACCTAGTGTAATCATCAATGAAAGACACATAGTACCTTGATCCAAAGATTGAGGGATCTTTGCTTGGTCCCCATACATATGTATGAACAAGTTCTAGGTAGTCCTCATGCATGTAGCCTTTTCTTGAGAAGGGTAACCTGTGAGACTTTCCAAACTAACAAGCACCACATTTATAAATCATGTGTTGCTTGGATACATTAGGTATCCCAAGCACACATTGGTCTCTACAAATTTGTTTCAAAGTTCTTTCACCAACATGCCCTAATCTTTTATTACCAAATTTCAAGCTCTCATAATGTTTGATCATTATAACTATAAAATGCAATGTTCCTTGTATCCTCAAGTTCAAAAGTGAATAGTCTACCTGATTTTTCTCCTTTGGCAATTCTCTTGAACCCATGCTTGGGATCCTCCACAAATGCTCCATATTGATTGAATCTAACCTGCAAACCTTTTTCCACAATCTGTCCAACACTCATCAAGTTCTTGGTAATAGTTGGTACATATAGAACCCTACTCAATAGATTCTTGTTCCCATCAAACATCTTAACATTTCCATCCTTCATTCAGTGTTTGGTGTCATCACCTGTTTGTACTTGATGCTTACCCTTTGGTTCCTCAAGGTCAAAGAGAAGAGCTACATTGCTTGCCACATGGTTTGAGCATCCTGAGTCAATGTAGAAGAGATGATGATCATTTATACCTGGTTTTGAAGTTATGTTCATAATCATAAGAGAATCTTCTTGCTTCTCTATGTAGTTGTTGTAATCCTTTCTGGATTTGTATCCTCCTTGGTAGTTTCTAGTGTAGTTTTTGTTGTAGTTGTCGTTGTTGTATCCTTGTTGGTGATTGAATCTCCCTCTTGATTGACCTCTTTGATATCCTCTATCTCTCTCATTCTTGAAGTTCCTAAAACTCTCATCTATAGTATGATTTGATAAACCACAAATATTGTATGGTGAGGAGTTATAAGGTCTCCCCCTAAATTGCTTACCTCCTCTGCCCCTTCCTCTTGATGATCTACCTCTCCCTGCAAAGTTGGCTTGAGAGGTAGTTCCTTCATCTTCTACCTTCTTGTTCTTTCCTTTTTCTTTAGACTTATTTTTATCAGTGTATAGGGCATAAGAGCTATTACCTCTTGATGAATCTCCATTCTTGTTGAGCTTAGCTTCATGGGAAAATAGTTGCCCCATGAGTGTGGTAAGGTCTGGAATCTACATGTCCATGTACAAGTCCATGGTAGTTGTGAAGCTCTCCCATTTTTCATCAGCTTTAATCCCATTGATCACTTGCCTAACAATCTGCTTCTCTTCAATTTCTTCTCCTATGCTTGCCAACTGATCTGCTACATCTTTAACTTTGATCACATACTACGAGATAACTTGCTTAGGTTGCTTTCTTTGAGTTGTGAGTTCAATCCACAATTGATTCTTCCTGGCCCTTGTGTTGGAAGAGAAATAAGAAGACAATGTTTCCCAAGTCTCTTGGGATGTCTTACAGTTCCTAATATGTGGAAGAAGAAAATTAGAGATTGAGTTAAGTAAGTAAGAGCTTGCTAATGCATCCATGGCACACCATGTGTTGAGTCTTTCATGTTCCTCTTTTGTAGGTTGTCCTTTGCTTCAGAATATGGGCATCTCCTCATCTCTTGAGATGTATCCATAGAGGCTCCTTCCTTCTTAGTATGTCTTCATCCTTAAGGACCATGCTTGATAGTTGTTCCTATCCAATTTATCAATGAAAGAAGGAAAACCATCTCCCATTTTACCTTAACTTTGCTCTGATACCACTGTTGGGAAGATGGATGGACACTTCAAGTGATGAGTAGGTACTGCCAAATCCTGCTTAGTACCAGCCCCTTGTAGCTTCAGAGTTGATATGTGGGCCCTCTTAGCTTTCAATGACACCATAAAAGTGCCTATGTACTTTGGAAATGATGTATGAAAAGATTGAATCAAAACAAACAACTTCCAAATAGAAGGATTCAAGAAAACCTTCTATTTTTTATCATACACCTGCTGTTTGTAATGCTCAGTGCTACCAGTACAGTAGGAATTGGCAAAATTCCTTTTAGAGATATCTAATTAGCTTAGTGAGATAATCATTCCAAGTGCAATAACTTGAAATGATGCACTATACACAGAGCAATCAACTTAGCAAATAATTCATTACCCCTGACTTTTTAGGACCTCTGTAGAGTTTGAGCAGTGAGTGCTTCGACACAGTTTTCTCCAAATTTTCTGAATGGATTTACCTTCAAGCTTTGTCAGCTTGTAGATAACTTTGAGTTGATTCCAACAAGCTATAGATCATTGAATTTGGTGATGAATTGACCGACATATGAGCAGCACAAGTTGATAGTTAAGAATGACCATAACAAAGATGTCGTAGATGAGTAATGTAGATATAATGTATTAATGAACAATGTTGTACAAGATCATAGGCTTGATAATCATAGTTGTATGATTGAGAATAGTGTAGGCTATTTAGATCCAAGCTCTGCTTTTATCCTGGCTATTTCACCTTCATCATTTTCTGTTATTATCAAGTCATCCACATAAATTGAGATATAAACAATCAATGATCCTTCAAACTTAACATACAAAGAAGTTTTGGCATTTGAACACATGTATCCCTCCTTTTCAAGAAACTTTACCAATCTAAAACTCCTATCCCTTGGAGCCTGCTTAAGACTATACAATGCTTTCAAGAGTTTATATACATGTGTAGTCTTCTTGGGATCTTCATATCCTGCTAGTTGCTCCATGTACACATATTCATCTTGGCAATAGGAGAAAATGTCTCCTCATAATCGATGTCATAACTCTGTGCATAACCTTTACAAGCAAGCCTTGCTTTATATCTACTTAGTGAACCATCACTGTTTCTCTTTATCCTGTACACCCATTTGTTATTGAGTACCTTCATGTTAGGTTGCCTTGGAACTAAACTCCATGTATTGTTCTCATACAAAGCTGCCATTTCTTCATCCATTTCTTTAACCCATTTCTTTACCTTTGATGCTTCTTTAAAAGTTGTTGGTTACTGCTCCTCAATAAGTTTTGCCATATAAGTTTCATGAGAAAATCTTTGTGGTTGCCTTCTTTCTCTTATTGGATACATTGATTGACTTCTTGTCCTACCATGCTTTTCTTTTATTCAAGTTTGAGTTCTTCTTGACGTAGAACCTTCACTTTCTTCTTCCTATGACTCAATTTCCTTTGAAATCAAATCAAGAATTTTCTTCAAATTTTGATTGGATGGATTTCTCTTCATGTGTAATTTGACTTTCTGGTGAGCTTGGAGAACTTGGTTCTTCTTCGTGACTTCTTGTAGTGTCTTCTTCATCTACGTGCACTTCATGTTTATACCAAGATTTATCTTCATGAAAAATAACATCTCTCGAAACAGTTACCTCTCCCATATCTGGGTTCACACATTTATATCCTGGTTGCCCTTCTGTGATACCAATGAAAATCATTTTTTGTGACCATGGATCCAACTTTGATCTTAATTGCTGTGGAACATGAAAACAACTTTGATCTTAATTGCTGTGGATCCAACTTTGATCTTAATTGCTGTGATCTTAATTCTACATTTAGAAATATCTCGTTTTGATCCATAAAACAATTCATAAGGTGCTTTTTGTACATGAATTTGAGTAGGAGGTAACATGTTCCTCACATAAATTGCCATACTGCATGCTTCAGCCCAAAAAGTAAGTGGTAAGTCCTTTTAATTTAACATGCACCTACCCATTTTCAAGATAGAACTCTATCTTCTTTCGGCCACACCATTTTGTTGAGGTGTGTATCTCTTTGTACTATCCTTTTTAATTCCTTCTTCCTCCAAAAATGCAAGAAACTGATTAGAAAAGTACTCATCCCCTCCATCTGATCTCAACCTTCTTATGCTTTGACCTGTTTGCTTTTCAACCAATGATTTAAGCTTCTTGAACATATCAAACAATTTGGATTTGTTTTTCATAAAATAAATGAATGTAAACTTTGAGAATTCATCAATAAATGTTACAAAGTACTTGCTACCTACCATGGACTCTTCTTGAGATGGACCCCATACATCAGTATGAATCAAGTCCAAAATACCTCTGCTTTGCAATCATGCTTTTGAAAAAAGACTTCGTACTTGTTTTCCAAACTCACATGCCTCTCAAACAAAATCCAAATCTTGCTTAGGTAGTTGTGATAAACCTTCAATCAATGATTTCCTTGCAACATCCTTTAACTTACGAACATTGATGTGTCCTAATATTTTATGCCATAAATCCAATTGAATTACGTGAGCCCCATTGACCATTGTATAACCTGCATAATCTAGAACTTTAACTTCATAAGTATATAATCTGTTTACCTTTCGTCCTTCTATAACAGAATTCCCATTCTTCTTCTGATAAGCCTTCCACTGATTATTGTCAACATCAACCTTCACTCCATTGTCCTCCATCTGTCCAATTGGATACAAATTTCTTGTAATGGTAGGAACAAACAAAACATCTCTGAGAATTACATGTTCATTAAGTGGACAATCACCAATGTAAACTACATCATGCTCAGTACTATCTCCTTTAGCAACTATGACTCTTGAATCTAGCTTGTGTAAGTTCACAAACATATTCATGTTGTGACTCATGTGGTTTGAGCAACCACTATCTACATACCAAGTTTTGTTATTTACCTTCTTCTTATGTGTCTCTATATGCATAGCCATAAGAATGTTTTCCTTCTGTGCTTGAGCCTCCTCTTGCACTATGTTGTTGTTTTGATGCATGTGATCTTGACCTCTTCCTCTTTGTCATCCTCTAGAACCACCTCTTCTATTTGGGTTGGAGAAGCAATCCCTGGCCATATCCCATGAAACAAGTCCTAGCATAGCTATAAGATACACAGCTACATAGCTTGAAGGCCCTCTAAGGAAACACTAGGGAAAGATTAAATTTCTAGTACAACTATGATAACTAAGGAAGAAATAAGAAATGGAGAACCTTAAGTGACTATGACTCCTAGCACAAGAAAGATACATAGCCTAAAGGTCCACTACGCAAGAACTAGGGAAGAGACCACACTAAAGTTAAGTAAAGTCATTGTTTTCAAGAGAACCAAATTAAAAGCATGGATTGCACTGTCTAAAGGCACAACTTACTTCATCTCTACACTAATGAAAGGCAATGCCCATAATCTATCTGGGGGGTTAAAATCTTGCCTCAACCTAAGCACTAAAGAGTCCAATCAACCTAGCCAATGCATGCGGACGATAAAGATGATTTTTTTAATCTAATGAGAGACCATAGTTTTTTCTCAAAAGGAAGTTCAACCAAGGCTTAATCTCCCATGCTTTAATTAATAAAAGGACTCAATAGTACAGTGAAGGGCAAAGCGCCCATGGGATCCCTCATATCCCACAAAACAAGGGAAGGATTAGAATCCTAATAGTATAGACAAAGCCTAAGAGAGAGCCACACATGGAAGAACACAAGTATAAATCAAATTATAGAGAAGATCAATGATGTTTTCATCCCCTTCATGGGCCATCCATTTACTTTTTATCTTGTTATTTTCCAAGATTAAGATCCTATGGTGTTTGAAAGGAGGGAATTTCTTACAATTACATATTCTTCTACCAAGCAAGGAAAGGGAAGTAACAATCGATGATTCTTTTGAAGCTTCATTGAAATTGGACGCACATCTTTGTTTCTGTATGTGCCACACCACTTTGCTTCTGATGGTGTTCTACAAGGTAGCAAAGCAACCAATCGCTTCTCTCAACATCACTTGTTTGAAAATGACATGAATTTTGAGCTATGAAACCCTGACAAGATCTTACCAAACCGAGAGGCTCTTGGAGTAGGAGAAGGAGTGGTGGCCAATCTCCTTTTTAGCCCATTAGCAACACTTATACCAATGAGAGGGCCCACAAACATTTTTTGAATTTGGCATCAGTCCAGATTCCCCAATGGAGAATTTGCCACATATGAACCCACTTTTTGATCCCAATGAGTTAAACTGCCATCTAATACTCGACCAACCTAGACACCATCTCTTGTTGAGATTGCTATGTCCGTCCACCTGCTTCTTAAAACTTACCGTGTTATCCAATCCGTGAGTGTTGAGGCATTGTAGCCCCTCAATGCGGGGAAGATCATGACCAAGCAAGTGGAAAGACTTCGAAATCTCCTATGAACAAAGTTTTCTCCTCAAAATGCACCACTCCTCATAGTCAATTCTAGTTACCGGGTTGCACTTATGAGTTTAGCTATGCTACACGTGTCATAATCCTGAGAGAGTTTCCCTAACAAATTATCTATGAGATCATGAGCCGAACAATGTTGTATATAAATCCATATCTTGTTGCGCATCCAGTAAACCAGGATGATTTGTACTTCAGCCTATCGTTGGATTGCTGAATGAAGCTTTTCGAGGTACCCTTTTGATCATCGAATGTAGCTTGGAGCTGGAGAGGTTGATCATCATTTGATTGGAGACATGCTGAGTGCTGTATGGATTTCATCATCACCTTTCGATTATAGAACATAGCCTGAATTACTTTTTGACAGAGTATCCTATTAATGAAGCATGACCATTGACTAATCAAAAAGACGATGAATTCTTAAGATATTTTTACAGATAACACATATAGATATATACATATATTCTTGTAATATTTCATTTCCATATAACACATGAAGTTATATACACGTGTCAACATCTAAGTATATTGTTGCGCATACACACAAAAAGCACATTATAATCGTAACCAACAGTCCAAAATCAAAGACACTCATACAGAGTTTCTTATCTTCCTCTGATCAACTTAGACTCCTTATTTTCTTTCACAATTGAAGGGATAAGACACATAAATTTGAAACATGGAGTTAATGTGAATTCATTTAATGGATTCTGAATCATTTTCTTGCAATATAGAGTCTAGTAAATAACAAAAGAGCTTAAGGGTTATCACACATATAGTTCGTTTCTTATATAATGTCCAGTGATAATAAAACAAGCTTAGAGGCTCATAATCTTTTAGAAGGAATTTAATAAGCTACTAGAGGGTCCATTACCATTATATCTTCTAGTTATATGTCATGCGAAAAAATGATCTATTTTAGGTGACCTCAACTTGATTACTTATTGTCCCGATAAATTTCATGAATGATGTATAGATCTAGTTACAGAATGACATCTTGCTATGATTCATATATTTCAAGCTCATCACCCCTACAATCAGATGCATATGAGAAACTTTTTTGGCAGAAAAAAGCACGAGAGTCATCTATGAGTATAGGCAACGAGGATGAGTGTTGCTCTTTGGATCTCGGAGGCACACGTACACAAAGGATAGTATAGAAACAAATCTCACAAAAGTACTCAAAGAATAGACAGAGACAAGAGACTATACACAAGATTGGGTACAATCTCCCCCCACATACTCTGATGGACGAGTCTATCAGACTATGTGTATTTATAGGTATTTCTCATTACATCCTGAATAGAAGATACATGAGGGTGGTGCTTTGAAAAGCATGCTTTTTAAAAAAAGTTGCTTTATTTACAAAATCCTAATTTACTTCTTTTAGAAAAATGTTGCTTTCTAAAGTGATCTATTATTTTTACAAAAAATAACTAAAATACTATTTTCTAAATATCTCCAAAAATATTTTAATAAGTGCATACGTGTTCACACCTCATGAATCTTCACTCGCTAACTCGAAACACAAAACACATTAAAAACCTCAAGGCAATAGAATCCATTTAACATTCCATTATTCCATAAAATATAACATGCCTCCCACTTGACGAGCATATAACCTTAGTTGATATGAATACAATAGACATGGATGGCCAGTCACATGTCCCATCACTGAAGAATCATAATCATATTCCATGTAAAAACACATGCATGGAACTGGAAAACTAGAATTTAATGTGATTGTGAATGATAAGCAGAATCAAATGATCATAATATGGAGTTAGTGATGTTTGATGAATCCATTGACATTCTTTAAGTGAGTGATTTTTATATTTAACTAAATATCTATGATATTGGTTACTTGTGCGTGTAGTAGTATCATCATAATCAAGTATTTTATCTGAAACTAAAATTTCAACATCCTCTTTTAGCAAAGGAGGATCATCTAAAATAGGACTGAGTGGTAAAGGGATTTTAAAAGATTTCAATAAAGTGATATGGAAAGATTAATGTATATTCCAAGGAGGCGCATTCATCTACATATGAATCAGCTTCACTTGTAACATTATATCTATTTCCTTGAATGCAGCCTTAATTTTATACATAGAAGGAAGTGGGTCTAATTGGAGATCTTTCACTAGTGTATGACAAATAAAGTCATGCGAACTACCATCATCATGTAGAAATATTAGCAATTTTACCATTAATAGTGCTTGCCATGCAAAGTAAAGAATGAATAGAAATTTAATTACCCAAGGTACTTCGATCCTGCTCCAATGCGTCTTCGGTCCAATCAGGTTGAATGTGTTTAGGAACCACCTCCATGTTGTTTACTTCAGCTCCAATAGGCTTCATGTCAGTAGTTCAGAACCTACATTTAGCTTTAGTATGACCAAACCTACGACAATGCTAGCAAGTGATACGGGGCCTCTTTTGTTGAGCATCCATCATTGTAGTTTGAAGGGGTGAAGGTTTTGTAGGTTGTAAAGTGGGTGTCTTGGGTACTGGTGAGAAATTGGATTGCAGAGGGCATTGAAAAGTAGGGGGTGTTTAAAAGTGGGTGGGTGTTGATGTTACCGTTATTGTCCATGTGAAAGGCTAAATGGCCACCGGAAACTTCTTTGTATATGTTCTTTAATAAAACATATAGTGGCCTAGTCAGTCACAGACTGTAGGTTCGACCGCATTTGCAAGACCTAAGAAGTCTGTCTTCGTGCTCCCTGTGTACTGTGTTTTCTGTGTATTCTATAACCTCTCTGCGGAGTACTGTGTGCGGCCTCAGGAGCTCAATTTTCTACTCCGAGCATATTGTCGTGGAGCTCTCGAGAAGGAGAGCGCACTGTGGTACATCGCCATCAAAATACTTCACTGGTATCAGAGCAGTTCGAGGCAAAAGCTTTGTTCCTTTTGTGCGAGCAAAGCAAGCAACCCCCCTGCCTTCTCTAAGGCTTACGACTAAGGCGGTGACCAAGGCATAGACCTTGGCATGCCTTGTCATCCGAGTCACCGAAGTCACCGTTGGCGCTGTTGGCTGCGCGCAAGGGAAGACCTCAACGATCAAGGAATATAGATGTTCCCCGTACTTCCTGGGAGGTGACCCATCCCAGTACTGTTCCCCCTAGAGCTCGCTTAACTGTGGAAATCTCTTGCCACTAAGCTACACTCTTGTGGTGTTTGAAGAAGGGGAAAGACTAAGGTTGACATTACCTTGAACAAGTTTTGGTCCCTCAAAGCTTCATTTTTGCTTTTGAAGCCTATTTTTGAAGCAATTTTGGGGTGTTTTTGGAGCCATTTTGGAGTACTTTCGCACATAGTTCTCTTCACACAGGTCCAAGAACATGAAGAAGAGTGTTCCTTGTACTTCTCAGACAATAAATATCATCCTTTGGGGCTGTATTTTCAGCCACACTCATAAAACTACAGGTTTCTCGAGGGGTTTTCAATTTTGGTGGGAGCAATCACTGCAAATTTATGCAGGTTTTTAAAGCCTAAAACATCACAGTTGACAGACACTTGCAGGTGTTATTGGCTAGTTTCTGGGCTGTGTATTCAGCCTTTTAGTGTCATTTTACTGCATATATTGAGCACATACACACCATGTATGCTTCTGTGGATACCGCTTATGTACGTCCATGTGGTCATTGATATAGCGGTTACGTTCTTTGCATAAAGCCTTTTACGTTTAATAAAGAGGGTTGTGGTGAGGTTTTCTTAACTGGGAGACACCCAGATGTCGGGGTCTCTTCGGTGATGCAAGTGGAAGACTTACCCAGCCTCGCCATAGGAGATGTATGATAGTTGTTCATAGGTGCTCGATAAGCCTAGTTGGCTTCTATTGGGTAACTGATTATATGCAGTGGAGTCAGTGATTCACTATGCAGGTAGACATGTCAGTACTTGCAGTTTTATGATACTTTGACAGTGGTCATATGCTAATTTTGCAGAGGATACTCTGGCAAAATTTTTCTAGATTTCTAGTTTAGTCAACTATAGAGTGGTCGATTTACTCCTTGATACACTTATTTGTTGGTGTTTGGACTCTTCTAGCTCTATTATCATTCTATTCAGTTCTCTACAATCATGGCATCAGAGGTCTCAGGCACATCTGGTGGATCATGTAGAGAATGAGTTCTCCTATGCGCAACGGAAGTGTGTAGTGAACCCTTGTATGTCCAACACTTGGACAAACATCTGCACCTTAGATAGCTTGCTGCTCTCAGTACAAAACTCAAATGGACTTGAGACTTTAGGCAATCAAAGTAGACAAAGAGGGCTTTCTAAAAAGCTATAAATGACTTAATTCGGACAAGTTTTGATTAGGAAACACAACTGTCAAAGATGAACTACCTGTCCACACAGGTATGTTGAAGAACTAAGCTTCACTCTCGGACTGATAGCTCTCTGAACATATATCCTTTGAGGAAGATATTTGGTATAGAGAAAGAAGACACAAATAGCTTTCCAACAAGCTAAAAATCAAGTAATTTGGATGCGTTTTGTTCAGGAAACTCAACTCACCAAGATAGACCACCTGCACACATAAGTACACTATAAAACTCGACTTTACTCTATGATAAATATCTCCCAGAATATGAATGATCTGAATGCGATATTTGAGACACTAAAAGTAGATGCCAAGATCTTTCCAACAAGACAAAAATCATGCAATTTGGATATGTTTTGGTTGGGAAATTGAACCGACCAAAATAGACTACCTATCTACAAAGGTATACTAAAAAACTAGACTTCACTCTTTCACTGATATCTCACAAATTACATAAGCTTTCAACAAAATATTTTATATGAAGAAACTACACAAGATAAGCTTTTCAATGAATGTTTAAACGCACAAAATGGTTACATATGCACGGAGATATGAGCTCTGCAACAGAGCTGTGTACAAACTGATGTGCGGTTGGAAGGAGTCTAAGGGAAGCCAAAATTACAAAATGGCCAGATCCGACTATTGGGAGCTCTTGCCTCTTTCTCTCCTTGTTTTGAATGTGCTCCCACTTCACTTTTATAACCAATGAGCATGTGAAGAATTTTGTGCCTCCTTCTTAACTCACCACTTTCTCCACTACATGCTACTAACTACAAGGCAAGATATTGTATCTCTTACTCATCATGAAGTTTTGACTAGACTTTTTCTTTTCTTATTTTTTCCTTTTTTCCTCTACTTTTCCTTTATCTTTATATTTGGTAAATTTATCCAACCATGGCTCATATGCAAATGAGCTTGTACATTTATCTGCAACAGATCAGGGTCTAGTGCTAGTGTTCCGAGGAGGAGCTATAACTTGCAGGGCAAAGACCATTTTGAGATACGAAAATTTGATGGCACAAACTTTGCTCTATGGAAGAATCAAATTAAAGATGTGCTGATTCAAAGGAGGCAATGGAAGCCAGTAAATGGGATTTCAAAGAAGCCTGCTAACATGGATGAAGATGATTGGGATGAGTTAGATGAAATGGCCACGTCTACCATTCGCTTGCACCTGGTAGATAATGTTTACTTTACATTATTAGACTGTGAAAGTGTAGAGGAGCTTTGGAAGAAGTTATGCAATACATATGAAAAAGAGACGGCATCAAATAAAGTGTATCTGATGAGAAAATTATATGACCTTCGTATGAAGGACACAAATAGCGTTGCTGCTCATCTCAATGTGATTGATGCTATATTCTCCCAGTTACAGGCTCAGAAAATGGATATGGATAATGAAATGAAAGCAGTATTGTTGTTATGCACCCTGCCATCATCATGGGATACGTTTTGCATAGCTATTAGCAACAGTGCACCTGGTGGTAAACTCGTCTATGATGACATATGTGGAGCACTCTTGAGTGAGGAGATTCGTAGAAAATCCATGGTTGGCACTTAGAGTGGAGATGCATATAATATTCGTGATTCTTACCAAGGAAAGAATCAACAACGTGGCAGGAGCAAGAACAAGGAAAAGAATGGTCAACGGAATAAGAGTAGAAGTAAATCAAGAAAGAGGGATATTGAATGCCATTATTGTCATAAGAAAGGACACATGAAGAAAGACTGTTATGCATTAAAGAATGCTAAAGGTAAAGGACAGAATGTTGATGGGCATGTTAAACAGTTACGTGCACCATCTACTTCGACTGTGAAGATTGAAGGAATTAATGCTGATTCTGATGATGCTGATGTGTTGACACTTGATAGTACTGTGCCATCTGAGGCACTTATGGCTGATTCTCTTTCCCACACCTGGCTGTTAGATTCTGGTGCTTCTTTCCATGTGACGCCACATAGAGAATGGTTCTCTAATTCTGCAGCAAAGTCTCTTGGTACCGTGAGACTTGGTGATGTTGTGGGGATTGGGGATGTGGTTGTGCAGTTCATTGATTGTTCAAAATTTACTATGCATAATGTACGCCATGTACCTCAGTTATCACGTAGTTTGATGTCAGTTGGTCAACTTGATGACCTTGGTTACAAGGTGGTCTTCTATGCTCAGTCCTTTCGTATATCAAAGGGCAATATGGTTATTGCAAAAAGAAGCAAAGTTGGCTCACTTTATCCTTTATTTGTATCACAGAAAGAACACTTGTTAGCTATTACTGAACAGCCTATGGCTTGTATTTGGCATGGTCGTTTGGGCCATATATCTCGTAGTGGAATCGAAAATCTTTCTCGTTCTGGCTACTTACCTGTGTTATCTTTCTTTGATTTTTCATTTTGTGAGCATTGTCAATATGGAAAGCAAACCAGAAATGTGCATAGAACGCACATTGACTCCTAAATTCAGCCTTTAGATCTCGTTCATACATATGTGTGTGGTCCTATGCCCACTAGGTCCTTAGGTGGTTCTCTTTACTTTGTCACTTTCATAGATGATGCTACTAGAAAAGTTTGGGTATATCCTATCAAATCAAAGGATGATGTATTGCCTACTTTCAAAAAATGGCTTGCTTCAGTTGAGACTGAAAAAGGAACTAAGCTTTAGGCTTTACGTTCAGATAATGGGGGTGAGTATACCTCACATGAATTCAGCCTTTTCTGTCAGTCTAGAGGGATTCGTAGAGAGTTTATAGCTCCTTATACCCCAGTACAGAATGGTGTAGTTGAGAGGATGAATAGAACTATTCAAGATAGAGTAGTCTCTATGTTGCATCATGCAAACCTCTCACAACGTTTTTGGGCAGAAGCAGTATTGACTGCAGTTCATGTGATTAACCTTTCACCCAGTACTGCCAAAGGTCTGAAAGTGGCACAAGAGTTATGGACAGGGAAACCACCATATTATGATCAACTTCGAGTTTTTAGAAGCATATGTTCATATACCCAAGAATCTTAGACAAAAGTTGGACCATAAGTCAGAGAAATGCATTTTTCTTGGATATGGTGGAGAAGGACAATTTGGATATCGCTTATGGGATCCTGAAACACGGTCAGTGATCAGAAGTAGTGATGTCATTTTTAATGAGTCTAAGATGCATAAACAACCCATTAAAGAGGTTGAAGTGAGAAGAGTGGTGTTTGAGGATACTAGTCCTCCGGTTAGCATGCATAAAAATGCTGCACATAGGGATGTTCAAGAGAATGTCCATTCAGATCAGTGTGCACATGTTCGTGTTCAGCAACCATTGAGACGTTCTGCACGTGTCTCATATCCACCTGATAGATATGTTCCAGGTTTATACTTTATAATGCTAATAGATGCCGGTGAGCCTTCTTGCTACAAAGAGGCTATGTAGACATAGGATCATGTCAAGTGGGAGCGTGCCATGAAGAGTGAGTTGGATTCTATTCACAAGAATGGTACATGGGACTTAGTACCTTTACCAAAGGGCAGGAAGGCTTTACCATGTAAATGGGTATATAAGATGAAATTCACATCAGATAGTGCTTCTCCAAAATATAAAGCATGACTTGTTGCAAAGGGTTTTAAGCAACAACATGGTGTTGATTTTGAGGAAATCTTCTCTCTAGTGGTCAAGATGACTACTTTGCGCATGATGCTTGGATTCGTTGCAATGGAGGACTTAGAGCTAGTCCAAATTGTTGTGAAAACAACTTTCTTGCATGGAGATCTTACAGATGAGATCTATATGGAACAACCAGAGGGTTATGTAGTTCCTGGCAAGGAAAGTCTAGTTTGTAAGCTCAAGAAGAGCTTGTATGGACTTAAACAGTCTCCTAAACAATGGTACCAAAAGTTTGATGCTTTTATGAAGTCCCAAGGCTATTTTGGGAGCACTGAGGATCATTCTCTCTACACAAAGATATGTTCTGATGGCAGCTTGATATGCTTGATACTTTACGTCAATGATATGTTGATTGCTGGGAAGTCCTCTTATGATTTATCAATTCTCAAAAAGAAGTTGAGTCAGACATTTGATATGAAGGATTTAGGGGATGTCAAAAATATTCTTGGCATGCGCATTACTTGTGATAGGAGTAAAAGATGCATATATTTGTCTCAAAGTGAGTACATATCCAAAGTACTTCACCGATTCAATATGTAGGGTGGAAAGGCATTGAGTACACCTTTACCCACATATGTGAAATTGAGCAAGGATGGCTGCCCCAAATCAGATGAGGAAAAGGAATTCATGACCAAAATTCCCTATCAGTCTACTGTTGGTAGTCTCATGTATGCTATGGTAGCTATGAGACCAGACATTGCATTTGCAGTGGGAGTTGTGAGCTAATATATGTCTAATCCTAGCGAGAAACATTGGGAAGCGGTCAAAATGATTTTGAGATATCTGAGTGGCACTAAGGACAAGTGTCTATGCTTAGGTAGAGGGAAAGCATCCATTATTGGTTACACAGATTCTGACTATGCTGGTTGTGTAGACAATCGTAAGTCTATAGCAGGGTACATTTTTCATTTTGCTAGAGGTGCTATCTCTTGGAGATCTCATCTTCAAGAATGTACAGCTGTTTCCACCACAAAAGCAGAGTATGTTGCAGCAAGTGAGGCATGTAAGGAAGCATTGTGGCTTTCTCGTCTTGCTTGTGATATGGGTGTGGATGTGCCTTGGCTGGACACTAAGAAACCACCTCCGCAGAAGTACCTTGGCTCTCATACCACCGTTGCCCTTTGGATCCCATAGACGCACGTATACAGAGGATAGTACATAAACAAAATCTCACATAAGTACTCAGAGAATAGAAATAGACAATAAATTAGACACCATGTTGGGTACAATCTCCCCCCACATACTCTGATGGAAGAGTCTGTCCGAGTATGTGTATTTATAAGTATTTCTCATTACATCCCGAATAGAATATATGTCATATAATCCTAGTACGAGATGGTTGAACCATGCCTTAAGAGAGAGGATTAGAAAGTAATCCTCAACCATGAATTTTGGGGCAAGTGGTAGCCCACTACACTCCTAACCGGGAGGTTATGAGTTCAATTCCCGACATTGGTACCAGAGCCTAGTTGAGAAATTGGGCGAGATGGAGGTTAACGCCCTATTTGTGGGCACTTAGAAAAAAGTGCTTATTTATTGTGAGTGTGAAACTAGCCTTAGATGAAGGTGCATGGGCATTTGGGCACCCATAGAGGGTGGGATAGGTCCAAATTTGGTCCATGTGCTGGAGTTTGAGGTTAGTGGAAGCATTCATGGAAACTAGGTCCAAGAGTTAGAAGGGTCCCCAAGTGAGCATTGAGGACAATGCTCAGTGTAAGGGGAAAGGAATGTCACATAATCCTAGTGGGAGATGGTTGAACAATGCCTTAAGAGAGAGGATTAGGAAGCAATCCTCAACCATGGCTTTTGGGGCAAGTGGTTAGCCCATCGCACTCCTAACTGGGAGGTTGTGAGTTCAATTCCCAACAACATACATGAGCGTGATGCTTTGAAATGCGTGCTTTTTTCTTTTTACAAAAAGCTGCTTTATTTACAAAATTGTAATTGACTATTTCTACAAAAACGTCGCTTTCTTAAGCGATCTATTATTTTTACAAAAAAAACTAAAATAATATCTTTTAAATATTTTTCTAAGTATCTCCAAAAATATTTGAATTAGTCCATACGCATTCAGACCCTCATGAATCTTCACTTGCTAAATTAAAACACAAAACACATTAAAAACCTCAAGGCATTAAAATCCATTTAATATTCCATTATTCTGTAAAATATAACAATGAGAATATCCAATGGACTAAAAACCTTCTTTAGTGATCTTTGCCATCCTCACAATTAAAAACCATGAAATGATTTCTAGTTTGATTAAGAAAATAAACCTAATTAGATCTCATGAAGTCAACTATGAAAAAAAAGGATTAGAGTGAACCACTTAGATTGAGCCTAAACGACTTATGATATGAAGAAGAAGAAGACTCCTTGGATATTACGTTCCTTTATTCCTTGCCATTGGTATAAGATCGTAACTTAATAAATAAGTACTTACGAAGCTAAGACATATGTAGAGGTCTCTCTTGTCATGACTTTGAAAGTACCTTCTTGGAGAAGACTTATATACCTTATTAAATATATTTTCGACATATCTTATTTTGATGACTTTGTTGTTGCCATATTCTACAACATGAAATAAGTCTCCATCAAGTATGAAATTTATGTTGTTTTCATTAAATAGATTCACAAATAAATCATTATCGCATAAAAAAAGATGTAATCTTCTTGAGCTTGATCATCTCTATAGTTGTTGTATTCTCTCCTTCCTCTGTATCCTCCTTGGATTGTTATTTTTGTACAAGTTGTTATTGTATCCATAGGAATTGTTGAATCTTCATCTTGAGCTTCCATAGCCTCATCTATTTTATCCTCTTACTCTTTGGTTTCTTGGATGCTTGAAACAATTCTTAGTAATGTGATTGGTTAGACCACATATGCCACATGGTAATGAGCCTTAGGCTTTGCCCCTACCTTGTTGGCCTCCTCTGTCATTTTCTCTTGAGCCTCTACCTCTATCTGCAAAGTTTTCTTGAGAGGTACTACCTTCATCATCAGACTCCTTGACCTTGCCTTTCTTATCCTTGCTTTTATTTTTATCTACATAGAGAGGAGAGGAATGTTACCTTTTTTATTGCCTCCATTCTTCATACGATTTGCTCCATGTATGAAAGATTGTCCCATGAGGGCGTTGAAATCAAACTTGCATGTCCATGTAGAGATCCATTGCTTTCATGAAAACTTTGGATTTTTCATCAGCCTTGATACCATTGATTACTTGCCTTACTATTTGTTCTTCATCAATAACATCTCTAATGCTTCCAAGTTGGCTTGCAATGTCTTTCATCTTTGTGAAAACATTAATCACACTCTGCTTGGGCATCTCCTTAAGTGCTCTGAACTCCATCCATGATTGGTTCTTTCTTGCCTTGGTGCTAGGAGCATTCCATATTTCTTGTGAAGATTTGCAATTCCTAATGCGTGGAAGTAAAAACCCAGAGATAGACTTGAGAATGTATGAGCTTACTAAAGCATCCTTTAAGGACCATGCATTAAACCTTTCTTGTTCCTCCGGTTTTGGTTGGCCCTTGCCTCTAAGTGTTGGCATCATCGCATCTCTAGATATGTAACCATATAGATTCCTTCCTTAAAGATAATCCTCCATCCTGAGTGACTGTGCTGAATAATTACCTCGATATATTTATCAATCGATGATGGAAAAAGATCATCCTGTTGATATTTTTAGGTGGTGATGTGTGTGAACACACAAGACCATCAAGGCATGTTTTTCCCTCTTTAGGAGATTTCTTCCCCCGGCTTTTATATACATTTATATCCCTAACAAGTGACTCATTTTTGTACTCACTTGGTAATACATTCAATATTGTGTCTTGTGCTCCAAGATTTCTCTTCTTCCTTCTACTATTTGTTTGCTTCCATAGCCCTCAAACTCGAACAGTTGGTATCAGAGCAAGTTGTTGCTTCATATAGGGCATCGTAAACACCCTTTAGTCATAGTCTCAACTCGTTTTGGCCTCCAAACATAGTATCGTAGTGTGTGTGCAGGAAATTTCATCCTTTTGTGCAAAAAAAATATATATAGGTTTTGTTTTGCTAGTACAAGCCCCTCAAAGTCTGCTATAGATCAAGTAGAGCTCAATAGGGTATTTCTGTTTAACTTTTTTAGATATAGTCATTTTTTTGTATTAGGGTATTTTAATCAATGGTCATGTATTTCATATGTTGGTTGTAGAGGATAAGTTGAATCGTACCAATTATCCATTATGGGCATAAGTGATGCATCATGTATTGGTTGCAAAAGGACTATGGAATAATGTGCAAGGTGTTGGAAAACAGCCTACTACACCTGCAAATACAATTATTGAAAGTGATGCAAATGGCATTGAACATGACAATCTTCAAATTCCTATTCTTGTTGTGCTTCTTGTTGCACCTACTATAAAGCAACTTCATTGGGATGGCAAAGATTCTTAAGCACATGCATTGATAGCTCTGTCTATCAAACGTGCCATTATGGCACACATTCACTCTTGCAAACAGCTAAGGATGCTTGTGAAACACTAAACACCTTATACTAGTCAAGGAATGAGGCTCATGTGCTTAAATTTGAAAGCCATTGGACATGAAGCACATGCACGAAGGAGATTCCATGGATAGTTTTTTATAAAGATCAAAGATTTGAAAGAGCAGTTGATTTTTGGTGATCAAGACTTGCTAGATAGTTCACTTGTGCAGACTATTCTGAATGGTTCTCTAGATTCATATTAGAGTTTTGCTTGTACTCTTTGATTGATGATGAAAATCAATCCAAATGCCTTAAGATTTTGAGAGTTAATCTCTATTTTTTTGCAGCAAGATCAATCTAGGTAGAGCAGGTCCATCATGCATGTTGCAGATCAAGCTTTCCTAGCTAGTCAGAAGCGCAAAGGTAAATGGATCTCATCTACTACTGAGCAAAAATCTATTAATTTTGCACAATCAAACAAGGATGAAAAATACGAGAAGGAAAAAAAAATGAAAGAATGACTTTGATAGTGGGGCAACCAAACATATTACCTCACAGTGCAGTTTCTTCACTTCACTTGATCCTGCTGCCATAGGGAATACTATCACATGTGCCAACAACTCCTCTTATCCTCTCATGGGAAGTGGTAGGATCTTTCTCAGTAGTGTTGATGGTAGTATTTTTACATTATAAGATGCTTTATTTGTGCCAAGGATCAAGAAAAATCCGTTACCAGTTTCAGCATTAGCCAAGATTGCCTTCATTGTGAAATTTGTTGATGAGAGATGTATAATTCATGATCTCTCAAATGGTGATGTCATAATTGCTTTTGGCATTTTATGTCAAGGGTTGTATACGCTCATAGATTATGAAAAATCTATGAATGATTCAGCATTTGCAGTTCTTGATTCTCAAGCTATGTCCTATGCAAAACTTTGGCATGCGTGCTTTGGTCATCTAAATTTTGCTAGTTTGCTGTGCCTGCAGAAATCTAAAATGGTGTCCTATGGGCCCAAACTTAAGGCACCTTGTAAAATGTTTATGAATGCTCTAGTTTTGGCAAGATGCAATGTTCCTCCTTCCGAAAAGATGGTTATAGTTGAGCTACTCAGAAATTGCAGCTTGCTTATAGTGATGTTTGTAGTCCTATGCAGACACCTTTTTTTGGGAACTACCTTTACTTTGTGACTTTCATTGATGAGTTTTCTAGACATTGAGGGGTGCATCCACTCAAATCGAACTCCAAAGTGTTTATGTGCTTCAAATAGTTTTTGGTTTTGGCTGAAAATCTGTTAGCATGCAAAATGAGCACGTTCCA
Source organism: Ceratopteris richardii (assembly GCA_020310875.1). Taxonomy (NCBI): domain Eukaryota; kingdom Viridiplantae; phylum Streptophyta; class Polypodiopsida; order Polypodiales; family Pteridaceae; genus Ceratopteris; species Ceratopteris richardii. The sequence goes on from CM035436.1 coordinate 83,463,172, forward strand.
TTCTAATCGAGGGGAGAATACATGTCTTCTAATTTCAATGCATTTCTAGGCGAACATGGGATAAAGATCAGTGTATAGTGCCATATACACCTCAATAAAATGGACTTTCTGAAAGAAAGAGTAGCTCAATCATGGAAATTGTGAGGTGTATGATAAAAAGTCAGGCTTTACAACATAACTTCTAGCTTGAGGTTGTTATGTGTGCAACATCTATACTTAACAGGTGTCCCACCAAAGCATTATAGTTTGTCACTCCATATGAAGCTTGGCATGGTCCTAAGCTATTTTTTTCTCATTTGGGTGTCTTTGGTTGTTTGGCATATGCATTAGTGCTTGAACAACAACACAGGAAATTGGATGATACAATAGTGAAATGTAGTTTTTCTACGTACAATTCTGAAAGAAAATGCTAGCATTTGTATCATCCATAGACTAAACACATTTTGGTTAGCCATGATGTTGTTTTTGTGTAAGATACAATTCAACCATTACTTTCATGTACTAAGAAGACATCAAATACCTCCAAAGATCTGTATGATGCTTTGATGCCTTTTTTTTTGCAGGTGGAAAACTTAGTTGTACTCCAAATGAGGTGATTTTGTAGCCTTTATAGGTTCCACACGATGATGTGGATCATTCCATTTCTTACACAGATTTACATGATGCACCTTTTGATGAGAGGGCTAATATAAAGGAGGCAAAACATGTGGCTGAATTGCTGATGTAGACTTTGCGAGATAGCAAGTTAGATGCACGTTTGTCATATTGTACTCGTTCAGGCTCTCATAGTGTTTTTTCTTTTTTGCATCAGCTATGCCATGGCTGCCTCTTGTCTCTACGATGAGAATGATCCTATTTCTTTTGATGAAGCACAAAATTCAAAAAATATGATGGCTGCTATGCAATCAAAATATGATGCTATTATGAAGAATGGTACTTGGTCTTTATGTGATTTGCCTCTTTGCAAGAAGGCCATTGGCACTAAGTGGGTATACAAGCTAAAGCATAAGTCTAATGGAACACTTGACAGGTATAAAGTTAGGCTTGATCCAAAAGGTTATGCTCAAGAAAGAGGGATTTGTTTTGATGAGACCTTTGCTCCCATATGTTGAATGGCTACTGTTCGTAGCACCTATGCACTTCTAGCTCATCACGGTTGTAAATATACATCAATTGGAAATTAAAAGTGCATTTCTGAAGAAGTGTATGTTTTTTAGCCCCATGGGTTTGTGCAAAAAGGCCATGGAGACAAAGTGTGTAGTTTGAGAAAGCCATTATATGGTTTGAAGCAAGCAACATGTGCTTGGTATGAAAAGATACATGCCTACTTGATTGCACATGGTTTTAGGAACATTCCACCTAAGAGCACCTTATATGTTAAGTGTGGAAATGATGTGCTTCTCATCATTGTTGTCTATGGTGATGAACTGCTCCTCACTAGTCCTAATGAGAAGCATATTGTTGATTTTAGGGCTGATTTGCAAGCCTCATTTGAGATGTCAGATTTGGGGCATTTGCATCATTATTTGGGCATTGAGTTTATGCAAGTTGACGATGGAATAGATGCATGTCAAAGAAAGTATATTGATACATTATTAGCATTTTTGCCTTGAAGATTGCAAACCTCTTGGCACTCCTATGGAAATAGGTTTAGAGTTGAGTCTTGGTGATGCATTTGATGTTGTTCTCTTTAAACAAGTTGCTGGTTACTTGATTTAGTTGCATAACTTGGCATGATATTCAGTTTCGTATCTCATAAATGAGTAGGTTTATGCATTGCCCAAGTGTCAAGCATTGGTAGACAGTTAAGCACATCTTTCCCTACTTGAGTGGTACCCGACTACTTGGATTGTTTTATCCAAAGGGCATATCATTTTGCCATATTTACATGATTTTTGTGACTCTAATTGGGTTTTTTGCTATGACACTCATGTGTCCACCGTGGTTTTTGCTTCATTCATAGTAGCTCATGCATATCTTGGTTGAGCGAGAACTAGCCTACTGTGGCCACTTGTAGTTGTGAGGCTGAGTATGGGGTAGCTTTGGGTGTGTGCGGCTCAGATGCCTTTTGGATGATTTGGGTGTTGGTTAGTCTTCTTCCATCACCATCTTCACTAACAGCTAGATTGCATTGGCAGTTGCAAGGAACCATGTGTTCCATGCTTGCCCTAAGAACATTGAGGTGGAATATCATTGAGGTTCTCTATTGGAGCGATTAGTTTGACATATGTGCCCAGACATGAGAACGTTGCAAAACTTTTCACAAAAGCTCTACCTAGGGAGAATTTAGAAGCTTTCTGCAAAGCTTTGGGCTTATTTCTTTTTGTGGATTGATTCCACACACCTTGGCACATCCTTATACATGAGTGTGAGCTTCTTGTTCAACACATTACTTCTAGGGGGATTTTTGATATATTTTGGTAGTGATGTGTGTGAACTTACCTAAGACTGTCGGGGCACTTTTTTCCCTCTTTAGGAGGTTTTTCTTCCCTGGATCCTATATACGCCTATAACCCTTAGTAATATATTCAATATTGTGTGTTGTGCTCCAAGCTTCTTCTTCTTCCTTGTGTTGTTTGTGTGCTTCCGCACACCTCAAACTCAAACACACCCATGATGCTTAAGTTGCTTTGGTACCACTGTGAAGAAGTGATAGGATATATGCAGAGATGAGTGGTGTTTGCAACAAACCTTCTCTACACGAGCCAATGTGATTCTAGGGGTGATTAATTTACTTCTTTAGCTACTCAAATATGCACAATGAATCATCAAGTCCTTTGGAACATCATTGTCAGTTGTTTTCATCAAACAAATACCTTCCACTTTGCAAGAATTGAAGAAACCTTCTACTTTTGAAAGAGTTCATAGAAATATGCTCAAAGCTTACAACCTAGTATGAATTGACTATAGAACTTTTGCAAACATCTAATTGAAAAGTAAAGAAAGTTATCTCATGAATTTATATGAACCATACAATGAGAAATAAATCTAACAAGTTTGGGGGGTCACCCCAAATTTTCAAGAGCAAGATGATGTGCAAAAACAATGATCTTTGAACACTCGTATCTCAAGATTTAGTGATCAAATGATCATGAAACTTGATATGTAGGTGCTAATCCTATCTAACAGATCCAAGTAGAAGTATAGCAGTTGGATACTTACACATGAAGAAATTGACAAAAAAATCTCACTATGCACATGAATGTATTGTAGCAGCATATAGAGAATGACTTATGCAAAGTATTGAATCGACATGTGTATGATATTGAGCATATGATACAAGGGAGCTGTTGAGGACTACCCCTTCATGAAGTGAGCACGAGCACAATGTATTCTCAAGAATGCAATTCATCTCTCTAGAATAGGTCACACCCACCACGACTAAGAAGAAAGGTGTATTTATGCTTAAGTTTGAATTCGAATCTAGTGAGTCACCCACCTAAAAAGTGATCCTAGACTTGAGGGAGAAATTAATCTTGATTCCCAACAAACAAGTAGTGAATTTCGACTTCCTCAATCTATGAGATTCCTTGTCACTTTTAGCTATTACAAATAACCAAAGTAAATATAAAAGATCTACTCTTAGAGATTTTAGAACCATGTGTTCTCATGAACATGTTTGAAGGTGATGGCTTATGAGAGTAGTCCATAATCCAAATGCCAACCCTTTAAGCTCTCTATTTGAACCAACATACAAGAGCTATGCATCCTCTTTGTGAGCTTAAGATGAATTTCAAGAGAAAGAAAAGTTATGTCTTCAATGTGGAGTGTCGACACCTTCTTCACTTGAGAATTATGATCAGCCTTTTTTTCAAGTATGTTCAAGATACTTTGTCCCACTGTGGATGCCAAATATGAAGAAGGAGAAAGACATGTTGCACTAGAAGTTCTCTCTGCCTTGATTAAGATAGAACATTACATTTTCAAAAACAGCCAAAAGTACTCACTGTGTGAAGCACTTTAGATAGAAAGTAAACAATTTCAACCAAGTGCTTCCACGTTTTTGTATATTTGACCTCTCTGATGTTTCCTCACCCTAACCAAGTGGCCTGCCCCTTTGCATCCTTGCACTCGGGCCTCCAATAAGGTTGAAGTCCTCAACACTTCCATACCCGACCTCCACCACCTCCTGGGTAATAATATGGCCAACACTCTCTTCATGACTCCTTGGCTCTCAAGCTCTCCACTATCAATGAGAGAGTTTCTACACAATTTGGATACAACTTGTCTCTCTACACACTCTATGTCTCTCTCATCCATCTTTGCATATCTATATATGTGACTCTCTTTTCGTAGTGTATGCTTTTCTCCCATACTTCTTACTTTGCTTTTTGACTCCTTTGTCTATACACACTTCGCTTCATTTAAATTCAGATGTGTATCAAATATCTTAGTCTTGGATGTGTAAACCACTTTCACACTCCATCTTGCACACATTTCCCAATTCTTTGAACTTCATATGATGTCTTTCTCTTGGTTTGCTTCAAAATCTTCTTACCAAAATCTTGTTACACCGATCAACAACAACCTATTTTTTCTTGTAGTGACCTTATAGAAAACAAACTATTAATGGGGGTTGACACATAGGATTTTGCACTTTACATAATATTTCCACTTTTAACTTTGAATTCTTCAAATGTGCACATAATGAAGGTTTCACCTGAACCTTCCAAATGTTTTAAAACCTTCCAAACCTTTCAAAATAGCCTTTGAAATCTGTAATTAAATTCAATAGCAAGACAATTATGAGCATATACCTTGTGCACTACCGTGCACCTAGTGTCTGACAACTCTTGGCCACATGTGCACCTATTCACCTATTTACCAATCAAACACCATGACATGCTCAATATGGCAAGTACAATATACATTAATATTCCCATTCTCATTGGAGTGTTTGTTGAACCTTTCTTTTACTTAGTTCATCATAAAGTTTGAGGGTAACACGTTCACTTTTAAGAATGATTATAGGCATATGATTAGCATTTCGTTAACCCTACATTCAACATGAGATCAATAAGAGTAGCAAGAAACTCTAGATTTAAGAAAAAACAAATATATGGACATACATGTACTAGTTGAGGTCCTCAATCGCATGGAATCTAGACTTCAAGGTTTGGGAGATAGAAAAAGAATCATTTCTACTAGGAAAATTCACTATTCTCTAAAAGGATTACCGAGTAACCATTTAATATCTCCACAAATTAAGGGTGCTTGTATGGATCATCATAAATCACAAAACCACTCATTCTAAATCCCATAACTTCAATCTCCATGAAGTGTAGATGATCTCCTCCAAGTATAAATAAGCATCAAGCTCATGACCTCTTGGAGAAGGAAAATAAACTCTATTTTTTTCTCATCCTGTGACAAATTTGGAACCCTAACTTCACTCCACAATAAGGTCGAAGAAGACCCCCACTAAGTCTAGCTCATTTCTAGCTCTAAAAATTGAGTGAGTTGGTTTCTCCATAGTCTTTTCTCTATATAGTGTAGGTTCAAGTTCTTGCACCTTATTCCAAAAAACCTATTTGAAAAGTTGGAAAGACAAATGCACCAATTTTGGATATCTAGTTTTTGAGTAGGACCCTTGCTTTTGGGTGCATTTTAGTGGCTTTTTGAGATGCTAAAGCAAATTAAAAACAAAAATTAGGGTTTTGGTTTGGAATTCACAAAAAATATCCATATTTTGTATGTGATATATTATTATGAATCTCTTCATATGTACTTTTTAGATATGTGATAAAATATTTTACCAATTTTGACCATTTTTTTGTTTGGTTTGAGCATGGTTGAATTTTTCTACAGCTAAACAAAATTGAAATAATAAGTCCAACCTCTTGTGGAAGTTTTCATTTCCAAAAAACCCCTCCTAGCCTAAGACAAGGTGTATATGTGAAGATAAGTATATTTTTTGGTTGAAATTTTTGTTGATGTAGGTACCTATACACTTTTGAAACTATTTTCCATGTGGATTCATGAAAGCTTCCACCAACATACACAAGGAGCTTGACATGATGATTCCTCTCCCAACACACATTAAAAAGAGAACTCACACATCCTTAATCTTCTCAACTAAAATACTTCTTGGAAGGATAGAGAAAAATCCATGGTATGTCATACATAGGATACTATATATACTCAAGCATACTTCCTCAACTCTCAAGGTTGGCCATAACTATCAAGTATGATTCATATTTCTTCATCTACATCTATCAAAAAAATGCACACACAAATACAAGAAGGTGAAAACATGTCCACCATAAGGTTTTGATTATCGATTTGTTTTCCCTCCTTGTTCACATACCCATATATCCTAATAATTTTTCAAACCTTCAAACATCTCACATATGACTTCAGTATCACTTGTTAATTATATCTACAAAATATGTGATTGCTTGTGCAATAAAATAGAACTTATGTGAGTCCTCCTAGAGTTGACTTTCGTTCTTCAGGTGTCCTACAAGCTTCTGACAACTACCTATTTTAGGGACCTTGTACCACCTACTGAATAATTAAGTGAGCTTCACTTTTTTTCTACCATATTTCTCTTATCTTTCCATATATTGTAGTATTCTCAAAATGCTCTATGCATACTATTTCCACTTGCCTTGATACAAATTGTTGGTTTTTAAGGCCCACATCCAATATAGAGATGAAAACTAAATAGAGATATGAAAGACAATAGAAAAATCAATAGAAAGATGAAGGAGAAAGTATCCACATATACTCAATACATTCCAAAATATGAAGTGCATGAATGTTACAAAGGAACATAAGGATTGCATATAAACGCATCAACCTATATCATATTTGCATAATCTCACAATATCCATGAAGTCTAGATGATCTCCTTCAAGTATAAATAAGCTCCAAGCTCATGACCTCCTTATTGGAAAAGAAAAATAATAAACTCTAGTTGCTCGTGAGCCTTTGAAGAAGTTAAAACCCTAGCTCCACACCTCCACAAGGTTGAAGAAGACCTTTATTGAGTCTAGCTTAGGTTTAGCTCTCGGCATCACACATTCTGTGCCATGGTGCAGGGTGCTGATAGAGCAAACAAGAATACAATGATGAAGAGAAAAGATTCATGGATAAAAGCCTGCACAATGGCCTATGAGTATGTTTATGGCACTCAAGGTGCATTTCCAAGAATGTGATTGCTTTTGTCTTACGCACTCAACGAACCGGACCTTAGTGCGGAAGATTTTTTTCCAGATGGAAACTCTTTTGAAAATCACGAAGGGAGAACCCTTTCAACTTCTATAAGGAAAGGACGTAGAGGATTCTGATTTCCCCATAAGCAACAAATCTTGAATTCATGGCAACCGTTCTTCTAATTCACCAACTTTGATTATTGAAAATCTCGCCAATCCTACATAGGCTACAAAATGGCTTAGAATGTTGTCAATGCTACTCAAGCTATAGAAAATGTCATCAATCCTACACCAGCGATAATTTTGCAAAAGTTATACCAATGCTGGACTAACCATTGGCATGGCTAGCATGGTTTTTTCCAAACATTTCCAACAATCATAGTGATGTCAAGGCATGACCATCGATATGGCTAGTGTCGGTATGAGACTCATATGTCGTAGTGTGTCACACTATGACTTGATAGTTTGATCTCAAATAAACACATTTTCCATGTATCAATCATGCATGGAATCAGTTGAAATTATGGACATGAAATGTTTGGTACATTCCAAACAGAATGCAATTTTTCACAAACTGACCTATTTTTTTAATAGGCCCCACCTAATAGACTCAAAACGGAGGTTGAAATGGCTCCTAAAAGAAAATCTTAGTAAAATGAGTGCTCCTAAAGGGATAACTCCAAAAAACAAATTTGGTTCCTTCTAGCTTCACACCAAGCTCCATAGCAAACTTAGATCATATGTGAAGTGCCCATTCTCCATGCTTGCTTATGGACTCTTTATTGTCAGCCTTCTTCACAAGCTTCCTACAAACAAATTGGTTGTATTACAATGTTAAGAGAAAGTGGATAAGGAAGAGAGGTCTCACACTCTATCACACACAAAGAGAGGATCTGTAGCTCAATGATGAGTAGCACCTCCTTTAATGTCAATCCGGGAAGACGTGAGGATGGTATGAAGACCTCGAGCAAGTGGCGGCACAAGTGCGTGAGTGAGAAGCACACAAGCATGCACACACATACACACACACGCGCACACAAGGTAAGACAAAGAGTGAGAATTAATGGAGCTTTTAGATTACTTTCAAAATGCCCTTACAAGTTCGTTTCAATTACAATCTAACCTCAAAAATGAGCTCTCTAGCTCTTTTTATAGTTTTTGACTAGCTTTGGCCCTGTCCAGACCTAGTGTCCGGCCTAGTTAAAAATTAGGTTTCAGGGCTTATTTGAGGGCTCAAACGAAGTCTAAAAATTATGAAAATTGGTACGATGGTACTTCTAATACTCCTCAAGCTCGAGGACTCCTTGGCTTGCACAAAATGGAGTCTATTCTACCAAAAACGGGATTTACAATGTTTGTGTAGTGATTAAAATCACTTGAGTTGTACATAACCCATGGGGAAAAATGATCTGGCCTTGTTGCCGTATTGTGCATGATTCCTCTGTTGCTTTGTGTGCCAACACTCCCCCCTTCCTAGCGTCTGTCGCCCCTGACAGACCTTTGTTCGCGCGGGTGGTCGATGTAATATTGGATGACATTGGTGGCCAGTTCATGTTCTCCTATCCTTAAGCCTCTTGCTAGATCGGCTTCCAATGCCTCCCAATTTATTGCACCGGGGGTCTCTGGTTGCGGGGTGGTGTAGTACTCTGAATACATTGCTTGTTCACAAGCAAACAGTTGAAGCAGATGTGTCGGCTTTGGTGCAAAAATCTCCGAGTGGTACTCCCAGAAACCTGATCTGAACATTTCTTCGAAGGTCTGTTTGTAGCAGGCGGGGAGGTATTTGATGCGTGCATGCCAAGCGTAAGCCACACGGATACTGGGGGTGGTGCTCATGTCATACACCAAGTCGTAATTTCCATTGCTAAACCCCGGAAGACGTACCTGTGGTGCGGCTGCATTTCTAAAGGTCTTCAGCACTATTTGCATCATATCTAAGATTTTAAGCATCATTTGCGCTGCTACATCTTGCATGGGCTTCAAGCGCGGCATCCAGTGGCGAATGGTCCCCATCATATATGCTACCGATGGTGGTCCTTGTGGTGGCGCGATGTACGGGTAGTTCAGCCATTCCTTGCATTGCGCATTGTTCTGTACCTTGATATTAAATGCCTTCCACGACCTGCGGCGGGGGACTGGACCGTAGCATGGGTTGTACAGGAGGTGCAACGGCGCGTTGTTCCATGTGCGTAGCATTTCTGGATAGGTCTCTAAAAGTTTCTGTCGCCATGTTGGTTGACGAATCTTGCCTTTTCACACCTCTGGAGGAAGGTCTTCGGGTTGAAATTGGGTCGCAAAAGTAGGAATCTGACCCGTGACTCTTTGTATTTCTGCATTATAATCAGCCAAGATAATATAATATGGCCTGTACTGGAGTTCCGATGAGAGAATCAGGCGTCTCGATGACAAGTTCTTGAAGTAAGCTGATTGTAACACAGTCTCCTCTATGACCCTCATGGCCTGATTTTGCACTACGGTGCGCTCTTCATGCGAGGTCCCTATTTCCTCCACTTGTCGTAACCACGGCGGCCGTGGTGCCTCGAACGTGTCCTGCGCTTCTTCTGTTTGTTGGCCTCCTGGGAATGGTTGCGGATCATATTCTTCATCAAACGTTTGTTCCACAGGAATTTGCACAACTTCTTCGTCCGTGGGAGCCTCAGGAGGGGAAGATGGCCTCTCATATTGTAGTAGGCGTGTTTGCAATTCAGTTACCTGTTTCTGGAGATCTTTTATGGCCTCTGCGTCTGAGAGAAGTGAAGCCGCAGAGGGGGTGGTTGGGGGGGCAGCTGCTGGTGCTTGTTGGTGTTCCTGCTTTAGTTGTCCCAGCTCCTCCGATAGCTTATCATGTGCTTCGAGCAACATGGCATAATCTTCCAATATAATCTTTATATTGTCGGGGGTCACTGCTTGAAACTTGGATGGGCTGATGGGTGCCCCCGGTGTGCTCTCAATAGCTGCCTCCAGGTTCTCTTGATTTTGTATTTGCAGACGTCTGTTCTCTTCCTGAGCAGCCGCAAGATGGCGTTTAAGTAGCGCCATATTTCGCTGAAGTTTTGAGTTGCGTTCCAGCTGTGTTCGTAGGTGACCTTCTACCACCTGCACTGCTTCCTGATCTACGTTCTGTAGCTGTACCTCCAATATATTATGGGCGTCTTGGAGGGTTTGGAACTGTGTGTGGAGGCGAGTATTCTCCTCTTCTAGTACCGCAAGGCGGAGCTGTAGTGTCGCTGAGTGCTCTTGCAGGCGTGCGTTTTGTTGCTGGAGCTGAATGTAATCTGTTCTTAAATTTGATATACAAGCCAACATGGTGTCCAATGCATTACCTATAGATGAGTGGGGGGTGTTTACCGTGGAAGATGCATGGGAAGGGAATTGGGGAAGGGAGACAGTGAATGATGTGTCTACGAAAGTTGTGTGTGTGGGTGAAATTGGTGGAGGGGGAATGGGAGGAGGTGAAACCGTGGGTGGAGGTGCCGTGGGTGGTGAAATGTCCATCCCTTCAGGAGTGGGTGTTAGTGTGGGGCCTGCCATATACACTGGTATGGTAGGTGGTGTGTGTGTGGAAGTGGTGAATAGATGTGAAGTGGGGTGGGGAGCTGAAAAGACAGGGAATGGTTGAGGGCCTGGTTGAAAAGCCCTAGCAAAGATGTCTTGGAGGGATTGTAGAAATGGAGAGAGGGATATCGGGGGTTGGGGTCGTAAATTTGAGGAGGGCTGAAAGGGTTGCGTGGTAGCAGGGAAGCCCATGAATGTGGATCTAGGGTCAGGATGACCCGTGGCTGAGGGCGTTGGGGATGGTTGCCCTAGGGCAGGGTCTAGAAGGGGTTCGGCGGATTGTGTAGTGTTGGGGTTGTCTTCGAAGATAGGATTATCAGTGGTAGAGAATAGGGTGGCACTGGAGATCGGAGTACGGAAGAGGAAGGTGGGGTCGGTGGGTTGAGTAGTCGATGTGGTTTCTACTGTTTCTCTTCTAGGAGGTGATGGTGGGGGAGTAGTTGGTAGTGGTTCGGTGGACTCCTCATGGGTGGCTGGGTGCTGTTGGGTAGCTGTCTGGGAGGTTGTTCTGATAGTTTCAGGTGTAGTAGTCGGCTCTTCTGCAACTGTAACAGGAATTTGTATATTTTTACCTGGGCGAGGTCGTGTCTGAAACCTTCGTGGGTCATATTGAACTGAAGGCCTCTGAATGGCAGTGCGCACAGCTTCTACAACTCCATATGTTTCTGCCATCAATAAGAGACCTTCCCTGTACTCCGAATCAATTCCCGCTTCTTCCAACAACTGAGTCATAAGTACTCTGCTGCTCTGTTCAGTGAGTAACTGCTGCGATCGCACTCTTTCCATAATCTAATACAGCCTTCGGAGTTCTGCTGTATATGCTGGGGCTTCAGTGGTCTCTTCTTCATATGCTTCTTCTTCTTCCGGGTGTCCGTGTTGTTGGCTTTGCTGAGCGTCACTCCAATGGACATGTCTGCCGTCTGTAGACTTTCTTCTTCTTCGTGAGGATGTGCCCTGCTCCTCTGCCTCTGAATAAAACTCCACATCAGAGAATTGTGTGCTTTGTAGGAATGCTTCGAAATCCTGGGGGTCCAGTCCTTCAGCCTCTCCAGTGGCAGCAAATTCGAATTCAGGTGTAACAGGAGGAGCCGATGGGGTAGGTTGTGTCGTAGTGTCAGATTCCGACCTGGGTATCCTAATGGTAAAGGGAGGTACAGTGCCCTCTCTTAATGGTGATGCCTCAGGAGTAGTCAGGACTTCCCTTGTCTGGACACACGGGATCGCGCCCCTCATGCGCTTGGACTGATGTGTGGATGTCTTGAGCCTTTTAAACATTTGTAATTGTGCCCAAGTTAAGGCACGCTCAATGGGGACATCATATGCCAAGCATCGGTAAATGATGCGTGTGAGTGCACAGCATCCGTTCACCACTAATTTCCTAGAAGCCCGTTTGTTTGCTTCATACAACTGATCTATAATCCACACTGGTAGCTTAATAGGTAACGCACCTGCTTCCGCCAAGTAGAGAGCAAACCAGATCTTCTTGTGTGGTTGCGTGAATCGGTCTTGACCGGGGAAGGCGAAATGTTGCATGCACATTCGGAGAGGGATGGACACATTTGGGGTGAGTGCTGCCATGTCTTTCAGCTTCACTAGTTTCCTGTCCTTCATGTTGGTGGGAACGAGAGCATCCTTTTCTGAGGGTACATGCGTGCCATGCATATTTAAAGCATCACTCACCAGCTCCACAGTAAGTTCAAACCTCTTCAACTCGTTGTTGCCCAGCAATGAGGGGAGAACAAATGATCCGGGTTGGTCCTTATCTTCATGAGCTTGTAATATGGAGACCAAATAATAACATCGGAGGAGATCGGGTTTAGGTAGTGGGGCTTCAAAATATTCTGCCAATCCTGCTCGTTGCCATATGGTCTGTAGATCTTCGGTGTTCTGTAAAGTCTCGAACTCCTTGGAGAAAAATTGGAATCGCACCCATGATCTGTCATACTCGCATTTAGACTCCCAGATATACTTGGCCTCACCTAATGGACCGGGCATGCCATTGAACCAATGAGAATTGGCATGAACTCTTTCCGTGATGCCTGTAGGTGGATCTGGCACCGGGAGTTGCTGAAGGTGTAGCATCTCCACTGGTCGTTCCGTCGGGGGCACATCCACGGGTATACTATCCACATCAATTCCCGCAGTAAGTATTCCCACTTGTGAGCCCGAACCTGTCGCTTCTGCCATTTTTCTTTTTGCTTTCTGATTCTGTGAGAATATAGAATCATGTGTTAACATCGTAATGGACAAAATAAATCCGTTGTTGTCCCCGTTACAACATTAACATGAGGTAGATGGTGGGTTAGTGGTTAGTAAGTGCACGAAGACAGTGAGTGCAGTTAACGTTTGTGTATTCCTAGGAGACTAATGCCGTTAGTAAGTGGGGTGAATTTACAAATCGGGGTCGGGGGGTTTATTACAGGTCTTAGACTGCCAAATGCAGTGGATGGGCTTTGCTTTCGGTTTCGTAGGGACTCTAGAGAGCTGTGTCGGTGTCGCCGTTTGGGAATGGGGCCTTTTAGGGACCCACTTATAAGTGATGTTATGCATGCTCATGGGTCTTGGTGTGTTCCTAAGTGTTGAGCACGAGGGAATTCTGGTTGTACTCGTAGAAGGGTTATGCTGCATAGGTTGTGGCCTTGGCGTAACTACTTGTGCCCTCAAGCAAGCCTTAGGCACCCAAATTTGTCTAGATTGTGGGCTTGCCTTCATCGACTTCTTGGGCACCCAAATAGATTTTACTTTAGCAGAAGAATTTCTGAAAGACTTCTTATTAGCGTCGTGTTGTTGGTTACTAATAAGAGGCTTTGCCCGCTTAGTTGACGGTGGTGCACCCGGTCGTTCGCCTTTCCGCACCCACACCTGGATTATTTTCTGGGACATTCTGCTGCGCAGGTATTTTTGTTCTCGGATATAGGTAGTACTCTGCTTCTTCTGCTTGTGATCCGCCTTTGGTTGCTGCCTCCTTCTGGCCTTTGGAAAAGAAGGGAGTTCCGTTGCATCCCTGACTCCTTTTTTGCAAATATCATTCCTCTGCAACACAGGGTTTTGAACAAGAACAGCATGGTCATCTTCATGTGTACCCCTGGAAGGACCAGGAGTCTGTGCCTTTCCTAGCTCCTTGAGTGCTCCATTGTCTAATTCTACTCTAACTCGACTATGATTGAGCCAAACCTGGAGAAGTCCACTTCTTAGGTTTAGATTGACTGCTTGGTCATAGATCCAATCCTGACCCAAGACGAGAGGTTCAGTGAGATCCTCATCTTGACACACTAGTACTTTAATGGTCATTGCCTCATCGTGAATGTAGAGGGGAAGTTCCACCTCGCCCATGCAAGGGGTTTCCACGCCTCCCAATCCTATGAGATATGCTTCCACAGGATGGACAGTTAACTGTAACTCTTGACAGTAAGACAACTTAACAGCGCTAGTGGCCGCACCTGAGTCAATCAAGGCTCTTACGGTCCGTGCACTCTTTCCTTGTCCTATATCTATGGTTATGAAAGGACGTCTATCAATTATTCTACTCGAGCTTGTTCCTGCAACTTCACACATGGCCATGGGATATCCTTGATCTGCATGGTCAACTGTTGTAGTCATATCTCGGCCTTGTCTGCGTAACTTCATCCTTCTGATGCGTTCTAAAGCCTCTGCTTGAGCCTCTTCTCGCATGCGCTTCTCTTCCTCTTTACGTTTCTTAGCAGTGTTGAGTCGGCTGAGCATTTCCTCCGTGAGGGGTTCCTGATACAACTTGACTCTGCAACCGCTAATATAGTTTGGGAGAACGTCACCTTCTAACGTGGCTAGTTGTACTGCTCCGCTCGTGGAGATCCTATTGATGATCATAGGTCCGTAGCCTCTCTTTTCTAGCTTCCTGGCGTGTTGTTTTAGTGTATAAACTAAAACTAAATCTCCTGCTTTCAAGCCCTTATCCTTCACATGGGCATCGAAATATGCCTTCTGTCTCTTCTTGGCTGCATATATTCCTGCAGCGGCTCTCAGTCTTGTTTCCCCTAATCGTTCAAGGTCAAAGATCCTAGAGGAGAGCTCATGACCTGTCCATTCGTGCTCATGTGCTACTCTCAATGTAGGAATCAAGAAGTCCAAGGGTAGCACAGCATTCTGGCCAAATACCATCTGAAAGGGAGTGGCTTGGAGTACCGTTTTGTAGGCCACTCGGTATGCCCAAACAGCATGGTGTAGCTGTTTGTCCCAATCAGAGCGTTTAGTGTTCACTAATTTCGTCAGTACATTGCATAAAATCTTATTAGTGCTCTCAACTTGTCCATTAGCTTGAGGGTGATAAGGGGCAGACTTCTTGTGTATTACCAAGAATTCTTGGAGTAGATTCTCAATCACTTCGTTCAAGAAATGAGTGCCTCTATAACTTAGAAGCTCTATAGGTAGTCCATATCTCGTGAATACATTCTCAAACAAGAATTTGGCAGTTGTTTGAGCATCGTTCTTGGTTGTAGCCTTTACCTCTACCCACTTGGTGAGATAATCTGTTGCAACAATGATGTATTCCGCATGAGAACCTTTCGCTGGGGGATTAATAGGACCTACGAAGTCTATTCCCCACTTAGAGAATGCACGTCCACCCATCATAGGTTTCAGTTGCATCTCATCTTTGCGTATAGGATACTGAGTCCTCTGACAGACATCACACCGTTTCACATAAGTATGTGCATCCATGTGAAGGGTAGGCCACCAGAAGCCCGCAAATAGTATTGCCTTGATTACCCGATCTGGTCCAAAGTGTCCTCCTGCTACACCTTGGTGAGCAGTTTCCAAGATCTTAAGATATTCACTCTCATGGACACACAGTCTCAGGTAACCATCCTTACCGCGTTTGTATAGATTATCACCAATGAGTGAGTAATCCAGGGCTTCTTGTTCTAAACTCCTTTTCCTAGCCAGAGTCATGTCTGGAGGGAATGTGTTTGTCCTCAAGAATGATACTAATGGTTCGCTCCAATTTGGCACAATGGATACTTGATAGAGAGTGGCATGTTCCACAGGTGGTTTAGTGCAACAGATTGGGCATTCCTTGCACAACTTTTGGACATCCGCTTCCATAGTTGGCCAATGCACTCCGAATCTTTTTAGAGTCTGCAACGTTCGTTGCTTTGAATGGTGTTGCTCTAACGCACCTACATGTGCTAATTGCAACCATTTAGCGTACTCATCCTCTTCTACGCAACAAGCCAAGATCCCTTGATCTGTGTGCTTGTACATGCTTCCTGCCATGATATGGTACTTCTGGGCTTTTACGATCTCTCGATTCCGTGTGTTCACCACTGGATGATTAGGTCCGTATGTCAATACTGGTACTAGTGGCTTGGCCCACTGCGGCACCACTTCCAACTTAAACAAGTAAGCATCAGGAAGGTCATCTGACACTCCTTGTGGGGCTTCTCCCGATGTGAGCCTGGAGAGGTGATCTGCTCGTAAGTGAGTCCTACCTTTCCTTACCACGACCTCAAAGTCATATTCCATTAGCAAGAGAAACCATCTCACTAATCTTCCTGTATTGCATGGCTTGTTTACAAGATATAGCAATGCTTGATGATCAGTAAAAAATTTAAACTTATTTGCAAGCAAATAGTGTCTAAATTTCTTAACTACATATACCATGCCTAAGCCTTCTCTCTCTGTAGTGGTGTAATTCCGTTCAGCCGCATTCAATTGTCTACTGGCATAGGCAATTGGAAGATCCATATTACCTTCACCAGTAGGTTGTGCAAGCACACATCCTATAGCATAATTGGATGCATCAACATGAACATGGAATGGCTTATTCCAATCTGGTGTGGTCAAGATTGGTGCTGAACACAATCTTCGTTTAAGCTCCTGGAAGGAATTCTCGCATTCATCCGTCCACTCAAAGTTAGTCAGAAGTCCGTACATGGGCTTTGCAATGACAGCATACATGTGTATAAATCGTCGATAATAACCGCAATGCCCCATGAAAGCTTGTACTTCCTTGACATTCTTTGGCCTAGGTAACTCCGCTATGGCTCTCACTTTTTCTTCGTCAGTAGATATGCCATTCTTTGACACTATATGTCCTAGGATCTTGCCTTGCCTGACCATAAAAACACACTTTTCGGGGTTCAGGCAGACTTGATACTCTCTACATTTGTCAAAGATTTGTTTGAGTTCAGGAATATGGGTTTGTCTAACATTGGAATGAGCACAGAGATCATCAACATAGACTTCTAAACTCTTCCTCAGGAACTCCTTAAACACATGGCACATCAGCCTCTGGAAGGTGGCTGGTGCATTGGTAAGCCCAAATGGCATTACTCTAAAAGCAAAAATGCCCCATTCTGTGGCAAAGGCTGTCTTATGCTGATCCTCTGGAGCTATGGCTACTTGATTGTAGCCAGAAGATCCATCAAGGAAGTTGTACACTTCCTTGCCTGCCACTCTTTCTAAGAGATGTTCTGTGATGGGAAGCAGATAGTTATCTCGAATCGTGGCGGCATTAACCTTTTTCAAGTTAATGCACACACGCAGCTTGCCATTCTTCTTGGGCACCACCACGATGGGGGATACCCATTCAGTGTGCTCAATTTCATAGATAAATCCAGCTTCAACCAGCCTATCTATCTCTTCTTTGATCTTAGCAGCGTAATTATCGTTATATGTATAAGGCTTTTGCTTCGAGGGTTTAGCATCTGAGGTCATGGGAATAGTGTGTGAGCATATGTCTGGGTCAACACCTTTCAAGTCCTTGTAACTCCAAGCGAATACATCTCTGTATTCTCTTAGCAAGGCAATCAATTCATGCTCTTCTTCTTCTGTCAAGTCATGGCCTATATACGTACATCTCTCCTCTCCTTCTTCTATGGCCACTACTATTTTCTTGGTGGTCTCTTTGTTATCATAGGCCTCTCCTGATTGTGCCTCTCGTTTAGGCATTCTTATCATGACTCTCCTGTCATCTATCTCATACTTCTTAAAATTTTCTGGGACCTCAAACAAAGATTCTTCCTCTTCTGGTAAGGCTTCGCTCTTCTTTCGTTTCTTTCCTTCTTCCTTAGGGGTCATATGCGTTGCTAATCTTACATCATTTGTAACCTCTCCATGCCTCTGGGGTTGAAATTCTACTTCATGGAAGTATTCTTCATCTGATGCAAATGGTGGGTCCATAATGATTGACTCTAGATCGGAGTCACTTGCATCCTCAAATGCATCAGGGCTAGGTTCGCATTCTTCTAGAACTGCCTCTCCCATGATTGGCTCTATGGAGAAGACTGAAATATCATAGCCATCCTCATCATAGTGAGGTGTCCATTGTTCTTCGTTGATGGCTACGTCCATTGTTGCTAAGATTTCTGCCCAACCGTGAGGTTCAAATTCTTCGTCTGGAAAAACTATAGGTGCATAGGCTGGGTCTTGGATTGATCTATGGGTTTCTTTCGCACCTACCTCTCTGGCTTTCTGTCTCTTCTCTTCCTCTACTGCTACCTTGCACATCCATAAGTGAGTATCTTCATGCATCCATGAGGATCCGGACCCTATGGAATGCACCGATTCTGTATCATCTTTGGCTCTATGGATGGGATTCCATTCGATAGGAGGGACATCTCTATGAGAATAGTCCTTGAGATTGACTTTGGTTGTAACACCTAAGTGCTGCAGGTACAAAGAATTGGTCCCCCAATCCTATACCACTTGCAACTGTCGCATGAATGGTCTTCCCAAAATCATCTCATAGGCATGATTTTTGCTGAAGTCACATATAGCAAAGCTATGCTCAAACTCGACACCACAAGTGGTGAGAGTTATTCCTTCTAGCAATCCTAGGGGTCTCTCTATGTGACCATCGGCCATTTGCAATTTCATTCTCGTTGGTCTGAGTGCTGGCTTGCCCCAACGCTTCCATAAGGAGGTAGTGGCAATTGCAACTCCTGCACCTGAGTCCAAAATTGCCTTCGTGGTATAGTCCTGGTAGGTGATGGGAAGATAGGTGTTCCCTTCTTCACCTTCACACATATCTCCTATCTTATCAAAGGGAATTTCTGGCACTGTCCTATGGGATCCTGCCTGGGAATGAGGTTTTGCTATCTCTGGTACTTGTTTGGCTACATGTTTCCATAATTCAGGTCTAACCTTGAGTAGCTCTTCTAACTTGAGATTACACTGCACGTTAGTGTTCTTCACTACCTCTGTGTTCCTAGGTATGACTGAGTCGTCGTTCCTTACCAAGACTGTGGGTGCTCTCATACATGTGGACTTTGCTTCCCATGGGCCTGTGAAGTGGGGTAGCTCTTGTATGGAATTAGACTCAAAGTCTAATCTCTCGTGAGACTGAACACTCTCATTCTCCCCGTAAATAGATGGGATGTCTTGTGGGAACTGGTCGTGTGCATCATCCACAAGTTCAAAAGGAGGGGCGACCTCGCTTTCGTTATCCCATTTGTCTTCTTGAATCTCTCGTAGGAAGTCTGGTGCAAACCGATTCATAGAAGAAGAAGTGTCTGGCTCCGTAGAATTGGGCGCATATGCAACCTGGGAAGGAGGGCTGACTCTATTGTTGACTCTCTCCTCGGTCTCGCAAATGACTGGAGCACAAGCTTCTTGGGGAGGATTACTTATTCTATTACTTTTCCGAACAGGCTCATACACTCCCTGAGAAGGAATGTAGGCAACCTGTGGAGGTGCTTGAGCTTTCGAGGGAGGCTCATCTGCCTTTTGGGGGGGAAGATAAGCTTCTTGGAGCGACACATGGGCTTCCTGAAGAGGCTGGCTTATCCGTTCTCTTGCCCTTTCCTTCCTTTGAGGGGCAGGTTCCTTCTCTGACTGTGCTATTGGCCTCTCTATTCTTTCTAAGGAGGGGAAGTTGTAAGGTTTAGTGGAATTGGCCACATAAACTTCCGATGGGGGATGGTTCATGTTATTGCTTGCTTTCTCTCCCTCTTGATTTTTTTCTTCCTTGGCAGATCTTGCAATTATCCTCTCTAACTTTTCTAGGAATCCATCCAAGTGTAATTGCGTTTTGGCTGAGCCTGAGTAATTGAAAAGGCGACTGGCTTCAAACATAGTCTGAGCCAATGCGACCATTTTCGCGCATAGTTTGGTTCTTTCTATCTCTAGGTCAGCTCTAGGATAGCACTTGTCATGATCCGTGACGTTTGGCCCTTCTTGGATTCTGGCCTGATATGCTTTAAGCATCATGTCTATGTCTTCGGGAGTGGGATCAGCTAATACCGATCCTGTTTGGGGTGGTGGGTGGGTTACGTGGGGTGTCTTAGAGGGTGGAGGGATGGAAGGTGATGGGGATGGTAGTGGTGGGAATGTGTGAGAGTGCGGTTGAGATGTGATCTCTATGATTTTAGCCTTGGTTTCTCGTAGACTTTCCTCAAGTTCACTCATCTTCTTTGCCCATTGCCTTTTCATACGTTCGCGGCTATCTTTCCAAGCTCTTGTTCTCTTTTTATTTTGGCTCTCAGTATCGCTAGCATCTGGGCTCTTTTCCTGGCCTACCCCTTGGTTTTGCTGCAATGCCTGAGCCCTAGTGACTACCTGTACTGGTGCAGTGGAAGTGACACTTCCTGAGGAGTCTACCACTAACCCAACAACGTTGATAGGGGTGATTTTTGGCATGCTATTGGGGTTCTTTGGGCAATCTCGTAAGAGATGCTCTTTTCCGCAGTCTTGGCAAAAGCCTTGGATAGTCACGGACTGAGTTTGTGTAGGCGGGGGTAAGGGACAATCACGAATGAGGTGATCACCTTGGCATCTGTAGCACGGCCCTCTTGGGAATGGAGGTCTGACTTGCCTAGATTGAGGCCTAGGATTGGGGTTTGCATACATGACGTTCGTGTAATCTGATTCCCAACTCGGTTCGTTTGTCTCTTCGCTATAATAGGACTCACCATGCTCAGGAGACTGCATGTAGTAGGCCTGGGGGCTATCAACATGTGTAGAATCGAAGCTATGGTCACTCGGGTCACTTTCAGAAATCAAGGGTGTTACTGGGACTAAGGCTCTATTCATGTTCTCTTCTGCAGCAGTATACTTTACCGGAATCACATTAGCTGGGGCTGGGGGTTGTTGTGCTAGCACAGGCTGAGGCCTTTGTTGGTTTTGATATTGAGGTTGGAAATTTTGTTGTGGCCTGCCATATGGTTGTGGAGGGTACTGGTTCTGGTATCTGCCTTGTTGGTAGGGCTGAGGGTAGGGTTGCCTAACCGCCTGCTTGTTGTATGGGCAATCTTGTGCGGTGTGGTTGGTGTATCTCCGTTCTATGGTGCAGTACTGGCTACTAGGGTTTACTTGGGGTTGAGCCATAATGGGACAGACGTTCGCCATATGGTCACCACCGCATGTATAGCATCTTTTCACAGGGGCAAACCTTGGGATTTGTTTGCTAGTTACACCTAATTTCTGAGCTACTTTTTCGGCAAGTTCCTCGATTGATGTGGCTTGTGTGGAAGGTTGACTAGATGCACTATCTGAATCTTTGTAGATTTTGGAAAGCTCTAGTTCTTCTCCTAGGTTATCTTCAATGTCAATGCACATACGTACACACTCTTCTATAGTCCTAGGGTCTTTCAGATACACATAGGATCTCAATTTCGTACTCAGCAATCCATCTAGGAATAAGGCTACTTGTTTGGCAGATGTGGGTAGCTCCGAAATAGGACATCTTTCAAGGTATTGCCTAAACCTTCTTCCTGCAAGTCTCACAGTCTCTTGAGGGGTCTGTTTGAAGTTGTGAATCGATGAGGAGGTATTGTGCCTTATGCCACTCTTAGAGAACTCTACAATGAATGCCTCTAGGAGTTGGTCTATGCTCCTGAACTGACGCTCATCTAATGGCTGAAACCATGTAAGTGCTGTGTTCCTAAGGGTTAGACCGAAGGCATTGTACTGCGTGAACAGATCTTCCACTTGTTCAGCTCTCAAGACTTGCTTGAACTCCGCCACATGATCATAGGGATCTCCTGTGCCGTCAAAGTAATTCTTCATGGACTTAACTAGCTGGGTGGGTCTCAAAGTTCTTGTGTGCTCTCTAGGTCTCGGCAGAGGGAATCCATCTACATTTCTTTGGTTCCTGTGGGCTCTATGCATCTCGGGTTCTACCCTATTCGTCTCTGTTCTCGTTCTTTCTCTGCCCACTGGGTTGGCAAAACTTACTTCCGGTCTATCTCTACTTCTGTCTCTTTGCGTACCATGAGCTTGGGAAGTTCCAGCCCAGAGTGACCATAGGATACATTTGATCTTGGTTGGGGGAAAATAAATTCGCCCTTCCAAGTGTAGGCATGCCTATCATTTTCTGTCACCACAAAGATCCGTTCTGAAGCATGATCTAAGTAGGTCACTCTGCCTGGGCTATCCGGATCCTTAAACTCATAGATCATGATATTTCCTATGTCTGTTGGCTGATTAGACTTATACCTCCAAAAGGCTTCATCAGTTTCTCGATTGAGGAGCAACTCTATGCTCTTGTTGTCTTGGGGGACCCATTCAGGCGTGATAATCCTAGTGAGAACTGATTTACCTCGAGGGGTTCTAGGTTCCGCACCCATGTTCCCTTGTTCCAGGTCACCTAAGTCCGCTTCTGAGATTACATTCCCAAAGTCATCTGTCCTATCAGGGTGACTAGTGACTACATATATAGTTCCTTCTTTGTCCAGGTATGCACCATTTTCAAACTTGACAGCTGGGTGCTCTAGTTCAATGGATTGATCAGGGTTTTTAATCTGGACCACAGATCTTCCTAAGCCGTCCTCATAGATGCTAGCACCTAATCGGTTGGTCCTCAGGTATTCCAACTGTGTTTTGTACGGCCCTTCTACCCTGTACAAGTAAGGCACTCCTGAACTTCCCGTAGGTCTGTCCATGCCTTGAGACATCTCTGACTCACTGGTCTCAGAGCTAGGGTAGTACGAGTGGTGGCTCAACTGTTGGGCCCAGGACCTAGCAGTGTGATTGACAGTAGCCTCAGAAGACCTAAGGCTTTGTCTCTCTCTTACTAGGTGTCGTCCTGATCTAAGGTTCATATGCCTAACGGATTAGCCCAATTTTTTTCAGAGTACAACCTCGTTGCCGATCAATTGGTACCAGTCACTTGATTCTTTTTAGTTATTCCTCGTGTTTAAAGTCTTATCTGTTATTACGTCGTCAGGAATATTTGAACGTTGTTTCGCACTTACAGTTGATCGTTCCACGTTAAGTTCTTTCCCTTTAAAATTCTTGACAGTACAAGGATTATGCCCTTAGCTTGAACTTGAGTTTTTAGGTGGTCTTCAACTTGATAGTGGCCTATCGTCGCCCTGACTTACTCCTACTTCTAATCGTTCTTAGCCTAAGCTAGGAATTGACGAAGAGGAGTTGAGAATATTCCGACCTTTTTTGCCGAACCTTGCTCTTTAATGCTCGAGAAGTTGATTCTCAAGCTTGCGCAACACCCTTGCTTGGATACTCTCAATTGCTTCTCAATAGACCTGCATAAGTCCCAAAATTAGCTCCAAGTAGACCTTTCAATTGACAGACAATTTATTTCAGTCACTTTTTTAATGACCCTTGTTCCCCCTTTTGCATTGCTAGAAATTTACTCTAGAGCTCCCTTGGTGTTCCTACCCCTCAGTGTGTCAACTTCCAAATATCCTATCTGAAAATCAACGCGTTATTCTTATAAAAAACAGTTGAGGGCGTGTAGTATATGTCACGAGCTTTCCGACAAGCCCTAGAGCTCAGAAAATGGATTTCATATGAAAAAGTTATGACCGTTCAGGGTTTAGGGGGTTACTAGACAAACAGATCCTCTCAGAGTTTTAATGCAATTTCTAAGACCTTTGTAAGTACATGAGTACATGAAAATGCAAATATGCCCCAAAATTTAGCCTAAATTTCCAAAATTCACTCCTTAATTTTTTGCCGAAAATGTCTGTCTATCGCGATAGACGGTGTCTGTCGCGATAGACACAATCTATCGTGGGGGCTGTCTGTCGCGATAGACAGTGTCTGTCGCGATAGACACTATCTGTCGTGAAAGTCTGTCTGTCGCGATAGACGGTATCTGTCGCGATAGACGGTATCTGTCGCGGATTTTTGTCTGTCGCGATAGACGATGTCTGTCGCGATAGACGGTGTCTGTCGCGGATTTCTGTCTGTCGCGATAGACGGTGTCTGTCGCAATAGACGGTATCTGTCGCGGATTTCTGTCTGTCGCGATAGACGGTGTCTGTCGCGATAGACGCTATCTGTCGCGAAATTCTGTCTGTCGCGATAGACGATGTCTGTCGCGATAGACGGTGTCTGTCGCGGATTTCTGTCTGTCGCGATAGACGATGTCTGTCGCGGATTTCTGTCTGTCGCGATAGACGGTGTCTGTCGCGATAGACGGTGTCTGTCGTGGGTCTCTGTCTGTCGCGATAGACGGTGTCTGTCGCGATGACACGGTGTCTGTCGCGATAGACTGAAAAAACGCAAATTTTTGAAAAACTTCTAGTGATCTAGAGTGCCCTCAAGGTGTAGGTTACAGTGATAATCATGCATTCACAAAATGTTAAGATTTTCTGTCTGTCGCGATAGACAGAGGTTGTCGTCCCGGGACCTGTGCAGAGTCTGTCGTACCTGCGCACACTGCTGGGGATGATGGTACAGCCAAAAACCTGCAAAATAGCTCAGAAAACATGCAAAAACAGCACATGCAAGTTCGCTTTCTCGCTCTCTCTCACAAGTGAAATGAGGGAAATGAGGTGGAGATGGGAATATAGTCAAAAAACTGAATTTTTCGCGATGATGGAGATGGAGGTGGGAGATGGTGGTGATGATGATGGTGATGAAAATGGTGAAGAAAGTAAAAGAAAATCGATGAGAGTGACGAAAATACCTACAACTCCAACGCGTCAACTCTACGTCTTACCATCACACGCTCGTCCTCAAAGCTCGATCCCCGGCAACGGCGCCAAAATTTGGTGTAGCTCAATGATGAGTAGCACCTCCTTTAATGTCAATCCGGGAAGACGTGAGGATGGTATGAAGACCTCGAGCAAGTGGCGGCACAAGTGCGTGAGTGAGAAGCACACAAGTATGCACACACATACACACACACGCGCACACAAGGTAAGACAAAGAGTGAGAATCAATGGAGCTTTTAGATTACTTTCAAAATGCCCTTACAAGTTCGTTTCAATTACAATCTAACCTCAAAAATGAGCTCTCTAGCTCTTTTTATAGTTTTTGACTAGCTTTGGCCCTGTCCAGACCTAGTGTCCGGCCTAGTTAAAAATTAGGTTCCAGGGCTTATTTGAGGGCTCAAACGAAGTCTAAAAATTATGAAAATTGGTACGATGGTACTTCTAATACTCCTCAAGCTCGAGGACTCCTTGGCTTGCACAAAATGGAGTCTATTCTACCAAAAACGGGATTTACAATGTTTGTGTAGTGATTAAAATCACTTGAGTTGTACATAACCCATGGGGAAAAATGATCTGGCCTTGTTGCCGTATTGTGCATGATTCCTCTGTTGCTTTGTGTGCCAACAGGATCACACATAGATTGATGCAAGGAAGAAGACTCCTTGTCTACTTCTTCTCTTGCATAAAGAGCATGTGGAAGAGTAACCTAAAATATATCATCATAGCCATTATACATGTCAAAGAAGTAAAATTGGTACGTAATCCTTGATTGTCACATGTTGAGATTAATATTTCAACAAATAGTCTATATTAGATAATGAATTAAGATTATGGATGTTCATAAATGCATATATCTTGTTTGGTCATTAGTCTACATAGGTGATACCATAGCTCATATCTCTTATGTATTTTGTGCTTCTAATCAAATCTTTCATCAGCTACTTTAGATTCCATGAAAGGACCCAAAGAGATTGTTGAGAAAATTTGCTCTTTCTCAATATCATGTAATTTGTTATAGTTGGTTCATCACATCTATTGGATATTCTAACTTATATTTTTTGTTTCGGAGATCTATATTTTGTTTTGTTCTACTTCAAGATACATTTTTTCCCTTCTATCAAGCCCCATTTCCTAGTAATTAAAAAGCAAGTGATTTGTCTCACATTTCACGTACTCTATGAGCACCTCTACCAAATATAGAAAAAGGTAGCTTTAGTCGACTTGGCAGCCATTATGGTACACAAACTTTATACCTTGTCATGCTGAGTCTAATGCACATGTTCATTTTTCCAGTTCATGGGGTACTCGCATTTTGGAGTCTTATTTTTGTGTGCGTATATATCACTTTTCTTTATGTGCACTCTTTTTGCAAAGGCCCTCGTCATATTTCATCCCTCTAATAAAATTAAGCAATCAAAAAGATCATATCAACAAACGAAAGTATCGAACGTGGAAAGTGGAAAGTAAGTCTTGCTGAGAGGATATCAGATTATTTTAGTATAGCAAGGAGAACGAGTGCAAAGGACTATTATGGAAGGTTCATCCTTGTTCTTGTAAAAAGGGGAATGCTTATGTAAAATTTAATAGGTAATGGAGCACAATAATTTGGTAAAGAAGGAAATATGAACTTCCATGAGTTAGGCTCCCTTGATGGAAGCCAAGTGATAGGTATTCCTTTGTAAGGTTCTGCATAGAGGAATTCATAGAAAAATGAAAGCTCCAAGACACATTATCCCTCCTTAGTATAAGAGGCATACTAGGCAAAAGGACGAGTTGAGGGACCTTTTCTTCATCTACCCCAAAAGTTCCAAGATTTAATTTTCAATCGAATAGTTACATGGCCATAAACCTTGCTTGAGGAGGCCATTAGTGGGTTGGCATTCCAAGGGATTGTGATTGGAGGATCTCAAGAACATGAAAAGGATCCACTTTCCATTCAATCTACCAACCGTCTTTTCTTGGTCGTATAAATTTCTCCCAAGGCCTACTCTATTTGGATGCGCTTTTGCGTATCTGTAATCTGTTTTCCACACTTCCTGTGAATTTGTTCACTTATGTCTCCGATAGCTACGACGATGATATGAACTATTAATTCTTCTCAAAACTGCTGAGCATTGGCAGGCTTCAACAGGAGAGCAGGTTTCTCGGCATCGCACAGTCGGTGCCATGGTGCAGGGCGCTGATAGAGCAGACGAGACTTCGATTATGAAGAGAAAGGCTTCATAGATAAAAGCTTGCGCAATGGCCTACGAGTTTGTCTATGGCAGTCAAAGCGCATGTGCGAGGACGCGATCGCTCCTATCTTACGCACTCAACGAACCGGACCTTAGAGCCAAAGATTTTTTCCAGATGCAGACTCTTTTGAAAACCCCGAAGGGAGAACCCTTTCGACTTCCGCAGGGAAATGATGTAGACGATTCTGCTATTCCCGTAAGCAACAAATCTCCGATTCGTGGCGACCGGCCTTCTGATTCACCAACTGTGATTATCGAAAACGTCTTCAATCCTACGCAGGCTACAGAATGGCTGAGGAGTCGATCCCTTTCGCCTTCCGCGCTCGTGAGTTAAGTGTACAAACAGAAAAGTCATACATGGATATTCAAGATCTCCGCGATACGTTACAGAAAGTTGGTCGAAGAAACGCCGCGCGCGAGGTCTACGCCAAGGCGAATGCCTGTAGTTTCGGGGGATTCCCAAACATCAAAAGAATCATGAAAGCGTTCTGTGGATCAATGCTGTAGAATATTGTGAAGTAATGAAGAAAGGTTCAGGTGGAGTACATTTTCAAGTAAACCCTGCGTAATATGCAGATCTCTTTCAATCTTCAGTTTTTTTCCACTTGTTTTCCATGTCTGCACAAAGCGCATTGTTATCATGAATTTTCGACTGCAAATTAAACTATAATATCGAACAGAATTTCAGTGCGTTCCGTGAACTGACTTTATTTAGTCTCGTAAAGTTTTTTTCTTTCCTGTTTGTCGTAAATTTGGGCCAAGGGTTTCCTTCGCAACATGAACGATGGATGTCGTTGGAATGGACGGATGTTTCAGAATGCCTACTGGAGTCTAGTTTATGTGTTGAACTTTTTAGTTGAGGATTATGCTAAAATCTGGTTTACGGCAGCAAAGCGCTTTTCCTTCTCTGTTATTCTTGAATTATTAATGCTTAATTCAAAAATAAGAAGAAGGATTAAGTTATGGTCTCGAAATACTGGTGTTCGATCTCAAACATCAATACCTGAGGTAGCGCTTCATAGAATTTACAAGTGGGATTTTTAGAATTGGTGTAAAAGTTTCTATAGGGGTAAAGAAGACATTGGCCACTTCTTCTCTTGTCACAACAACCTATCTGTTTTGAAATTAAAAAATCTTGTCAATTGAAAACAAGTTTTGTTATAGCTTAGGTCAGTTAAACTCAGTTGTAATCTTGTCTAACCCCTGCTTTGTGGAATACGGGGGTCCCCCGGGTGCTATGTCCATTCACTTGTACAATCGTAATTTCAAAGTTAAAGTCCGGGGGAGAGTAGGCTTCAGCTGAACCTCCATTAAAAAAAGAAAAAAAGTTTTGTTGTGTGAGGCAATCGGTTGCTTTCTTGCCTTGTGGAACAACATCAGGGAGAAAGCTGTGTGGAAATATGGGAAAAAAACATGTGCAACTAATTTTGACGAAGCTCTATAAGAATGGTCGATTGTTAAATCTTTGGCCTTGCTTGGCACGAGGATAGGTATTTGTAAGAAAGTCCCTCCCGTGAGACACCATATAATCTTCATCTTCCGTGAGACACCATATAATCTTCATCTTACAAAATAACAAGCTGAACAGTAAATTGACAACCCATGAGGGGAGCGAAAACATCATTGATTTTTTTTCGTGATTTGATTTAAACTCGTGTTCTTGTCTACGTGGCTTTGTGGCTATTATTCTTGCTCCAGTCTTTCCCTTGCGTTGTGCGATCCCATGAGTGCTTTGTCTTTTCAATTACTATTCAATTGAGCGCTTTGTCCTTTCATTTATTATTAAATTCTTTTATTAATTAAAGCATGATAGATTAGTCCTCGGTTGAACTTCCTGTTGAAAAAAAATTATACAAGTGGTTAGTACTTGGTCTATAAGATGCTCTCTTCATTTAGCAAATTATGTCTTTTTTCATATGCAAACAGAGTCCATGGAGTCCATGCAGGACCATATATCATAGAAGAACAATAAGAAAATCATATCTCTAGATACTGCTAGTGAGAAGAGTACAATCATAGAAATATTTAGAGTAAGAGAAGATGAACAACAAGGAGTCTGGCAGAGTGAGAGAGAGAGAGAGAGAGAGAGATCTATGGGGATAAAAGGATCTATGGGTTTGTAGATTTAGAGTCTCTACCGTTTGTAGATTTACAGTCTCTACCACACAATGAGCAGAAAATATCTTTTGTGTGGTTTTTGTATTGCTTACTCATGCCTTTTCTCAATGCCAACAATTTTTAGTACCTGTGCTGTTATAAACATTTTTGTCTTAGCTTAATAGTTACTATGAGAACATCAAATACTGAACTCCTTAGTTTTTCTTCATAAAGACCATGTCAATCAAGCACGGTAAGGTTAAAAAGTATGATAAGGTACATAATGGGAATCTTAAGGAGACAATTCGCTTTGTTTCTGATGCCCTGAGATGCTAAATGAACTAAACTCAAGTATAACATAACTCAACTAAACTCAAGTATAACTTACCTAAACATAAACTAAACTCAAGTATAGCTTCACTTAACAACAGCCCCAACTAAACTCAAGTAAAGTCAAGTACAACTTAAGCTCGTGCGCATCGTACACCAACAACCTGTCTAAATTAAAATTCCCGAAGACCGCCTATGGTTGAGAAGAATATTTGGCATGTACATAAACATTTCCTTAATTAATAAAAATAGACGTATATTTTGTTTTCATTTGCACCGATCCCTCTATCTCCTCCCTTTGGAGTTATGAAGAATTGTATAGTGCTTTCCAAAGAATCACTCACTAGCGTTCTCAATCAATAAACATGTGCTGAAATAGGTCATGATTGCAGTAGCGCTAGGAAGGAAACAATTTTATGCTTCATGATTGAAAGATGATATGAAGAATTTTTAAACACCGGCACCGGCATAAATAGTTTATAAATATTATGAAATCCTTATTGATGATTATATTTATAATTGAACTTTCCATCAACATTATCATTTTGTGCCACATGAAGAATTGCATAATGTTCTTGGGGCAAAGGTGGTGCACATGGCTTGAGAGTTTGGCGCTTTCATGCTTGTCATTCATTAATTGCATCTTGTACTTCATCTTGAAACGTTTTGGAGGTGCATGGATACTTTCTTCGTAGCATCTCGATCCAAAATCAATCGCTCAAAGACTACTTTCACAGCTATTGTCGGGATCCAACCTGGCCTTCTCTTTGAACATGGGTGTCAAAACATTCCTCGAGACCAAATTTCTCGGCTTCTTGGGATTCCCTTGGGCTTTCGTATCTCGTTGGAGCAATGGTGGAATCGGGTCCTGACAAGACTCAAAAGAAAGTTAAAATATTGGAGAGATATGCAAATCGATCTTGTTGGTCGCGCAATGGTTATCAACATGTTCCTCATTTCATCGACCATTTATTTCCTCTCTTGTTGGAGACAAAAAGAGCAAGAGCTGATCAAATTAGAATGTATTTGTAGAAACTTCCTTTGAACGAGGGACCACAAGAGGAGGGGAGTGCCTAGAATCAAGTGGTCCATTGGCACTAACCAAAGCCTATAGTGGGCGCCTTGGCATTCTGGACATTGGATGCATGGCTAACAAACTTGTGGCAAAATGGATGATTAAGGCGTGGTGCAATGGAGAGGCCTCGTGGGCCAAGATGATCTTCGTAAACTTAAATGCATTGAATTTTGTGGGATTCCAAAATTGGAAGAATCTTGACATTCTGACCCTTTTGTTTTTCAAGATCCTGATTTTCCCGAAAGGCTTGAATCTTGTGTATTCCCTATGGAAGAGTTGGAATAAAGTCAAAATCTTCATAAGAATGAGTGAAGATTGAAAGTTTGCAGCCGGCATCCGACAAAATGACTCTATCCGGTTTCCCATCCATGGCATCTGAAATGTAGAATCTTGGAACATTCGAAATGCCAAGAGGCTTTGGAACAAAGGCTTCAAAAAATGGAAACATCTCTAGAAACAAGACACCAACGAGTGGATCAACTTCGAGGATATTGACCCTAGCATTAGCATTACCTATGAAGAATGGAATACTTTACAAAGCAAACATCTTGCCTAGGACTACTCTAAAGTACGTCTTCTCATGGCACAATGTTAGATGGCACAATGTTATTTACCTAACAAAAATCCCGAACATCAAAGAAAACATTGAGTATCAGGTCAACCTCAACAAGAAGTGGTGCTTGTCGTGGATGCGGCCACGGTGGGATATGAAATTCATGGCTATCTGACACCCTCTCATAGAAATAAAAAATTATGTCCTCTTATGGAAAATTCTTCATCAAGGAATCTGGATCAACCTAAACGCTAGCAAAATTTGTGGGGTGCCTCCCTAGTGCAAGCGCTGCTACTAGTCCATTGAAGATGTTGCTCACATCTTCTTTACTTGTCCCAACTCCAAGATGCTCTAGAAGATTGTTGGAAACAAAATTAAACTTCAAAAACACATCAATTGGAAACAAGCTCTGCTGGGAGAAGCGATCGACTGCTCCGCAACCCTCTGGGATGCCATGAAAGGGGATGTCCTTTGGAAGATGTAGCGGGAAAGATGTGCTTATAACTTTGGTGACTCCCCCAAAGAGTGGTCGATTGAGAAATCGTTGTTCCTCCTTGGCAAAATAAATGCTTATTGTAAGAAACCTCCCCCCCCCTTTCAAGCATCAGCAAGTGCGCCTTCTTATCAACAACAAGCTTAAACCCAAGTGGGCCCCATGTGAGGGTGATGAGAGGGTGATTAACCTTCTTTGTAATGCTATCTAAAATCTCTAAAATCTACCCCTGCTCTGTGGGATTTGGGGGGTCTTGTGGGCACCAATCCCCTTCACTTGTACTTCTTTTCCTTTTAATTTATACAAGTCCAAGAGAGTATGCTAAGGCCGAACTTCCTTTATTAAAAAAACTATCATCTATTTTGCTCTTGGATATTCGACAATGCATACTATACCTTTAGAAATAATTTCCTGTATTCCTTAACCGTTAAGTAGCAAATTCTTTGATTTCTTTGTCCTTTTAAGTGCATGAAGAAAATCTGCTACGCATTTGTATACTTTTTTTTAACTATGGCATTTTGAACAGGATCCTTACTGATTACTGTAAATAATCATGAAAATATCCGAACTACTCCATATTTCTTCAAGTAATGTCATCTGACATATCCCTGGCAGACCAACATCATGTGGTTCATAGGAATCATTTTCTTGCAGTATCTACAATAAGTGAGCATTGTAAGCCAAAGTAGAGGTAAGCACAATTTATGGAGTCCTTGTCTACTTATTAGGGAGCACTGGGAGCCCTCAATAGATTTCAAATACGAGTTTGACGATACTTGTTAGCCCCATTCAAAGGTTGTAAAGAAGAGTTTCGATGCGTTGAGCACCATTGGAATTTCATCCAAACAAGTAAAAGAATGTGAGTTGAAACAGTTTTTGGCATGTTGAAACGAAAATTTCAAATCTGGTTAAAAGGCTACAACATCGATCTACATTCTATGTTGCTGCATTTGTTTTCCTCCATAACATTTATAGTTTTTATGGAGATCCTTTTGATATGATCAGATTTGAGAAGAAGTATATAAAAATCGGAAAGTCGTGATGGGTTGCTAGAAGATAATGAAAAAGCAATATTCATATCCTTGGTAGAGTTATTTATGTCTTAATAGAGCAAAGAGGAACACACGAAATGGGATAAGAAGAAGCGATGGATTGTGCTCAATGCATTAATGAAAAAGCAAGTGATTTTGGGATGAACTTAGAGTGATGAGACAGGATTGCAAGCATAATGTACATCATTTTGGAAATGAAAGTTTAGAGAAGATGGATACATAATCATCGTCATCACCACCATAATGTATTGTATGTTTCATTTTAATGTTATGTATGGTAACATGATATGTTTGTTGGTGTAATTGAAAATTATTATTTACTTCATGTAGTCCAAGAACTATATGATTCGCTATTATCTCAAAAATTAAGAAAAATATAATTCATAGTGAGATTGAGAATGAGTATATATATATTATTAGGAGTATCTGATTTGAGGTAAACATTTACTTCATCCTTTTGGTTCATTTATAAGGTTTTATGTGAGAAAAAAAGTATTTGTTTTTAAATCCTAATTTGTGCACACATAAGAAAGCGGCAGAAAAATTGCTTCTCCATAATTAAATTGCCTTGTGCGAACACATTTTATTATGTTATATAATAACATATGGCTATCGACGTTGTCAAGAACGGTACTGCTGCATGTGAAAGTATGTATGAGTACTCGTGAGAATCTACTTTACGAAAGTTTCTAATCTTTTTGAGTTTTCCTCCTCTTCATATTTCTTGCTTTCATCATTTTTAATGTTTTTGAAGAGCGTGTACACTCAATTAATGCTCTTCAAGCGTAGTATGCGGTAACTTCTCATATTCTGCCAGGGTTTTCCAAGAATTTACGAGTAACCCTTATACAGTTGGTGTAAAGGTTTCTATAGCGCTAAACAAGACATTGGCCATTTTTTTCTCCTATCGTAAGAGTCAGTTTGGAAGGATTTTGTGGCAGTTTTGAAATTAAAAAATCTTGTGAATTGGAAACGAGAGTTGCTAGAAGAGGCGATTGGTTCCTCTGCTGCCTTGTGGAAACACCATTAAGAAGGAAGCTCTATGGAAAATATGGAAACAAAGATGTGTGGCCAATTTTGATGAAGCTCCAAAAGAATGGTCCATTGTTTGGTCCCTTGCCGTGTTTTGCAGACGAATATGTAATTGTATGAAAGTTCCTCCCTTGAGACACCATAGGTTTTCTTCTTGGAAAATAACAAGTTGAAAAGTAAATTGATGTCTTAAAAAATAACAAGCTGAAAAGTAAATGGACCTCGCATGAGGGATGAAAACATCATTCATTTAAACTTGTGTTCTTCCCTATGCGGGTCGCTCTTAGGCTTTGTATTCCAGCTCCAATGCTATAAACATTTTTTCCTACCTCAATAAATTACTATGAGAATACCAAATACTGAAATCCTTCCTTTTTTCTTCATAAAGGACCATGTCAATAAGGCAGGAAAAAAAATGCAGAGGACTTCAAAGGAAGCACCCAATACTCATTCAAAAAGGATTTCCACTTAGTAATCATTAGACTCTATGACCCTCAACATCGTTTTTTTGGAGACTTTAATATGTTGGAGGCTATTTTTGATAGGTGGATGAATAGAAGGTAGGTGATTGATGATCATGAGAAGGAGCTCTAAGACCAAATCAAGCCTTACTTCGATCTTATGGAGATCAACAACAAGACGGGTTTCTCTTGGTCGAACCTCCAATCTGAAATCGACTTGAGGAAATCTAGACTAGATAACATCTATATTGCAAAGAATATCATCAGTAAGTGGGGCCCCCTTCCCTCACCAAATGTGTGGATCTTGTTGTTTTTTATCACTATCCTATGGTGCTTATCTTCAAGCCAATCATCAATCTCAGGAACCCCATGGTTTCCAACCAGTCCAGCTACCTTTGCACTCCCCTTGTTCCAACACAAGATTATTGAAGCTTGGAGTTGGGCCTTTGTCAACCACTCCTAGCCAGCTAGGTGTTTGAGGATGGTGGCAACAAAGACACAACACATCTTGGTCAAGACTCAAAAGAATCTTCAACAACTCATTCATCATGCTAGAAGGGAAAATTTTTTTCAAAGGCTAAGGGGTCTTGAGGAAGACATTAACATGGGCCACTCTCAAGACCATGCACACCTCCAAAAAATCAGAGGCATGTTGAGATACAAAGAAGAAATTTAAAGAAAGAATCATATATATACTTTAAATATTGGTGGGTGGGAAAGGAAGAAAAACCTACTAAAGAGACGTGTGGTCTCCTCAAGAAGAAGCAATCCAATAAAACTATCCCATTCATGATGGATATCAAAGCAATTGAGTGCAAGACAGAGCAAGAAAGTAGTTCGCTAATTTTCAATCAATTTACCCAACTTTTGGGGGTTTCCACACCTCTTTCTCCTCTCAAGCGTGATTGCATGGCAACCATCTCTACTGTCAGATCCAAAAGAATTCCACAAAATATGAAGCCCCTTCTTGAAGCTCCCATTTTGGATGAAGAGATTTTTGAAGTGATTAATTTTCTTCCTAATGGGGAAAGCTTGGGGCTCGATGGCCTCAGCAAAGTTTCTCAAGACCTTCAAGCACGTGGTGACTACCCCATTATATCTGGTATGGCAAGAGGCTTTTTCTTTTGATGTGCTACCTAAATGTCTCAATGAAGTTGTTATCAAGCTTATTCACAAAATATACAACAAAAATAAGATTGTAAATTGGCATCCATTTACAATGTTACAAAAAAGCTACAAGATCCTTGCTAAATTTGTTGCTAACCATATCGCTTGTCACTTAAAAAACTAGACTATTGACAATAAAAAAGGGTTCATCAAGGAGAGGTCCATCCTCGAGGCTATCATTGATGTTTGGAAAGGTCTAAATTTTGTTGAACAGTCCACTCAAGATGTCCTCTTCCTTAAGATTGACTTTCATAAAGCTTATGACAGACTCGAGTGGGAATTCATTATGCAATCTCTCAAAGACTTGGGTTGCGGTCAAACATTCATTAAACTGGTCTCAAGGTTGCAGGTAAATGCATCAGTGTACATAAATATCAATGGCCAGATTTCTCAAGCTATTTGATTAAAACACTATGAGATAATGGGAAACTTAAGGAGACAATTTGCTTGGTTTCGTGCCGTGAGATGTTAGATGAACCAAACTCAAATATGACGTAACTCAACTAAACTCAAGTATAACTTATCCAAACCCAAACTAAATTCAAGTATATCTTTTCTAAACAACAGCCCCAACTAAACTCAAGTAAAGTCAAGTGCAACTTAAGCTCGTTGGCATTGTGCAACAGCCTCTCTAAATTAAAATGCCAAAAACTGCTTATGGTTTTTTTTTTTCAAAAGAAAGTTGAGCAATTGCCTATTCTCTCAAGCTTTAATTAATAGAAAATAGCTATACAAGAGAACGGGCCTAGTACCCATGGGACTTGTAAATCCCAAAAAGCATTGGTTGCCCATGCATTTCTAGAGGACTTTACAAAGAAGTTTGATATAAATCCTCTCATCTCCCTCATAATCTTGTTCTTCTCAAGGAAAAACACTTTATGATGTCTAAAAGGGAGGGACTTCTTACAATTTTAAAGTATTTTGCCTAAAAAGTAAAGTGAATTTTGGATCAAACTTTGCCTAAAAGGTAAAGAGAATTTTGGATCAACCATTCTTTAGGAGGGTTTCCAAAGTTAGTAGCATAAGTTTCTTGCCAAATCTTCTAGAGGTTCTCACCTCCTATAGCATTTCACAATGTTGAGGAACATCCAATCACTTTCAGCCTACAACATGTTCTTCCAATTTGTTTGTCCCTTTAGCAACATGATTCTCCCAAGGGTCGAACAGACCGACATTGACTTGGGGCATGAAGAGAAGAGGTGTCTCAAATCCTCATTCCCATTTAGGCATTGTTTGCGCCGAGGGGGAACCTCCTGAATTTTGTTAGCTTCGACATTGGTCCTAATTCCTTAGTGGGGGATTTGCCACCTAAGCACAATTTTTTAATCTTCATAAGGGGTGCCAAAGAGATTGGAGCTTAAAGTTCCATCTCAAGCCCAACCAATCCAAACACCATTTCCTATTAAGCATGACACAAAGGTCCAAATTCGTTTTGACTGTCAGAAATTTATCAAGGCTATTGCCATTGTGTCAAGCATCTTTGACATGTACATAAACACCTTGTTCTAAAAAAGAATAAGCGCATCTTTTGTTTTCATGTTTTTTTCTAAAAAAGAATAAGCGCATCTTTTGTTTTCATGTACATAAACACCTTTTTCCCTCTCTCTCCTGCCTTTGACGAAACACCTTGAAAGTACTTTGGAGTTATGAAGAATTGTATATTGCTCTCGAAAGAATCACTCACTAGCGTTCTCAATCAATAAACATGTGATGAAATAATTGTACACTTCTTCTCTCTATTGATTAAAGTTTGGGAGAGGAGGCTTGTGCCGAGCTCCCATTTGGATTTTTTTTTTCCTTTTTTTTTATATAAAGGAAGTTCGGCAATAGGTTACTCTCCCGGACTTGAATTAAATTAAGAAACAAAGGTACAATAGAAGGGGAATAGTGCCCACGGGACCCCCCAAATCCCACAAAGCAGGGGAAGCTTGAATAAATCCTAGGTTGCATTACAGAGAAGGTTAATCACCCTCTCATCGCCCTCATGCGGGGCCCACTTGGGTTTGAGCTTGTTGTTGATCAAAAGGAGGACTTGATGGTGCCTGAAGGGGGGGGATTTCTTACTGTTAACAATACTTTTGCCAAGGAGGAATAGTGATTTCTCAATCGACCACTCCCTGGGGGGGTCGCCGAAGTTGAGAGCACACCTCTCCCGCCATATTTTCCACAGGACTTCCCCTCTGATGGCGTTCCAGAGTGTCGCAGAGCAGCCGATCGCTTCTCCCAAAAGGACTTGTTTCCAACTAAGCTGTTTTTGAAGTCTGATTTTCATTCCAACCGTCTGCCAGATTCTGTAGGAGTTGGGGCAAGTAAGGAAGATGTGTGGGACATCTTCGATAGCCCGGTGGCAGCGTTTGCACCAAGGAGGGATCCCACAAAGTTTGCTAGCCTTATGGTTGGTCCTAATTCCTCGATGAAGAATTTGCCATAAGAGGACAGACTTCTTAATCTCTATAAGGGGGTGCCAGATACCCATGAATTTCATGTCCCACCGAAGCCGTGTCCAAGACAGGCACCACTTCTTGTTGAGGTTGATCTGGTGGTCAGCCGTTTCTTTGATGTTCGGGATTTTGAGTAGGCTATTCCCATTGTGCCATTTGAGACCAAGTGAGTTCGGTGTGTCGTGTCCCATGAGAAGGCGAGTCTTGTGACGATCCCATGCGAGGCATCTGCTTTGCAAAGTGTTCCATTCTTCGTAGGAGATGTTTATGCAAGGGTCAATATCCTCGAAGTTGATCCAGCTGTTGGTGTCATGTTTCCAGAGGTGTTTCCATTTTTTGAATCCTTTGTTCCATAACTTCTTGGCATTTTGAATGTTCCACGACTCCACACTCCGGATGCCATGTATCGGAAACCAGATAGAGTCGTTTTGTCTGATTCCGGCCGCCCACTTCCAGTCCTCACTAATTCTTGTGAAGCTTTTGACTTTATTCCAGCCCTTCCAAAGGGAGCACACGAGATTGGAGCCTTTCGGGAAGACGGGGATCGGGGAGAATAGCAGGGTCATGATGTCAAGATTCTTCCAGTTTGGGAACCCCATGAGAGCCAACTCATTCTTGTTTCTGAAGATCAGCTTGGCCCACGAGGCCTCCCTATTGCACCAAGCCTTAATCATCCATTTGGCTGCCAGTTTGTTAGCCATACACCCAATGTCCAGGATACCAAGCCCCCCGCTATCTCTCGGGCTAGTGCAGATGGCCCATTTGATTTTAGGCACCCCCCTTCTGTTATGATCGCCCGTCCAAAGAAAGTTTCTACAAATACTATTCAGTTTGGACAGGCCTTGCTCATTCGGTCTCCAACAAGAAAGGAAATAGATGGTAGAAGAGAGGAGGAACGTGTTGATAACCATCGCACGCCCAGCGAGATTGATTTGCATACCTCTCCAATAGTTAAGCTTGTTTTCGAGTTTGGCCAACACCCAGTTCCATCGCTGCTCCATAGAGACGCCAAACCCCAAGGGGATTCCGAGAAGTCGAAAGATTTGGCCCTGCGGAATGATTTGACAGCCATGATCAATGAGAAGGCCAGGATGATGTCCCACAATAGCCCTAAAGGCGGTCTTAGAGTGGTTGATTTTGGATCCAGAGGCTTCACAAAAGGTAGCAAGACACCTCCAGAAAGTCTCCAGGCTGGTATTATCATTGTGAACGAACGCGTTCATATCATCGGCAAATAGTCTCATGATGATTTGACTGTGGTCGTGAGGCAGCCGGAGGCCTTTGATATTGCCAGCCTCCACATGATGTGCCACAAGTCTGCTCAGTCCCTCAGTGGCGATGGCAAAAAGAAGGGGGGCCAGAGGGCACCCTTGTCTAATAGATCTTCTAAGTTGGATCGCCTTCGAAAGTTTGCCGTTAACGTTAATTTGGGTCGTTGCATTTCCGAGAAGGGTCGCGATCATCTTGGTGAATTTCTGACTACATCCGAGATCTTGGAGCGACTGCAGAATATAGTCCCATTCTAGCCTGTCGTAGGCTTTGTCAAAGTCGATCTTGAGGAAAACCACATCTTGATTAGACTCATTTGCAAATTGAATACCTTCCCAAATATCCATAATGGTTTCGAGGATAGACCTGCCTTTGATGAAACCTTTTTGGTCCTCACTAAGCCAAGATCTCAGGTGGCACGAGATTCTGTTGGCAATGACTTTGGTGATGATCTTGTATCCTGTTTGGAGCATCGTAATAGGCCGCCAGTTCTCGATTCTGTTCTTTTCCCCCTTCTTGTGTATCAACTTGATAATTCCATTATTTAGACAAGAAGGAAGAGCACCAAACTTTAGCGCTTCTTGCCAAACCATCCGAAGAGGGGTGGCAACCACCAGCTTGAAGGATTTAAAGAATTCGTTAATGAGTCCGTCGAGTCCCGGGCTTTTACCGAGAGGGAGGGCATCAATGACCTCAATGATTTCTGATTCAGAGATAGGGGCATGAAGCAGGGAGTGGAGGTTGGGTGGTATCCTCCGGGGGGAAACCCTAGAAATGGCAGCCATACAGTCCCTTCTATGGTGGGAGAGGGGGTTCGAGGTTCCCAGGAGTCTCGTGAAGAGCCCTTCGATGATGCCAAAATTATCTTCTTCCGAATTGCATACATTGCCATGTGGATCTAGCAGTAGGGGGATCGATTCTCTGTTGTGTTTCCTTTTAAGGATACGGCACATCTCTTTGGTGGGTTTGTCGGCTTTGCCAGCCCACCACTCCTTGAAGAAAATTTGCAAGTTTTTCCTTTGTATTTCTTCCTCGTATCTCAACACCGCTCTGATTTTTCGGAGACCTTTCTGGGCTTGGTGTTTTCCTTTGTTCACTTCCTCCTCGAGCCGCCAGAGTCTGTGGTAAAGAGCTTCCCTACGAGCCCGCCGCACAGTCTCGAGCATCTTCTTAGTTCTGATCATTATCTTCCGAGACTTGTCGACCGCACTTCTCCAGCACTTGGCTGGGGCCAAGCCAGAGGCGAACGCCACCTTCCACACATCGGCAATTTCTTGATGGACGGAGGGGAGAGAGAAGGTGGTTGCGTTGGCATGGAACCACGGAGCCTTGCGGATCTTGTTGGAAGGTTGAAAAGTGATAACGATCGGGTAGTGATCAGAGATAGTGAGGTCAGTGCGTTGCGTGATGGCAGGGTGGCCCCAGTGATGAGTAAAACTCTAAGAGATGTAGCATCTGTCAAGTCTAGCTTTCCTCAGGTCCTCGCCCGCTTGGAGATTCGACCAGGAAAAGCCATTCGAGTCTTTGAATTCAACCAAATCCAAGTGAAGTTTGGTCATGTCCCACGTTTCTTTCTCCCGACTGTCGATGACCCTGCCCTTGCCCATCCATCTGTCCATAGGGTCCTCCACCATGTTGAAGTCTCCACATATAAGCACGTTGTGGGGAAGCGAGTCTAAGGAGGCCCAAGTGTTCAGTCTCTCCAAATCCCCGTTAGGGGCGTACAAAGAAACCATAGTAACACAAAGAGGAGCACCAAAAGAAACAGCAATCCAACGGTGACTTACATCTTCAATGGAGTTCTCAAGCTTTTCAAACCAGAGTTGTTTAACACCGATAACCGTTCCTCCAAACCCCCGCTGGTGCTTCGTTGGGATCCACACATGGGCCGAGGAGACCTGTCTGAGCCGTTTCTGGAGGTCTTCTCCATCAATTTTAATCTCTTGAATACATATAAAGTCTGGGTTTAAGCTAATGTCGCGAAGCCATTGACCAATGATGGTCGCTCTTGAGGGGTCGGTTAGCCCTCTAGCATTTAGCGAGATGACAATCATTTTTGTATTGATCCCTCTTTGCGGGAGGGAGCTTTGTCCTTTCTTCTCTTGGCTTCATCTTTCTTTTTCGCTGGGATCTGATCCCGACTTAGAAATCGGTTCTTGTGGGGGCTTTTCCAGGGTAACTCCATAGGCTGTTTTCCTTTGCGGGATGCCCCTTGCTGGGGAGACTTGGGCCCCGTGCTCGGCACCATTTCCGGGATCGTCGATCCAATGATGGAACTTTCACTATCCATGTTGTCTTCGTTACTAGTGGTGAAACCATCTTCTTTGCTTGTAGTGTAGCCCTCCTGGGGGGTTTCTTTATTGTCAGGGATCTCTAGGGCTTTGTCGTAGGTGTCTACCTCAAGTAGCTTCCCACCTGGGTAGTCAAGCTCATTGATCTCCTTTCCTAGATTGCAATACAAATTGCTATAGGGGGTAAGTGGCAGGTTGTTTCTCTCACCGTTGGCCCTAGGGCTTCTTTCTTCTTCTAACTTCAATAAAGCCATCAGCATCAGCTTG
Source organism: Ceratopteris richardii (assembly GCA_020310875.1). Taxonomy (NCBI): domain Eukaryota; kingdom Viridiplantae; phylum Streptophyta; class Polypodiopsida; order Polypodiales; family Pteridaceae; genus Ceratopteris; species Ceratopteris richardii. The sequence continues at coordinate 83,504,526 of CM035436.1, forward strand.
TGGATTAAGGAGGCCCTTGCCTTCCCCTTCCTTGGTCGAGTGGGTCAAATCGCCAATGTCTTGAGCAGTTTTGGAGGCTTCTTGAGATCGCTTGCTTTTTTTAATCCTGTGACCTTGTTGGCCACAACGAAAGGGTGCCACCTAGCATTGAACGAGTGTCTTGCACCTTCATAGATGAGACCACCAATGTCTTCGCGTGAAGCCAGCGGCTTGCCGATAGGAGAGACAATGTCCCACACGAAGTTGTACAAGAAGTAAGGAAGGTTAGGGAGCTCAACCCAAAGAGGTCCAGGGTCGCCCGACCAAACTGCGAGGTGCCAACGCTTAGGGCTTGGAACGCCATCTCTTCATTTTCAAAGAACTGACATTTGCTCGAGGGAACCACTCTTTTCGAAGCCATTGTCGCACAGTTTCGAGCGGGGGCCTAGGGCCAAACACTTGGCCGACGAGGCAAACTTTCTTGAGCTCCTCCTGAGCTGACAGAACTGCGGGTCTACTGAGGGATACAATGGGGGATTCAACACTTTCGGATGCCCCAGGGGCGGCACACGACCCCCCTTCCAGCAGAGCGGCCAGGATATCGGTCTCCCCAGGGGGAGGGGCCCGATTACTTTTCACGAGAGAGGATGAAGCATGTGATGAGATAGGTCATGATTGCAGTCGCGCTTGTAAGGAAACAATTTTATATTTCATGAGGGAAAGATGATATGTAAGAATGTTTTAAACACCGCCAAGGAATGGCATAAAAAGATTATAAATATTATAAAATGCTTAATGATGATTCTATTTATAATTTCACTTTCAATCTAGGTTATCATTTTCTGCTACATGAAGAATTGCTTGAGAGTTTGGCACATTGCTTGAGAGCTTGACACTTTCATGCTTCTCATTCCGAATGAATTGTGTTTCGTACTTCATCTAGCAACTATCTTCTATTTTGCTCTTGGACTCATTCCACAAGGGATACTATACCTTTAGAAGTAATTTCCTGTAGTCCTTAGACATTTTGCAAATTCTTTGATTCCTTTGTCCTTGTACGTGCTTGAGGAAAATCTGCTACACATTTACTTTTTTTTTTTTTACCTATCAGATTTTGAACAGGATCCTTACAGATTTCTCCTATCTTTAATCATCTTTACTATAAATGATCAGGAAAAATATTAGAACTACTCCATGGTATATGAACTGATGTCATCTGACATATCCCTGGCCAACCAACATCATGTGGTTCATAGGAACTATTTTCTTGCAGTAATTACAATAATTGATCATTTTAAGCCAAAGTAAAGGTAAGAAGAATTTATCGAGTCTTTGTCTACTAATTAGGGAGCACTTACGTGAGAGCCATCAATACATTTCAAATACGAATAAAGTTATGAACTAGGTACATAATACTTTGCTGGTCATTGAGCATATCTTACTTGACCATATCTGTTAGCCCCATTCAAAGGTTTGTAAAGAAGAGTTCCCATGTCTTGAGCACAATTGGAAGTTCATCCAATCAAATACAAGAATGTGAGTTGAAAGAGTTTTTGGCATGTTGAAAGGAAGATTCCAAATCTCATGCAAAGGCTACAACATGGATCTATATTCTATTATGGATCTGTTGCTGCATTTATTTTCCTCCATAACATTGGTATTTTTGATGGATATGCTTTTTATAAGAAGAAGAAGTAAAATTGGAAATCCATGATGGGTTGTTAGAGAAAAAGGAGTATACATGTCCTCAGTAGACTTAAGAGAAACACATGAAATGCGATCGGAAAAAACAATGGACTGTGCTCAATGCATTAATGAGCAAGCAAGTGATCTTGGGAGGAACTCAAAGTGATGAGAGATATGATTGCAAGCATAATGTACAAAAATAGAAAAAGAATGAATGCGCAAAAGCATTTTGGAAATGAAGGTTTAGAGAAGATGTATACATCATCATCAGCACCACCATAATGTATCATAGCCATTATGTTATGTTTCATTTTAACGCAAGGAACATGATATGTTTGTTGGTGTAATTGGAAAATATTATTCACTTTATGTAACCTAAGAACTATGTGATTCACTATTATTCCTGAAATTAAGAGAAATATAATTCATAGTGAGATTATATAATTCACTATGAATATTATTCACTTTATGTAGTCTAAGAACTATGTGATTCACTATTATTTCAGAAATATAATTGATAGTGATATTCAAAAGCGATTGTATGTATATTTTTAGGAGTATCTGATTTGATCTATACATTTACTTGATCTTTTGGTTCATTCATAAGGTTTTATGTGGGAAAAAAGGTATTTGTTTTGATATCTTTTGTGCACACATAGGAAAGCGGCACAAAAATTGCTGTTCCATATTTGCATCATCTTGTGTGAACACATGGAGATAAAAATATTAATTGTTTCACCTAAAACAATACACTTTTTGTGTGGTTATTCAGCGGGCTTGGTTTGAACCTGACCTTGCCTAAGCATTGAGACTTAATGTTTTTTCCCCCAATGTACCACTCTCAAAAAGTAAAGGTTGAAGACAAAAGGAGAGGAGAAATAAGGCAAATTCCACATAAAGCAGGGGCAGTCGAAATCAAGAGTGATCAGCCTATTGTCATTTGCCACGTGTTATCATGTATTCACATAGGTCAAGAGTCTAATAGATACTCTGATGCCAGCGCATGACACATTTTCTTGATGAGTTCCTCTTGTATAACCACTATCCTCTTGTATTCATATGTGTTCCGAGTTTTCCCCTTCACACAATGCGAAAGTACAAAAAACAAATTAATTTGTTCCATACTGAATACTTTGTAAGAAAAAAATAACAGCACAGCGGAATAGACCCATAGACAGAGTTGAGAGAAAAACGCAGACAAAAATAGACGAAGACTGAGAGATAGAGAACTCAAATTCTCAAATTGCCGAGCATAATGCAGTTACAATGATGGTGTTGTCCACCCGTCCGCTCCCACTGTGGAGCTTAGATGGTGATCTAGACAGACTCTAGATGAATGGCTTACTAGTGTGCAATGCTATGCAAAGCTCAACCTGGGTCGTGCTTATATAGCTTTTACAAGGCGGTTCGGTATAGATAAACGTACTCGGGAGATACAAAATAGTCGGTAAAATATATGATCCGACAATATCTCCACCACTTGTAGTCCTACCGTCTCGGCCCGAGGGGATAGGCCCCTCGGACCGCACAGAAGGGGGCAAGCCCCCCTCTACACTCCCCCCATTAAGGTTCTATGGGGAAACCGCGCGACACCAGAGGGCCTTTATTTTCACCGTAAATGGCAACCCAATGGCCTGGAAGTTTATGCCCTACCTAACCTAATGGCTAGGCTCACGAAGATCATCTACAGCCATCAATGGTCGCACATAGACCTCATCTAACTTGGTAGTTAGGGTTCCACAAATGTCCGGGCTCTCGTAATGGCATCTCCTCATAATGGGAGCCTTACAACTTAGAGCACCATGGATCATTTGTGGTCACATAAGGGTGGAGTATTGAGCATATCTAACACCCCCCCCTCAATGTCCACCCTACGGTGAACTACCTCCTTGGTCCAATCCCAAGCTTTGGAAAGTGTTGAAGAAGTTGCTCTCTTCCAAGAGCCTTGGTGAAGATGTCTGCTCCATTTTCTTTAGTAGAACAATAGCTTATCTCCACGACCCCATCCTCAATCAACTCACGCACATAGTGATATTGAATTTCTATGTGCTTGGTACATGCAGGGAAAACAGGATTTTTGGCGATGGCCATGCAACTTTGGTTGTCACACCAACTTTGTAGCCTCCTGTCCTTGTATTCCTATGTGTCATAGGATCCTCCTCAACCATACTGCTTCACATTCTGCAACACATGCAGCTTTGTACTCAGCTTTAGTAGAAGATAATGCTAGAGTCGGTTGCTTCTTACTAATCCAAGAGAAAAATCCCTGATCCTAAAGAAAAGCAATATCCAGAAACTGATTTTCTGGTATCAATATCTCCAGCCCAATCTGAGTCACAGTATCCGACTAGAGATGATCCTTCCTCATAAAGAATACCATAATAAGTGGTTCCTTTCACATACCTGAGTATCCACATGCTTGCCTTCGAATGAGTTTGGAAAGGCTTATTAGAGAACCTGCTTACTACTCCAATAGCATAAGAGATGTCTGGTCTCCTATTGCACAAGTAGATTAGACTTCCAACTAATTTCCTGTATCTTCCAATATCCACTAGAGGTGAAGTATCTTCAATAGATAATTTTGTGTTGACCTCCATAGGTGTAGAAATTTCCTTGCAATCCTCCATGTCGAATGCCTTCAATATTTGTCTTGCATACTTTTGTTGAGAGATGAAAATCTTCCCTGGTTCTTGCCAAACTTCAAGACCTAAGCAATAAAGCATTAAGCCTAAGTCGATCATTTCAAATTCTGAACTCAGGGCATCTTTTGTTTGTTGAAGAAGAGCATCATCATTTCCTGTAATCACAAGGTCATCTACATAGAGTACAAGCACAATTGTCTTCCCTCTTTTCTGAAGAGGGAAGACAATTGTTTGTTGAAGAAGAGCATCATCATTTCCTGTAATCACAAGGTCATCTACATAGAGTACAAGCACAATTTAGCATCAGAAGCACATCTTTTGAAACCTAGATCCAAGAAATACTTATCTATACGCTGGTACCATGCTCTAGGGACTTGTTTTAGCCCATATAATGCCTTCTTCAGCTTACATATCTTGTTCTCTAAATCGGGAGCCTCAAACCCTGGTGGCTGAGACACATATACCTCCTCCTTGAGGTCTCCATTCAGGAACGCTGACTTGACATCCATGTGATAGACTGGCCAACGCTTATGTGCAGCCACAGCTAGTACTACTGAGATAGTGGTCATTCTTGCAGTTGGGGCAAATGATTCACAAAAGTCAATGCCTTCAACTTGTGAGTAGCCATGTGCAACAAGTCTTGCTTTATACTTTTCTAGAGTACCATCATCCTTGTACTTTAGCTTCCAGACCAACTTGGTGCCAATTACTTTATGCTTAGGGGGTCGATCCACTAGCTCCCAAGTTCCATTCTTCATGATATTGTTGTATTCTGTTTGCATGGCAGCCCCCCAATTTGGATCATGGAGTGCCTCTTCCACATTGGTAGGTTCCTTTGCTTCTTCTTGAATGAGATCAGCCATCAAGGCTGTGTTTACAATATGGGTGTTTGCCCGTCTCTGTTCCTCTATTCTCTGTGATCGCCTCGGTCCATCTGCAACCTGTTCTAGTGACTGTGGGATGGGGTTTGTAGAATCATAGAGCTGCCTCACCCAATGGGCAATGGCTTTTCCACTTGGGTGTCAGTAGGTTGGTGACTTTCAGACTCATCATCTGAAGATGATGCTTCCTTCTCTTGTGTAGAAGGGATAGCTCTTGGGCCAGGTTCATAGTGGATTTCCCCTTCACCTGATGATAAAGTGGAAGCTCTCTTTTCCTCCTCCACTGCATGTGGCTGCTCCTCCTTGAACACCACATCTTGTGGACTCACCATGATCTTCTTAGCATCAGGGTCATAAGGCTTATAAGCCTTCTTATCTTCGTTATACCCTAGGAAGATACATTTGATGCTTTTTGGTTGAAGCTTGTTTCTCTCCCTATCTGGAACATGTACATAACATTCACTTCCAAATACTTTGAAATGAGAAACAAAAGGCTTTTTACCAGTGTAGGCTTCTTGTGGATTCTTTCCATCAAGTGCCTTGGTGTAGCTTCGATTCAAGATGTAGACAGCAGTGTTGACAACCTCTACCCAAAATTGATTAGGCAAATCCTTTCCTTTCAACATGCACCTTTCCATCTCCATGATGGTTCGATTTCGACGTTCTGCAACACCGTTCTATTGAGGACTATGTGCCACTGTGAGTTGATGCTTGATTCCCTTTCTCTTGTAGAAATCTTCAAACTCTGTTGATGTGAACTCACCACCACCATCTGTCCTGAATTTCTTCATCTTCTTCCCTTTTTAAGTTTCAACAAGCTGAAACCATTCTTTAAATTTACCAAAAGCTTGAGCCTTATCGCGAAGGAAGTACACCCACATCTTCCTGCCATAGTCGTTGACAAGTAACATGAAGTAGGAAGATCCGCCCAAGGCCTGTGTAGGCATTTTTCCGCACAAGTTAGCATGCAACAACTCTAGAGGATAGCTTGCCCTGTTCTTGCTTTCTTGTGGAAACGCCTTCCTCTGTTGCTTGCCCATCATGCAAGCTTCACATGGTTCCTTCATTTCTGCAATCGACGGTAGGTGTGCAACCATACCCCTCTGATGCATCTCCTTCAGTACAAGGTATCCAATGTGGCCGAATCTCTCATGCCCTAGCTTACTTGTGCCCACGTTTGTAGTGTTTGTATGAGCACACAACTCATACAGGTTGTTCCTCCTTATGCCGGTCCCAACAATGTTGTTGTTACCGTCCATAATCTTAACTCTGGTCTTACTGAAAGATACTTGATGACCTTGATCAGTTATAGAAGCTACTAAAAGTAGATTTCTTTTTATTTGTGGAACATACAACACATTTGAAAGCTTTCTGATATCGCCATTAGAGTTAATGAAAGAAACCGTACCTTCGCCCTCTACAAGACATTTTGCATTTTTCCTACCTTTACTGTGATGGGTTCCTTTAGAGGCAGTAAGGAACTGTAAAGGTCTTTTCTACTCGTCATGTGACGAGATGCACCATTGTGCAACACCCATGAGTCATCTATTCCTGAATCTTCAGTCGAGGAGTGCACCTCCTCTATCGTAACAAATAACTCAAGCTCTGTTTTTTCTGTGTTGGCAGACTCCTTGCCCTTGCCACCTTTTGAAGAGCCACTCTTCTCTTCTGCCTTCTTGATGCGATAGTCTTGGATTCTGTGTCCCTTCTTCTTGCTGCGAAAACACTCTCCCTTGAACTTCTTTTTGTCGTTCTTCTTTTTGTCTCCATCTTTTGAAGATTCTGGTTTACCTCTTTTGGCATTTTCTATGAATGCAGCATCTCCTTTGCTACCACCACTCCTTGCCTTGAGCCGTAGCTCCTCCTCCATGAGTAAGGCACTGAATTCTTCAAACGTTAGGGGTTGAGGTCTGATTTGAGTGTTAAGAGCAGTTACCAAACCATCAAACTTAGGTGGACAGATTCAAAGACAACGTCGAGCTAGCTCCTCACTTGACTTTTAAACACCTGCTCCTGCCATTTGATCTCGTAGATTCTTTATGCGATTGATAAACACCTCTACAATCTCCCCATCAGCAAACTGTTCTACTGCAAGCTAATTCTCAAAGTTCTGAATCCATGTCTGATTATGAGTTTCATATTGATTTCTCAATATGTTCCATGCTTTACATGCCTTCCTAGTATGCTGAATGAGAGTCAAAACACTATCAGAAGTACTTGTAACAAGAGCACAAAGTGCATCTGCATTTCTACGTTTCCAAGCACATAGAAGATCAGCATCAGGAGGAATCATTTGACCAGGGTTATTTGGATCAGGTTTTTCTTGGGGCTCATGATCAGTCCCAAGAACAGTCTCCAAAAGCTCATACGAATCAAGAATAAAAGTGATTTTGAACTTCCATAGGGTGTAGTTTGTACCATCAAGTTTACCTTCTGTGAAGGCTAGTGGCCATATCCGCAACGTTGGGATGACTCGCATCATTGGTGCTCCTACTTGTGCGTCACCTACTCCTGTTGATGAACCACCTTGGCCCCCAGTCGTAGATGATGACGCACCGCTTGACATCTTCCCTGTCTTGTTCACACTTCTGCAACCTCTGCGTTTCTGCTTCTGCACCACTCAGAGCCTCCTGAGCTCTGATACCATGTAAGAAAAAAATAACAGCACAGTGGAATAGACTTGTAGACAAAGTTGAGATAAAAACACAGACAAAGATACACACAGACAAAGAGATAGAGAACTCAAATTCTAAATTGTCGAGTGTAATGTAGTTACAATGATGGTGTTGTCCACCCGTGCGCTCCCACTGTGGAGCTTAGATGGTGATCTAGACAGACTCTAGATGAAGGGCTTACTAGTGCGCAATTCTATGTAAAGCTCAACCTGGGCCGTGCTTATATAGCTTTTACAAGGCGGTTTGGTACAGATAAACATAGTCGGGAGATACAAAATAGTCGGTAAAATAAATGATCCGACAATATCTCCACGACTTGTATTCCTACCATCTCGGCCCTACGGACCGGGGGGATAGGCCCCCGGACCCCGCGGAAGGGGGCAAGCCCCCCTCTGCACTCCCCCCATTAAGGTTCTATGGGGAAACCGTGCGACACCAGAGGGCCTTTATTTTCACCTTAAATGGCAACCCAATGGCCTGGAAGTTTATGCCCTACCTAACCTAATGGCTAGGCTCATGAAGATCATCTACAACCATCAATGGTCACACATAGACCTCATCTAACTTGGTAGTTAGGGTTCCACAAATGTCTCGGCTCTCATAATGGCATCTCCTCATAATGGGGGCCTTACAAGTTAGAGCACCATGGATCATTTATGGTCACATGAGGGTGGAGTATTGAGCATATCTAACATACTTGGATGGCGAGATTAACAAATTTCTAGCATTGCTATAGGATACACCCCGTGAAGGCTCGGTAAGGAAAAATTGGGGAACGATTAAACTCCTAGCACAATTAGGTTAACTAAGAAAGAACTTAGAAATGGACAACCCTAAAGTGACTATGATGCCTAGCACAAGTAAGATACATAGCCTCAAGGTCCACTTAGCAAGAACTGGGGAAGGGACGACCATAAAGCTAGCCAAAGTCATTGTTTTCAAGAGAACCCAAAACTGAAGCACGTATTGCATTGTTTGAAGGCACAACTTACTTCATCTCTGCACTAATGTAAGGGAGTGTCGATAACCTATGAGGGGGGTAAAATCTCTCCCCAACCTAAGCGGTAAAGAGTCCAACTAGCCTAGCCAATGCGTGCGGATGGTAAAGATGATTTTTAAAATCTAATGAGGGGCCGTAGTTTTTTTTTCAAAAGGAAGCTCAACCAAGGTTTAATCTCCTATGTTTTAATTAAATAAAGAACTCAATAATACACGGAAGGGCCAAAGCACATATGGAATCCCTCGTATCCCACAAAGCAAGGGAAAGATTGAAATAGGAATAGTAGCGACAAAGCCAAAGAGGGAGCCATACGTGGAAGAATAGGATATAAATCAAGTTACAAAGAAGATCAACGATGTTTTCATCCCCTTCATGGGCCATCCATTTACTTTTACATTTCATGAATGATGTATAAATCTAGTTACAGACTGAATTCTTTCTATACTTCATATATTATAAGCTCATCTCCTCATCCAATCCAAGATAATATACAGTAGAAGAGCCCACAAAATCCATTTTGGAATCAGATGCATATGAGACACCATTTTGGGTAGAAAAAAGCACGAGAGTCATCTATGACTATAAGCAATGAGAATGAGAATATCCAACCGACTAAAACCCTTCTTTAGTGATCTTTGCCATCCTCACAATTAAAAACCAATTTTGACTTTGATTAAGAAAATAAACCCAATTGAATCTCATGAAGTAAAGTACGAGAAAAAAAGGAATACAATGAACCACTTAGAGTGAGCCCAAACGACTTATGAACTCAAGAAGAAGCCTCCTTGGCTATTACGTTCCTTTATTACTTTCCATTTGTAGAAGATCCTAAGTTAATAAATAAGTACTTAGGAAGCTAAGACATACGTAGAGGTCTCTCTTGTCATGACTTTGGAGGTACCTTCTTGGACAAGACTTAAATATTAAAAATATTTTCGAGATATCCTATTTTTTATGAATCTATTGATGTCATATTCTAGAGCATGAAATAAGTCTCCATAAAATATTCTAGAGCATGAAATATTCTATTTCCTTTCTTGCTGGAGACCGAATGAGCAAGGCCTGTCCAAACTGAATAGCATCTGCAGAAACTTTCTTTGGACGGGTGATCATATTCTAGAGCATGATGTCATATTCTAGAGCATGAAATATTCTATTTCCTTTCTTGCTGGAGACCGAATGAGCAAGGCCTGTCCAAACTGAATAGCATCTGCAGAAACTTTCTTTGGACGGGTGATCATAACAGAAGGGGGGTGCCTAAAATCAAATGGGCCATCTGCACCAGCCCTAGAGATAGCGGGGGGCTTGGCATCCTGGACATTGGGTGTATGGCTAATAAACTGGCAGCCAAATGGATGATTAAAGCTTGGTGCAATAGGGAGGCCTCGTGGGCCAAGCTGATCTTCAGAAACAAAAATGAGTTGGCCCTCACGGGGTCCCCGAACTGGAAGAACCTTGACATCATGACCCTGCTATTCTCCCCGATACCTGTCTTCCCGAAAGGCTCCAATCTCGTATGCTCTCTTTGGAAGGGCTGGAATAAAGTCAAAAGCTTCACAAGAATTAGTGAGGACTGGAAGTGGGCGGCCGGAATCAGACAAAACGACTCTATCTGGTTTCCGATACATGGCATCCGGAGTGTGGAGTCGTGGAACATTCAAAATGCCAAGAAGTTATGGAACAAAGGATTCAAAAAATGGAAACACCTCTGGAAACATGACACCAACAGTTGGATCAACTACGAGGATATCGACCCTCGCATAAACATCTCCTTCGAAGAATGGAACACCTTGCAAAGCAGATGCCTCGCTTGGGATCGTCACAAAACTCGTCTTCTCATGGGACATGATGCCCCGAACGCGCGTGGTCTCAAATGGCACAATGGAAATAGCCTACTCAAAATCCCGAACATCATAGAAACGACTGACCTCCAGATCAGCCTCAACAAGAAGTGGTGCCTGTCTTGGACGCGGCTTCGGTGGGACATGAAATTCATGGGTATCTGGCACCCACTTATAGAGATCAAGAAGTCTGTCCTCTTATGGCAAATTCTTCATCGAGGAATTTGGACTAACCATAAGGCAAGCAAAATTTGTGGGATCCCTCCGTGGTGCAAACGCTGCCACCGTGCAATCGAAGATGTCCCACACATCTTCCTTACTTGCCCCAACTCCTACCGCATCTGGCAGATGGTTGGAGTGAAAATCAGAGTTCAGAAACAGCTTAGTTGGAAACAAGTCCTTTTGGGAGAAGCGATTGGATGCTCTGCGGCTCTCTGGAACGCAATCAGAGGGGAAGTCCTGTGGAAAATTTGGCGGGAGCGATGTGCTCTCAACTTCGGCGACCCCCCCAGGGAGTGGTCGATTGAAAAATCTCTATTCCTCCTTGGCAAAAGGATTGTCAACAGTAAGAAATCCCCCCCCTTCAGACACCATCAAGTCCTCCTTTTGATCAACAACAAGCTCAAACCCAAGTGGGTCCCGCATGAGGGCGACGAGAGGGTGATCAACCTTCTTTGTAATGCAACCTAGGAATCAACCAAGCTTCCCCTGCTTTGTGGGATTTGGGGGGTCCCGTGGGCACTAGTTCCCTTCTTTTGTACCCTTGTTTCTTAATTTAATTCAAGTCCGGGAGAGTAGGCGATTGCCGAACTTCCTTTATATTAAAAAAAAAGTCTCCATAAAGTATGAAATTTGTGTTATTTTCGTTAAACAAATTCACAAATAAATCGTTATTGCATAAACCTTGAACATATAAAAGATTACGAAGGTTGTAGGATTTTCCTTAGTGTGGGCTACTTTGTCTTTAAAGTTGCCTTGCATGATAAGAATTTGCTACTTTGTCTCTGCGTTGTAAGTACTTGGTTTCAATTGTAATGAGTTACAACAAGGCTTTCATATGAGTCAATCAGATTGATTAGGTAGCGTAATGAACATGACTGGAGAATACGTAGCAAAAACATAGAGACCCCAACAGAAGTTCTCTAGATTTTTTAAATACGATCGAAGTTCTAGTATGTGGCTGACCACCCCACTATATATTTTATTAAAGAACATATCCAAAAATCTCTCGCGACTATTTGGCCTTTCACATGGACATTAAGGCTATGGTTCTTGATCATAACCAGAGAAGAGAATTTTCTAGTCTTCTTATCAAATCTTGCATGAAGATATATGGTCGTTTGATAAACCATCACAAAATAAAGGAAGTATTCCTAAGGCTTGTTTATCTTTCACACTCCATATATGTCAATTATCAGGTGGGGAATCCTATTTGTTTAATTTCATTCCCATCACGATCTAATATAAATTATTCATAACAAATGGAAAGTTTTCATAAGTCCTTGTACAGAATGTAGATGAAAAAAGAAAACAAAATCACCTTTTAGCATAAACATTTGTGTAAAAGATGAGGCGAATTGAGCTATATGAGGTGTCACTAGAAATCTAAGTTTCACACAAAATTCAAACCCAAAAAATCACTAGAACTTCGCACACTTATACAACACTAATGAGGTTGAACTTCAAAGAAAAATAACCTTGAAATTAAACTTGAACACGGAATTTCACATGAAACCACCAATTGAAGAATTTTAGGATTTTCAAAGAAATAAGATACAAAATTTTTACAATATCTTAGGATTCTCAGAAAGAGTGTGCCAAATGTTTCCTATACGCCTCCGATGCCATGATAGAAAACTCACTGGAATGCTAATGGATGGAGAATAGTGCAAACACGGCTAGAATTCTAACAAAGGAACCAAGCGTCAAATTTTGGGAGAATTTCAATAGAGTCTCCTTAGAAAAAAGGATGAATGAAAAAACATTGACCAACGAAAGAGCTTATGTAAGAATGTATGTGTTCACACAAATAAGTCTCTCAAGGAGTAAATTCATTCTATGTATAGTTGAAAACCTAAAGTTTGAAAAAAAAAACTTGTTAGAGTGTCCTCTGCAAAATGTGCATATGCAAAATGTACAAAACTCTTAAAATTGTGAGTAGCGACACGTAAACATGCATAGTGAATCACTGAATAACTGAATCCATTGCATATAATAACTTAAAGAAGCCAACTGGCTTATTGAGCACCTATGAACAACTAGCATAGATCGTCTATGGCAGGGCTAGGTGAATCTTCCACCTTCATCACTAAAGAAACTTCAATGCAATCCTCTTTATCAGTGTCAAAGGCTTTATACAAAAGCATAACCACTATATCAAAGATGTGCACATAGTGTGTATGTGTTGAGTATGTAAAACAAAAAGGCACTACAATGCTGAATTTACAGGTCAAAGATTAATCAAAAACATCTCAAGTGTCTATGGACTCCATTCTTTACATTCACAGGTCAAAGATTAATAAAAAACATCTCAAGTGTCTATGGACTCCATTCTTTACATTCAGAAAACTAGCTAAACATTTTGTGTATGCACCCACTACAACTCAAAGACAATTTACACTACCAAGGAGATGCAATCGCAAGTGCCTCTAGCACCAAGATTGATCTTTGCACCAATCTTTCCACCTGTGTAGCCAAAACTCTCCCAAGATTGCACAATAAACTTTGAATTTTCCCTAATTTTGCACCCAAAAAGACTCTCACAAAATCAATGGAGAGAGTGGAAGAGGACACTTTGAAGGCACCAAAATAATGGTAATGTTAAATATCGTAAATCCTACAATCACCAAGAGACTAGGACTTAGTAGTAGGGAACCTACTAGTTAAGTGAACTGTGTGGAGAACCCTACTCGAATTGGTGATCTCCCAAGAAGTACTAGTAATTTCTCCTTCTTGATTGTTGAAATCTTTCCTTCTGTGCAACCAATGACACTGAAGGTGCCTATAGTAACTCTCATGGCAAGGTCTATTCATTGGTCTATTCATTCCTTGTCACGAGAGGTCCTCCCAATATATTGAATGAGAGATGAGAAACAGATTCAGAGTTTGCAATTTATTGAATGCATTATCGAATATCATATTGCTCTAAAGGCATATTAAGAAGTTTCAGAGCTATTAAGAAGTTTCAGAGTGTGTATACTATGAAGACCCCATATCCCACGAAACAATTCCTAGCATTGCTATAGGATACACCCCTTGAAGGCTCGCTAAGGAAAAACTATGCAAAACCGTAAAGTGACCATGACGCCTAGCACAAGTAAGATACATAGCCTCAAGGTCCACTAAGCAAGAACTGGGAAGCGACGACCGTAAAGCTAGGCAAAGTCACTTTTTTCAAGAGGACCCAAAACTGAAGCACGTATTGCATTGTCTGAAGGCACAACTTACTTCATCTGTGCACTAATTTAAGGGAGTTTCCATAACCTATTAGGGGGTAAACTCTCTCCCCAACCTAAGCGGTAAAGATTCCAACTAGCCTAGCCAATGCGTGCAGATGGTAAAGAAGATTTTTAAAATCTAATGAGGGGCCGTAGTTTTTTTTTTTTTTTCAAAAGGAAGCTCAACCGAGGTTTAATCTCCCATGATTTAATTAATAAAAGAACTCAATAATACAGTGAAGCGCCAAAGCACCTATCAGATGCCTCCTATCCCACAAATCAAGGGAATAGTAGCGACAAATCCTAAGTGGGAGCCATACGTAGAAGAACACGATATAAAGAGAGTTACAGAGAAGATCGATGATGTTTTCATCCCCTTCATGGGCCATCCATTTACTTTTAAATTTCATGAATGATATATAAATCTAGTTACAGACTGAATTCTTTCTATAATTCATATACTATAAGCTCATCTCCTCATCCAATCCAAGATAATATATAGTATAAGACCCCACAAAATTAATCTATTTTGGAATCAGATGCATATGAGAGACCGCTTTGGGTAGAAAAAAGCACGAGAGTCATCTATGACTATAGAAAATGAGAATGAGAATATCCAACGGACTAAAACCCCGTTTTAGTGATTTTTGCTATCCTTACAATTAAAAACCATTAAATGTTTTTGACTTTGATTAAGAAAATAAACCCAATTGAATCTGATTAAGTCAAGTACGAAAAAAAAAAGATTAGAGTGAACCACTTAGAGTGAGCGCAAACGACTTCTGATCTCAAGAAGAAGACCCCTTGGCTAGTACGTTCCTTTATTGTTTGCCATTTGTAGAAGATCCTAAGTTAATAAATAAGTACTTAGGAAGCTAAGACACATGTAGAGGTCTTTCTTGTCATGACTTTGAAGGTACCTTCTTGGAGAAGACTTAAATAACTTATTAAATATACTCTCGAGATATCCCATTTTTTATGTAGTTATTAATGCAATATTCTACAACATGAAATAAGTCTCCATCAAGTATGAAATTTGTGTTGTTTTCATAAATAAAATTCACAAATAAATCATTATTGCATAAGCCTTGAACATATAAAACATTACTAAGGTTCTAGGATTTTCCTTAGTGTGGGCTACTTTCTCTTTAAATTTGCCTTGGATGATAAGAATTTGCTACTTTGTCTTTGTGTTGTAAGTACTTGGTTGCAGTTGTAAAGAGTTAGAATAAGGCTTTCATACGAGTCAATCAATTGGTTAAGCAGCCTAATGAACATGGCTACAGAATACGTAAATACTACATAGAAACCCCAATAGAAGTTCTGTTGATTTCTTAAATACAATCGAACTTCTACTATGTGGTTAACCATCCCACTATATATTTTATTAAAGAACATATCCAAAAATCTATGGCGATCATTTGGCCTTTCACATGGACATTAATGGTAATAGTTCTTCATCATAAGCAGAGAAGAGAATCTTCCAGTCTTTTTATCATATCTTGCATGAAGATATGTGGCCATTCGATAAACCATCACAAAATAAAGGAAGTATTATTCCTAACGCTTGTTTATCTTTCACACTCCATATATGTCAATTATTGGGTGGGGGATCCCTATTTGTTCAATTTCATTCCCATCACGATCTAATATAAATTATTCATACCAAATGGAAAGTTTTCGTAAGTTCCTTGTACAGAATGTAGATGAAAAAAGAAAAACACATTTTAGCATAAACATTTGAGTAAAAGGCGAGGCGAATTGAGCTATATGAGGTGTCACTAGAAATCTAAGTTGTAGACTAGAACTTCATAGAATTACACAACACTACTGAACTCCAAAGAAAAATAGCCTTGAAATTAAACTTGAACATGAAAATTTCGCATGAAACCACCAATTGAAGAATTTTGGGATTTTCAAAAAAGAAGGTACAAAGTTTTTACAATATCTTAGGATTCTCAGAAAGATTTTGCCAAATGTTTCCTATACGCCTCCGATGCCATCATGATAGAAAACTCACTGAATTGCTAATGGATCCAGAATAGTGCAGACACCGCTAGGATTTTAAAAAATGATCAATCGTTAAATTTTTGAGAATTTCAATAGAGTCTCCCTAGAAAAATAGATGAATGAAAAACATTGACTAACAAAAGAACTTTATGTGAGAATGTATGTGTTCACACCAATAAGTCCTCAAGGAGTAACTTCATTCTATGTATAGTTGAAAACATAATGTTTGGAAAAAACTTGTTAGAGTGTCCTCTACAAAATGTGCATATGCAAAATGTAAAAAAACTCTTAAAATTGTTAGTAGCGACATGTAAACCCGAATAGTGAATCATTGAATCACTAAACCCATTGCATATAGTAACTTAACTCAAAGATGCCAACTAGGATTATCGAGCACTTATCAACAACTATCATGGATCTCCTATGGCAAGGCTAGGTGAATCTTCCACCTTCATCACTAAAGAGGCCTCAATGCAATCGTCTTTATCAATGTCAAAGGCTTTATACAAAAACATAACCACTATAAAAAGTATCCAACGTTGTGTACATAGTGTGTATGTGCTTAGTATATGAAATAAAAAAGCACTACAAGATTGAATTTATGGCTGAAAGATTAGCCAAAAACATCTCAAGTGTCAATCAACTCTATTCTTTACACTTAGGAAACTAGCATAAACATTTTGTGGATGCTCCCACTGCAACCCAAATTCAATTTACACTACCAAGGAGATGCAATCTCAAGTGCCTCTAGCACCAAGATTGATCTTTGGGCCAATCTTTCCACCTGTGTAGCCAAAACTCTCCCAAAATTGCCTAATAAACTTTGAATTTTCTCTAATTTTGCACCCAAAAAGACTCTCACAAAATCAATGGAGAGAGTGCAAGAGTACAGTTTGAAGGCTCCAAAATAATGGTAATGTTAACTATCATAACTCCTACAATCACCAAGAAACTAGGACTTAGTATTAGGGAAGCTACTAGTTAAGTGAGCTTTGCAGAGAACCCTACTCGAATTGGTGATCTCCCGAGATGTACTAGTAATTTGTCCTTCTTGATTTTTGAAATCCTTCCTTGTGTGCAACCAATGGCACTAAAGATGACTATAGTGATTCTGATGACAAGGTCTATTCATTGGTCACTACCTTTTTCGTAAGCCTTAGAGGAAGCCACTACAAGCCATAAAGTGTTGGGAACCGATGTGGCTCACACGATGTTTTGCACAAACTTGGGAAATACATAACAACTACATAGTACATAGAGACCCCAAAACGAATTCTTTAGATTTTCTAAATACAAGCAAACTTCTAGTCTGTGGATGAGTATGTCAATGTATATTTTATTAAAGAACATAGGCAAAACATTTTGGTGCCCATTTGACCTTTGGCATGGATATTAATGGTAATAGTTCTTGGTCATAAAAATATCAAGGTCCGATATTCAAATCACAGATATTGCATTGAAGAGCATATATCTTTGAGGATGTATTGTCCTCATGACGATAGAAGAGAATCTTCCAATCTTCTAATGAGATCCTGCATGGAACTATTTCCATCACAAAATAAGGGAAGTAGTCCTAAGTCTCGTTTATATTTAACATCCCGTAATTTCCAATTAGTGGGTGCAGAATCTCATATAAATTTTTTATACAGAAGGGAAAGTTTTGAAAAGATCATT
The DNA here is from genome assembly GCA_020310875.1 of Ceratopteris richardii. Taxonomy (NCBI): domain Eukaryota; kingdom Viridiplantae; phylum Streptophyta; class Polypodiopsida; order Polypodiales; family Pteridaceae; genus Ceratopteris; species Ceratopteris richardii. The sequence goes on from CM035436.1 coordinate 83,522,351, forward strand.
CTAGAGTAATGAAATTGAACTTCAAAGAAAAATAACCTTGAACCTAAACTTGAAGATAGAAATTTCGCACGAAACCACCAATTGAAGGATTTTAGGATTTTCAAAAAACAAAGTACCAATTTTTTATAAGATCTTAGGATTGTCAGAAAATGTGTGCCAAATTTTATCTTTACACATCTTTCTTACAGCTCACAGGGGCCTGAAGAAGTTCAAGAATCCACACTTGTTGGAACCGGAAAAAGGGACGTGGAGATGGTGTTAGATATGCACTGAAGTGGAGGAATTCTCGCAAATGTGGAATAGCAGCATGCACAAATAGAAGATAAGAACTTTTTTATATTATTTATAGAAGACATAAGGGCAATCACTTTTTGTATGCAGGGCCAAAGATAAATAAAAACACCGAGTTGAGAAACATTTTATGTTTACTTTTGAAATTTTATCAGATATGCTGGAATAATGTTTTCTTTATTCAATCATAAATATTTCAACATCAATACCCAAAAAAAAAGCTTACAATTCAGTTATGTTTCCAAAATAATGGTTCGTGTTAGCGACACTTTAAATTTAGGATGTTTGAAAATATATAGTTTCAGAAACCTTAATGTGAAATATATCTATAAGGTCTTCTAGAAAGCTAAATAACCACAATATCCTATGCTAGAGTTCCTTACTATACAAAATCATAAAACTTCATACAATCCCATATCCATGTGTAGTCATGTTTCATTAACGATGAACAACAACATCATTTAATGTAAATGACTTTTCTAGCCAACAACAATTATATTAACAAAGGAGAGAGTACAAGATTAAAACTGAGTAGCTACAAAGAACGATAGAGGTGTTATCACCCTTTGCTAGGGGAAACTATTTGGAAGTATTGACGAAATGATTGCTCCTACATCATCTCCATTTGTATCCACATGAGTGCATCTCCATTTTGTATCTAGGAGGCACTACATTTCTATTTTATTTCCATTTTATATTGTATCTCTTTTGTATTTGGGTACCTTTCCGTTTGCTTCTACCATTGTATTCATTCTCCTTTGAGGGGAATTACTCCAAATCTATATAAGCAGGGCCCCTCCCCCCATTTGTACTTGGTGAGAAGCTTGAGGATCCTACTCCATGCTCTTGGCAAGCTCATTTCAAATCCATGTGATTTTACCCATTTCTCGGTCTACTCACTTTGAGTCTCTCACACTCTTTCTTTTGTGAGTACAGTCTTCTTTTCATTATGCTTTGGTGTGTGTACTCTTTACATGGTATCAAAGTGCTAGGTGGAGGTCTTGGTGGTGCATTTGGTAGTCATTTTGGTGGTGGTGGTGCTTGAGTATTGGTGGTTTTGACTTCTCATTGAGAGAAGCCTTTGCCATCAATTTTGCTCTTTAGGCCTTCATTTTGCCCATTTGCCCACCCTCCCACCTTTCACCCCAGAGAGAGAGAGAGAGAGAGAGAGAGAGAGAGAGAGTTGACTCTCTGTACCAGCAAACATCGTCATTGTTCATATCTGCTCAAGCACGAAGGACCACGGGTGTCTACAGTAGAACCACATCGTGCCTTCTCTTAGATAGAAGGAGAGAAAGCAACAGAGCGATAAACAACAAATCAAAAATATTCTCTTCTTCTGCTTCGGGACAAAAGGATCTGACAAGCTCCACCATGGTCTGCAACGTGGAGGAACGGACAAACACAACAGTGGGGTGGGCTTCTGCGATGTTTGGACGGACCACCTGCTTGCCAATGCAGCCCGTGCCACCGAAGATCAGTACTCTACTCTTGACACCCATGTCGGAGTGAACCATTGAACAATTGAAGAACATTCTTATGGCCATCCCTCAGGTCTAGCAGTGGCACAGTGTAAAAATCAAAGATACAAGGAGCGAACTGATCACTGTGTGCCATCTAGAGCGTATGTGGGTAGCACAGCATATGTTCGTAAGTCCTCAAGAAGGTGAACTGAACGTAGCGCAGCAGACATTCCTTCATCCTAATGCAAATGAATTGAGCCTAACCTTTCTGGATCATCACGTGTCATTCACCTTTTGAAGCTCTCTCGAAGTTGCACCTGATGACACGAATTGCTCCTACAGCGCACCAACAGGGATAGCAAAAGGGATACGCGAGAGCCATAGCGCTGCAATTTGCACATTTTTTTTTGTTTATAAAAAAAAGTTCGGCAATGCAGGTAGACTTTAATTAAATAAAAGAAGAATACAAGTGAATAGGACTAGTGCCCTCGGGACCCCTCAACTCCCATAACGCAGGGGCAACACAAACACGTCAAGAAGTCATACCTTTGTGGTAGAGCTTACAAAGATTACATGAAGTTATAGAGGAGGTTGATAAACCTCGCATTCCCATCATGCAGTGTAATAGGTCTCTTTTCTAGTGAAATAATTCATTTTGAACTTTCTGAATTTCATTGTGGAGATAATGTTTAGAATGAATAATTAGGTCATTTTATACATGTAGAAAAAAATTTGGGTTGACAAGTTTCATATTCTTTCTCTAGACCTTATTCGCACCATGTTTTCTAGTTAAATTTTGAAGGTGAAGATGAAAGAATTAGGAAAAATTCTCTGTGAGAGAAAGGTAGAGCAAGTATAGGGGAAGAAAAGTGTCTGAGTGAAATTTTTGTGAATCATGTTTTAAGTACCTCATTAAGGGTCCTACATTTAGTTCATTGTAAGAAAATGCCTTAATTTTACTCTCTAGAATTTTGAAAGTTGCAGGGCTGAAAAGTGGCATTTGGAGGTGGATTTGGACCTCGGACGTCTCTAACACTATTGTGCACATCAAAAAATTGACTAAAAGAGTCTCTCACAAGCTTAAGCTAATTCCTCATTGTTTTTGAGTTACAGGGCTTTTAAAAGTGCTGATTATCTAATTCTATTCCAGCTCGTGATTTTGATGCTCATGTGTCACCATGTCTAAATATGGATATTTTCGGATATGGCTTTTTGGTGTTTTTCTCCTATTTTTGACAGGCATGGTAAAGAAAGAAAGCACACTACGATCACATGGCTTTTTGCGAAAGTTTTGGAGAAGCTCGACTTTTTCTAAATTTGGTGGATCGCACACTTCTTTGGGGAGGGCAGCGATCAAACTCTGATATACGGAGACCTGCGCGTCAAAACAGGGGACACACAAAAATCTGAGAATTACTTTGTGATTGAGAGTGAGAGTGAGTGAGAGTGTGATTGAGAGTGTGAGTGTGAATGCGATTGTGATAGCTCGGGGGTGGTCAGGAGGTAGAGGCTTCATCAAGAAGCTATTGTCCAAAGCTATTGTCCAAAGCTATTGTAACCATTGATTCACATCTAAAATATCAGAATTCTTCCTTCTCTGCATCATATTTATTTCTACTCTTCCGCATCAGATTTTCTCTTACCTTGTGTAATCTCTGTGTTCTCCTCTCCACTGTCATTTTTGAGTGATCAAAAGATTGTGATTGGGGATAGATTGTGATTGAGGAAATGCTACGTGCAAAGCCCACTTGGTTTTAAGTTTATTGTTGACATACTGTAGCTCTTTGTGATGTCTGAAGGGGGGGGGGGTGGTTATAGTTAGTAATTCTTTTGTCGAGAAGGAAAAGGGACTTCTCGATCGAACACTCCTTGGGGTATTGCCAAATTTATGAGCGCATCTTTCCTGCCAAATATTCCAAAGGATCTCTCCCCTGATCGCATTCCAGAATGCTACAGAGCAATCAATCGCCTTACCAATGAGGGCTTGCTTCCAATTGATTTATTCTTGGGGCCCCAAAGAACAACCAAGGACCCTCCATAGTCAAAGGGATTTAAGGCAAGCAAAGAATAGGTGACCAATATCCTCTTTGCTACGACAACATCGCTTGCACCAGGGAGGAATACCACATATCTTGTTAGCTTTTGCATTGGTCCATATTCCACGGTGTACAATTTTCCATAGGAGGAACGACTTATTGTTTTCAATGAGAGGGTGCCAGATAGACATAAATTTCATATCCCATCAAAGTCGTGTCCAGTTGAGATACCATTTCTTGCTGAGACTGATGTGAATGTCATTTCGAGCTTCGACATATGGAAGCTTGGAAAGGCGATTACCATTATACTCAGTAGGTCCAAAGTGTCCTGTCCCATAAGTAGTTTGATTTTAGAGCGGTCCCAAGCATGGCATCTACTCCTCAAAGTCCACCCATCTATTCGTGTCCTGTTTCTAGAGGTGCTTCCATTGTTTGAATCCCTTATTCTAGAGTCTCTTGGCACTTAAGACATTCCAAGGCTCCACGTTTCTCATGCCTTGGATCGGGAACCAAATAGAGTCATTTTGTCTTATACCTGCAGCCCACTTTCAATCTTCACTAATTCTGATGTGAGGTTTGAATCTACTCCAACTCATCCAAAAGGATCTTACCAGGATCAAACCTTTGGGTGAGACCAAAATCGGAGAGAATAAGAGGGTGGGTAATAGTGAGATTGTGAAATTTGGCTTCTACGGCCATAAGAGGGTCAGACCGAATCAAAGAGAATAAGAGGGTGAGGAACATTCTTATGGCCGTAGAAGCCAAATTTCACAATCTCACTATACATCCACATGATAAAATCATAAAAGCTATAACCCAATTTGAAGATTATCAACACAAATTAGCACGAGCGAAGATATGGCTATACGATTTCTCAATAAGCTTCCTAGGTCATATGAAACATGTATAACCACTTTGTATAACAAAGGTCAAGTTCTTACTAGGGAAGAGGTTCATGGGATTTTGCTCCTCTGCGACTCACGAGCAAAGTCAGCTTCCTCCTAAGAAATAGCCATGAAGGCTAAAGAACCCTTCCACAAGGGACATGCTAGTCATAATACTAGCAGCACATGAATGCATGGCTCCAACACTTTGTCGAAGAAATTTAGCTGTAATTTTTGTGGAAAAAACAAGACATTTGGAAAAATTTTGTTATAAGAAGAAGCATACATCAAAGTCATCTGGTTCAAAGAACTCCTCCAAAACATCTCAACCTAGGTCTCACTATTCTAGTGAAGACCTATTCATTTCCATGGAGGCCAATGCCCTTGCAACTTCCAGATCTTCTCGAGAATGGATCTTTGAGAGTGGTGCAACATTGCACACCTGTAAGGATCGGGATTCCTTTCAAGAAATTGAAGACCATACTAAAGAAGTTTACCTAGGCAACAACAAGAGCCTACCCATTGAAGGGAAAGGCAAAGTACAAATCACCAATTCCCAATGGGAGTGCAAATCATTATCAAATGTCTTATTTGTTCCTAACTTGTGCATGAACCTACTATCATTAAGGCCATCACCAATCATGATAAACAAGCATTATTTGATAAAACTTTAGTTAAGGTGATTGATCCTCACACCAAAGACATCATCGCACAAGGTGTAGAAGACAAAGGGCTCTACAAACTCTCTTGTTTTCTATCTAGTCGCTTTCTAGTTTGTGGCATCAATGGTATGGCCAAACTGCATATTTACCAAGGATTTCCTCCTCTTAGATAGTTAAAGGATTGGTCAAGATCGGGCAAGTCAATGATGTCTGCCAAGCTTGCACCCAAGGCAAGCAACATAGGGCTCTAGTCCCAAGGAGGCTTCTACAAGAGCCAGGAACCCTTTCGCCCTCATCCACATGGCCCTTTGTGGGTCACTCTACTTCTTTCTTCTCGTAGATGACCACTCATGCTACATTTGGGTATATTTTAAGGTCCATGTAGAGTGATCCACATAGACCTTAGTGGATCACTCTACTTCTTTCTTCTCGTACATGACCACTCATGCTACATTTGGGTATATTTTTTTAAGTGAGAGGCATACACTTTGTCTAAATTTTGGGAATGGATCAACCAAGTTGAGAATTAAGCATCAAAGATAAGATTCAAGACTATTCGATTCGATGAAGGTGGTGAATTTATCAATCGACTTTGACAACTTCTTAAAACAAAGGGGGATAAAACGACAAATTGTACACTCCATCCCAGAGTGGAGTAGCTGAGAGAAAGATCCAAATGTGATGGAAATGTCAAGAACCATGCTTCACAACAAAGGTTTATCCTACAAGTTTTGGACAGAAGTAGTGCATACTGCTTTGCACATACTCAATCGAGGCTTCACTAGTGCATTGCACAACAAGACACCCTTTGAAACTTACTATGGAAGAAAGCCTAATGTCAGTTACTTCTGAGTATTTGGAAGTGAAGCATTTGTCCATGTACCAAAAGAAGATTGCAATATGTCATAGCCTCAGTCTAAGAAGCATATATTCATTGACTACAATGAACAATCAAAAGCATATAGATTGTACAATCTTGAGAACCACTCCATCACAATTTCCAAAGATGTTATTTTTAATGAAGCTTCAAGTTTCTCAAACAAAGATCCAAATAAAAGCCTCAATCCATGCATCTACACTTGAGAGGGGGACATAGTCTTTTCAAAGCCCATGTCAGAAGCAAGTACTTCACATCAACACATAAGATCACAAAGGCTCATTGAAAAGCAGGAGCAAGAACAAAGTCATCATGTAAATTACGCATTGATGCAGGAGATCCAACAAATTGCAGAGCCTTCAAAATACAAAGAAGCTTAAGGCCAACCTGAGTAAAAAGAAGTTATGCAATACGCACAAATCATCAATTCATTGGAGTTAAGTGGCTCTATGAGGTTAATTACAAATTAGATGGCACATTAGACAAGCACAAATCAAGACTTGTAGCCAAAGGATATAAGCAACAACATGGCATTGACTATGAAGAAACGTTTCCCCCTACTACAAGGTTTACCACCATAAGCATCATTCTAGCACTAAGTGCACATTTCAAGTGGCCCATCTACCAACTAGACATCAAAAGTGCCTTCTTCAATAAAGATCTTGAGGAAGAAGTATATGTTGAACAACATCAAGGCCTCAAGATTAAAGGAAAGGAAGATCAAATCTACAAGCTTCACAAAGCACTTTACAAACTTAAGCAAGCTCCTCGGGCCTTGTATGAAAAGATTCACAAGTTCTTCGAAGATAAAAGATTTCAAAGAAGTAGTGCCGATGCAAGCTTATACATCCATCAGAACGAGTCCTTAGTGGCCATCATCATCCTCTATGTAGATGACTTGATCTTAATAGGATCAACTAAAGAATGCATCCAATTCATCATCACACTGCTTGTCCTTGAGAACTCTATGACACAACTTGGAATACTTCACTAATTCTTGGGTATGTAAGTTTGAAAAATAAAACAAGGCATATTCCTATCATAGAAGAAGTACTGCTTTGATCTTCTTTCCAGATATAACATGGACAAATGTTGCTCAGTATCTACACCACTTGATCCAAACATCAAGCTCACACTCGAGGATTCATCATCAGTTGTGGATGTGCATACTTATTGAAAGCTTGTTGGCTCATTACTCTACCTTGCCAACACTAGACCAGATATTTTCCATGCAGTTGGTATACTCAAACAATTTGCACATCAACCTCGTCAGACTCATTGGAGTGTTGCCCTGGTCATCCTGATTCTTGATGATCTACTTCCGGGTATATATTCTTGCTTGGCTCAAGACCTATCTCTTGGTCAAGTAAGAAGCATCCTACAATTGCTCTATCATCCACCGAGGTCGAGTACTGAATATCCTGCTTCACAGCATGTGAGGCCATCTGGCTTCGACGTATATTATCTGACATTGGTGTTTTGTAGGTTACTCGGACATGCATCCACACTGATAGCCAACCAGCCTTGGCCATCGCCAAGAATCTAGTGTTCCACACTTGGATGAAGCACATCGAGATCTAGTACCATTTCATCCATGAGAAGCTCCTATCTCAGGAGATTAATCTAGAGTAGTGTACCTCTCAAGAGCACCTTGCAAATATGTTCATGAAGGCTCTACCTCTAGTTTTTCTGTAGAACTTGGTGGACCTCTACAACATTCAGCCGCTCCAAAATGGAGTTGTTGAGGAGCTGTTGACGAAATGGTTGCTTCTACCTCACCTCCTTTTTTATCTACATGAGTGAATCTCCATTTTGCATCAAAGAGGCCCAACATTTCTAGTTTATTTCCATTTTATATTGTATCTCTTTTGTATTTGCGTACCTTGCCATTTGCTTCTACCATTGTATTCATTCTCTTTTGAGGGGAATTATCCCACATGAGATGTACTTTGGAGAGCCCGTTTCAAATCTATTTAAGGAGGGCCTCTCCCCCCATTTGTACTTGGTGAGCAGCTTGAGGAGCCTACTCCATGCTCTTGGCAATCTCATTTCTAAGCCATGTGAGTTTACCCATTTCTTGGTCTCTCACACTCTTTCTTTTGTGAGTACACTCTTCTTTTAATTTTGCTTCCGTGCCTGTACTCTCTACAGGAAGAACTAAGAACCTTAATGATTGCTTCATCACTTTCATGCGGGATCCATTTATATTTGAGCTTGAACGATATCTTATTTTGACCTCTAGTGAGCTTATAGAAAACAAAATTGTAATGGGGGATCACACATAGGCTCTTGCATTTTATGTAAGTTCTCCACTTTTGATCTTGAATCCTCCAAAATTTACACATAAGGGAGGATTCACCTAAATCTTCCAAAGCTTTCAAAACCTTCCAAAGCTTTCAAAACCTTCCAAATCCTTTGAAATGACCCTTATTTAAATAAGTTCAATGGAAATACAATTGTGACCATATACCTTGTGCACTAATTGTGCAACCACTATCTGAAAATGCGTTAGCCAAATGTGCACCACATGTACACCTGTTTGCCAATTCAGCATCATGATGGGCTCAAAAATGTCCCACCACTTGATGGGTTCTCTGTCTCGAGGAGCAAAATGGCAAGAAAGAGCCAATATTTGGAAACTCATAGCCACTCAATAGAAGGGCTAAGGATCCACAAAAATGGGGACAGGAAGGGGAATAAGGGGTAGGGTAGGGGAAAGGAAAAATAAGGGTATGGGTAGGGGAGGGGAAGGGAAAGAAGGGGTAAGGGAGGGGAAAGGGAAAAGAAAGGTAGGGGTAGGGGATGGAAAGGGCAAGAAGGGATAAGGGAGGGGGAAGGGAAAACAAGAATAATAACCCTAGAGAGAGAAATATCATCAATGAAAATGATGCACTACAATCATCAGAGAGAAAGGATACAAAAGACTCTGCATGACATCAGCACTCCAAATCTAAAGAGACAAGATCAACAAAAGGTACCTAAAACCCTAGAAGAACAACATGAAGATACATGGATTAAAAAAATATGTTTAAATGGGGAATGATCTAGAGGAGACAAAATAGGATTGTGGTGGGTGAGGCACTAGAACAAGGAAGGAGAGGCATGGTCAAGGAAGCACAGGGGAATTCTCAAGTCAAGGTGTGCTCTAAGAGAGGTGGCATTAGAGAGGGTGCAAGGGATGTAGAAGCAAGAGGAGGGATGATGCAATCTTCTCGAGAGCCATCATTTTGTGTACTTTCTTAAGCTACTCACATATGCTCAAAGAACCATCAAGTTCTTTGGAATATCATTGTCAGTTGTTTGCATCAAAACAAATAGCTTCCACTTTGCAAGGATTGAATAAACCTTCTATTTTGGGAAGCAAAGTTCACAAAAATATGCATAGAGCTCACAACTTGGTATGAATTGCCTAGAGAGGTTTTCAAAAATCTAATTGAAGTGTTTAGATAACCAAAGCAATTTACTTGATAAATTTAGCTTGACCATATACTGAGAAATAAATAAACCAAGTATGGTGGTCACCCCGACTTTTCAGGAGCAAGATGAAATGCAAACACAATTATCTTCAAACTATCATATCTCATGCTTTAGTGATCAAATGATCATGAAGCTTCATATCTAGGTGCTTGATACTCCTATTTAAGAGTTTCAAATGGAACTAAAACATACTTACACACGAAGAAATAGGCAAAACAAGCTCTTTTTACAAATGAATGTATTGTAGAATCATATAGAGAATGACTTATTCAACCTAATGAATTAACATGTGTATGATATTCAACACATGATATTAGGGAACTATTGAGGACTACTCCTTCATGAAGTGAGCACAATGTATGCTTGGGAGCATAGCTCATCTCTCTAGAATAGGTGCAACACACCACGACTAAGAAGAAGGTGTATTTATGCTTAAATTTGAATTTGTATCTAGTGAGTCACTCACCTAAAAGTGATTCTAGACTTTAGGGAAAAATTAATCTTGATTCGCAACTAACAGTTCATGAATTTTTTCTTCCTAAATCTAGGATATTCTTTTTCACATTTAGCTATTACAAATAACCAAAGTAAATATACAAGATTTACTCTGAGAGATTTTAAAAGCATGTGCTCTCATGACCATGTTTGAGTGTGATGACTTATGAGAGTAGTCCATAATCCAATGCCAAGTTTTTAGGCTTGCTATCTGCACCCAGAACTCCCCCTCAAGACTAAGAAGCTTGAATCTACAATCCATCAAGATCTATTTCAATCTTATCATTCATTTGAAACTTTTTTAGTTGACTCCATATAATGCCATTGGCCTCATATCTGCACATTGTTGATGGACACGTATGATAAATGAATCTCTTTTCTTTTAATCTTTCCCCTGACATAATGATAATGCACTCCTATATATTTCATTGTGGCATGATAGATTGGGTTAGCAGCAAGATGTAATGAAATTATGTTATCCCCAAAGATATGAGGATTTCATTTTTTAAGACATAAATTAGAGTGTAGAACCTTAATCAACATGTAAGGAAGGTTGATGATGGCATGATAATTGTGGCTATTTATGTTGATGACTTGTTGGTAGGTGGTGATAATGAAGAGGGCACTTAAGATGTAAATAAACTTCTTATGCAAGAATTTGACATGAAAGATCTTGATGTGTTGATTTACTTTTAGAACTGAGTGCATACATATAGAAATAGGTATATGGCTATTGAAAAGGCAACATGCCTTCAATATACTGTATAAGTATGGTATGTTTGATTTTTATCCAATCTTTATGCAAATAGATTAGAATTTGAAGTTGGATTCTACCCCACATGAAGCATTAGAAAATCCTTCTATGTAAAGAGAATTGTGATATGCAAACAAAGCATATCAAGGTACATTATCACTTTATCAGGGAGAAGGTATTGGTAGGTGATATTGATCTTGTTTATGTGAGGAGGAGTGAGCAGATTGTAGATATTTGCACTAAAGCATGTGGAGTAGAAGACATTTTAAAATATGCATGGATTATTGGACATGACATTGGGCTTGAGGTCCAGTGTTGAGATATCAAGCTAAACACGTGATGATCACGGATGTCATGTACCACTTTTCACTTCTCTGACATATATAATGGTTATGCTGATATATGTCAAGGCACTTTTAGTGAGATTTCCAAAATTTATCTACCGAGATTGATGGCACATTTGTTTCATGACAACTCACTGATTTGTGGACATTAGGGTTTTGTTCATGTACTTATCTTTATATATTGTATTGTTTTTATTGTTATATTAGTTCATTGTACATTCTCCTTATGTAATAAAAGAAATAGAAGATGATTATTCTTACTTGTCTCAATCTTTGTGTGCTCCTCTCTTTGTATGTGAGAATGTAGGGGAGATCCCTTCCTTATCTCCTTCATCTTGACACTATTTACATTCAAATTCTAAATGGAGATCCTTATGGTAAGCAAAGATTGGTTCTTTTCAATATAATTCCTCCTCTTTTCCTCAAAATTTCCATTTTGAAAAGGTTTTTGTCCCTGTGTGGTTTATTATTCAAATGAAATGGCCTTTACTGATCCTTACATCTACAATATTATGATAAAAGTGGATTAGATTGATCCACTTATAAAGGATTGTTATAAATTTACATAGGTAAAGATGTACTAGTCCAAACGACATGATCTCAAGAAGAAGGCTCAATGGGCATCAAATTATGGTTATTTTGAGGTCAAAAGGAGGACCTTCTAAGAAAATAATATATCCATTTTCTTTCTCACTATAATAAGAATTGAAACTCTTGAGTTCCCATCATAAAAGGCTTCATTTTTGGATGTGGAAGAGTTCACTTCGTAGTTGCAAATGGGTGATTGAGGTATTATTAATTACTCGATGGCATGGTGGAACATTAGTTTTACAAGAATAAAAGGGTGTGACATTTACCCCATATGAAAAACCCACTTTTACCTTTATTGGCAATGGAGGACTCCCATCAAACTTCCAAGCACCATCTTCACATTGACCTTATACTTCCTTATGCTCTATCCCAAAAATTCTACATCAAGAGTTCTCAAATGGAAAATGATAGGAATATGCTAATGTCTCGTGAAGCATAGAATGTAGACATTTGGTGTGATTGATGCATTTACCCTCTTCACCCTCAAATTTGGATTCATCCATCTTTCTTCAATCCTAAATGCAAAGCTAGAGGTTTGGCATTCAATAGATAATATCTTTGGAAAGTGTGACAAGGATTCATGGTTAGTTAAGGACATCCAAATCTTTCAAGCCCACCTTGAGCACTTTAAAAAACACTTCAACATAGCTTGGATAAAGAACAATTTAAAACATTACTATCAGAGCTTGAGGTCTACAGAAGCACACAAACAGTACAAGGAAGAAGAAGAACCTTGGATCACAACACATTCTTGAATGTATTACTAAGTTAATGTACACAAGATAAGTGACCCATTAGGGTTATATGCATATATATAAGCAGGGCAATATATATAAGTCAATACAGGCAATGCTCACCCCTAGAATTGGCTCTTGAAAATTAGAACAAACTTAGATATGAAGAAGAAATTGAAAGAAAGAATCTACATATCTATTTTAAAGAATGGTGGGCCCGAAAAGCAGATAAATTGACTAAAAAATGTGTAAACTTTTGAAGAAGGAGTTAAAGGAAGAGGATCCATTCATGATGGACAAAAATGGGATGGAACACACTTTTGTGGAAGACAATATGGAACTTATCATCAACTACTTCACTCAACTATTGGGCATGTCCACCCTAGTCTCTTCTCAAAGACATGATTGCTTGGCTTCCATCTCTAAACCTAGATCAGAAAAAATACTACAATGTTGTTGAACTTTCTCGAGTCCCCCATGTCAAACATTGAGATTTGGGAGGCCATTGATTTGTTATCCAATGGAAAGAGCTCGAGTCTGTATGGTCTCACGAATGAGTTTTGTAAAGTTTTAAGAACATTTTGGTGAACCCACTACACTTATTTTTGTAGGAGGCCCTAGATTTTGGTGCTCTACCTAAATCTCATAATGTAGGTGTGATAAACATAATTCAAAAAAGGGGTACGAAAACAAGATTGAAAATTGACTCTCGATCACGTTTTTGCGAACTGGCTATAAAATGTTTGAGAAAGGTTCTTACTAAGTGTTGTATTGCATGCCAGCTTCAATCTTGGATCTAGGAGGACCAAAAAGGTTTTGTTAAGGGTGGATCCATCCTTGAGGCAGTTATAGATGTGTGGGAAGGTCTTGAATTTGCTAAGGAATCTTCCCAAAATTTTATATTCATCAAGATTGATTTTGATAAAGCTTATGATTGCCTTGAGTGGGATTTCATTCTCCAATCCTTGAAAGATCTATGATGTGGTCCTAAATTTTTCAAGATGATCTCTAGACATGGGAAATGCCACCTCACACATTAATATAAAAAGCCAACTCTCAAAGGCAATAATATTAAAGCACTCCATTAGATAGGGCTGCCACTAGCTCCACTTCTCTTAGCTATTGCCATTGATGGCTTTAGATCCCTTATAGACCATATGGCCCATCTTGGGGAGATCCAAGAATTTTTGCTTCCCCACTGCTAGAACGTGATGCGAGTGAGGATCTTAGCCGATGACATAAATGAATTTTTGCATAGTGACAACAATAATATTGCAACCGTCTTACAATGCCTTAACACGTTCTATATTGCTTCCAATTCAAGAATAAACCACTTAAAGAATACCTTTAAGGTCATTTTTAGGTTACCATCATAATTCTTCATTGAAGGAGGTTGTCAAGATCTTCCTAGTGGACAAATCTTCTGTTAGCTAGGAATTGTGATGGGGTTTGACGTCTCCATGGGGCACAAATGAAATTGACAATTGGTAATGCATTCACTCTTGTGTTGTGATTCAAGCTTTTCTTCTTCTTCCTTGTGCTATTCGTGTGCTTTTGTAGACCTCAAACTCCAGCAATTTGTATTAGACCACGTCATTGCTTCATCTAGGGCATCTTCAAAACCCCTCCATTCATAGTCGTAGAATTGCATAAAAATTGGTGAGAATACTCTAGAAGATTAGGAGTTCAAAACAACTTTATTTTAAGATGTTCAGATTTTATTCTGAGCTTTGTTTGGCCTCCAAATACACTATTACAGTGACTTAGAAAAAAATTTCATCCTTATTCCAAACAAACACACACACACACACACACACACACACACACACATATATATATATATATATATATATATATATATATATATATATATATATATATATATATATATATATATATATATATATATATATATATATATATATATACATATATATATATATATATATATATATATATATACATATATATATATATATACATATACATATACATATATACACACACACACACACACACACACATATATATATATATATATATATATATATATATATATATATATATATATATATATATATATATATATATATATATATATATATATATATATAGAAACATTTTGGCTTGCCAATACAAGCATCTCAAAGTCTGTTATATGTTTAGCAGAGCTCGACAAAGGTGTCTCTGTTCAACTTTTTGAGATGCAATCATTTTTTTTTTTTGCATTAGGGTTACTAGCCATGGTTGAAAGCAATGATATATTTCATATGCTGGTTGTGAGCATAAGTTGGATGGTTCAAATTACCCATTGTGGGCATATATGATGCATCATATGGGTAGAAAAAGGGTTGTGGAATATTGTGTAAGGTGTTGAAAAACATTGTACTTATGCACCTACTGTAGAGCAACTTTGTTGGGATGGCAAATATGCTAAGGCACATGCATTGATAGCTTTGTTTTTCAATCGTGCCATTATCCCTCACATTCACTCTTGCAGAACAACAAAGGATACTTGGGATACACTTAGCACTTTATACCAAGCAAGAAATGAAGCTTGTGTTACTTACTTATGAAAATCTTTAGGGAGTGAGCATATGAATGAAGCAGATTCTAAAGACAACTTTTTGACAAAGATCAAAGATTTGAAGAAGTAGTTGGATTTTGTTGATGAGGTCTTGCTAGATAGTTCACTTATCCAAAGTGTCCTTAATGGTCTTCTAGATTGATATCAAACTTTTGCTTCTAGTCTTTGATTGATGAAGAAAGGCAATCCAAATGCCTTATTATTTGAGGAGTTACTCTTTGTTTTCTTGCAGCATGATTAGTTAAGACAAAACATGTTGATCATGCATTTTGTAGATCAAGATTTCTAAGGTATTTAGAAGGGCAAAGGAAAATGGGGATCATCTACTAGTAAGGAAAGATCTTTTAACGTTGCATAGTCGAAGAACAAAGAGAAAGATGAGAAGAAAACAAAAACGCAGAAATAGTTTTGAAAATATTGGAAGGGAAATGACCATGTCATAAAGAGTTCTCCAAAACTAGCTGCAAAAGAGGCAAAGAAGAAACAAGTTGGAATGGTTGTTGCAGAGGCCTCTTCACCTAAAATAGTGTCTACTAATCTTGTTGAGAATGAAGAATAGGCATTTACTAATCTTTGCATCTATGACCATCTTCTCATGAGTAGTGTATGTATGTAGTAGACTCTAATGTTTGGTACTTTGATAGTGGGACAAAAATCATATTACCTTGCAATGTAGTTTCTTCAAATCACTTGAGCCTATGCCTAGAGGGAATACTACTACATGTGCTAAAAATTCCTCTTATCTTGTAATGGGAGTTGGTAAGATCATCTTGACTACTACTGGTGGTAGTTCTTTCACATTCTAAGATGCTTTGTATGTTCCAAGGATCACGAAAAATCTATTATCAATTTCACCATTAGCTAAGATTCGCTTAGTTGTCAAATTTGTTGATGCAAAATGTATAGCTCATGATCTCTCAAATAGTGATGTTATTATTGCTTTTGGAATTTTATGTCATGGGTTGTATACAGAGGTCTTTGTTCCCACATGTTGAATTACCAATGTTTGTAGCATTTTTGCATGTGGAGCTCATCATGTTTGGAATGTACATCAATTTGAAATTGAAATTGCATTTGTGAATGGTGATTCATGAAGATGTGTACGTATTTCAGCCCTACGTTTTTGTGCAAAAAGGGTATGAAAACAAAGTGTGCGGGCTGAAAAAGACATTATAAGGTTTGAAGCAAGCACCATGTGCTTGGCATGAAAAGATACATGCCTATCTTATTACACATGGTTTTGAAAAGAGTCCAGTTGATACCACCTTATATGAAGCATGTAGATGATGTACTTCAAATCATCGTTGTATATGTTGATGGCATACTACTCACTCATGACAAGCATATTTCTGAATTTAAGGACGATTTGTATGCCTCTTTTGAGATGTCAGATTTGGGGCATTTGCATCATTATTTAGTCATTGTGTTCATGAAATTTGATCGGGGAATAGCTCTATGTCAAAAACAAATATTGACACATTATTGCAATCTTTTGGCATTGACGATTGCAAACCTATTGGCATCTCCTATGGAAGTAGCTTTATGGTAACTGTGTCTTCATGATGCTGCAGATGCATTTGATGTTTTTCTTTATCAAGAGGTTGTTGGATGCTTGATTTACTTATGCATATCTTGGCTTGATATTCAATTTTCTCTCTCATATGAGCAAGTTTATGCATTGCCCAAGTTGCATGAACTTAAGCACATCTTTCGCTATTTGAGTGGTACCCAGATACTTGGATTGTTTTCTGCCAAGAGATGATCCTTACTGCTAGATTTACATGCTTTTTTTTCACTTTGACAAGGCTCGTTGTTCTGACACTCATGTAAAAGAAGCGGTTTTTTCTTGATGCTTGGTAGCTCATAGCATCTTGGTTAAGCAAAAACAGCTTATTGTGGCCAATTCATGTTGTGAAGCTAAGTACAAGGTAGCTTTCATAGTGATTGTTGAGTTTGTGTGGTTTAGATGCCTTTTGGCTGATTTGGGTGTTGGTGAGTCTTCTACCATCACCATCTTCACTGATAATTAGAGCACATTGGTAATTGCAAGGAATCATGTGTTCCATGCTCGCACAAAGCACATTGAGGTGCACTATCACATAGAGGTAAAAATGAATTCCACTCGATTGTATATATTCCTATAAGCCTAATGGCTGACTTATATTTGTATGTTCACTTGGTAATAGATTTAGTGTTGTGTTTTTATCCAAGCTTCTTCTTATTTCTTGTCTTGTTTGTGTGCTTTTGTAGAACTCAAACTCCAACAAGAGGCATGCCCAAGATCAAATGGACTTTTTTCCCAAAAAGATGATGGTGGATTGGGCATTCTTGAGATTGTGGGAATGGTAGATAAGATGGCTGCCAAATGGATGATCAAAGCATGGTGCAACTCGAAAGCTTTGTGGGCTAAATTGATCCATAGAAATAAATATTCTCTAACATTAGTGGGGCTTCTTAGATGGAAGGGAATGGAATGGCTCACTTTGATGTTTTCATTGCGACTAGTGACGTCGAGAGGGTCATAATTTGATCTATTCAATGTGAAAGATTTGGAACAAAATGAAGTTGTATATCAAGGTAAATGAGGATTGGAAGTGGGCACTCGAGATAAGACAAAACGATTCAATCTAGTTTCCTCTAGGGGGAATCAAAGAGATTGACCTAGATGAAAATCAAAGGGAAAAAAGGCTATGGAATAAATTATGAAAACATTTATGCAATCAAGAGAGTTATAATTAGATTAGATTAAGGATATAGGCCCAACAAGGATAGTTGACTAGCAAGAGTGGTGCCTCATGGGACACACAATGTTACCATTAGTATCCATGTGAAAGTCCAAATGGGCCTCAGACACTTTTGTATATGTTCTTCAATAAAATATAGAGTGGCTTGGTCAACCACAGAATGTAAGTTTGATCACATTTTGTAACACCTAAGAAATCTATGTTTGTACTCCTCTTTACTATGTGTTTTTTTTTTGTATTCTATAAGCACTATATGGAGTTTTATGCACGGAATAAAGAGCTTGACTTTCCACTGTGACGGTATTTTTGTGGAGCAGCTAAGAAGGAGAATCCATCGTGGTCCATCACCATTGTAATACTTCACTAGTATCAGAGCATTTGGATGAAAAGGTGCATAGTTATCTTTACACAGGCTTAAGAACATTAATAAGAATATTATTTGTACTTCTTCAAAAAAGAATATCCAGATTTGGGGCTATGTTTTCAACCACACTAGTAATTCTAGGGGTTTCTTGAAAGGTTTTTAGTTGTGATATGGAACCACTACAAGTTTATGCAAGTTTTTGAGCCTAAAGAACAGAGCTCACAAACATTTACAAGTGATGTTGGCTAGTGTTTGGGCTATGAACTCAACCCTTCAATGCCCTTTATTGCGTATATTGAACACATACACACTTGTACGCTTCTATGGATACCGCTTATGTACATCCATGTGGTCATTGATATAGCGATTTTAGTTTTGGCACAAAGCCTTTGATGTTGATAAAAAGGGTCGTTGTGAGGTTTTCTTAATATGGAGATACCCAAATGTCGGGGTCTCTTCAATGATGAAGGTACAAGACTTACCCAGCCTCACCATAGGAGATGTATGCTAGCTGTTCAAAGGTGCTCGATCAGCCTAGTTGGCTTCTTTTGGTTAACAAATTACATGCAATGGAGTCAATGATTCACTATGCATGTCTGTTGGTGCAAATCACAAGCCTACACATTTGGCTTGTAGTTCATACTAATATGAAGCTCCATGGAAAGAATTGCTAAGGAATAATTCATCTTTACCATTTGTAAAAGTCATTTTCTTGACTTGAGAATATTTGTAATCACCTACCAAGAAAACTCGTGAAATTGTTAGTTAGAAAAGTATTTACTTCATTGATGGAATATTTCTTAGAATGAAGGATCACTTTTAGAGAGAGCCAAAAGTAAATTCAAATTCAAATTTGAATGGAACACTTATAAAAAGTCACTTGGGAAAGTCGCGGTGAGCGTAGTCATTTCTCGAGCTCTCCATTACTATTTTGTATGTGTGTAAGGCCTACATTGTAGCCTACACTACTCTCCATCATAAGCTATGATTACCAAGCCTATGATCTTGTACAAAATTTTTCACTAATACATTACATCTACATTGTTCATCTATGGTATCTCTGTTATAGTCATTTCTAATTGTCAACTTGTGCTAGTCATATCACACTCATTTCGCCACCAAATTCACTAATCTATAGCTTGTTGGAATCAGCTCTACGTTATATACATGATGACAAAGCTTGACGCAAATACATTTAGCCAATTTGGAGAAAATCGCGTCGAAGAACTCACTGGTCAAACTCTGCAGATCAGGTCCTAAAAAATCGGGGGTAATGATTAATTTGTTAAATTGATTGCTCTTTGTATAGTTGTTCATTTCAAGTGATTTCACTTTGAATCATTAGCTTACTAAGCTAATTAGATACCTCTAAAAGGAATTTTTCCAATTCCTATTTTACTGGTAGCATTGAGCATTACAAGCAGCAGGTGTATGATAAAAAAATAGAAGGTTTTCATTGACCCTTCTATTTAGAAATATTCTATATTGATTTAATCTTTTCATACATCATTTCCAAAGTACATAGGCACTTTTATGGTGTCATTGGAAAGCTAAGAGGGCCCACATATCAACTCTAAAGTCACAAAGGGTTGGTACTAAGCAAGATTTGGTAGTACCTACTCATCACTTGGAGTGTCCATCCATCTTTCCCAATAGTGGTATCAAAGCAAAGCTAAGGTAAAATGGGAGATGGTTTTCCTTCTTTCATTGATAAATTGGACAGGAACAACTATCAAGCATGGTGTCTAAGGATGAAGACATACTCACAAGGAAGGAGCCTCTATGGATACATCTCAGGAGATGAGGAGATGCCCATATTCAGAAGAAACAGACAACCTACAAGGGAAGAATATGAAAGGCTCAACACATGGTGTGCCAAGGATGCATTAGCAAAGTCTTACTTACTCAACTCAATGTCTTATTTCCTTCTTCCACATATTAGGAACTATAAGACATCCCAAGAGACTTGGGAAGCATTGTCTTCTTATTTCTCTTCCAACACAAGGGCCAAGAGGAATCAATTGTGGATTGAATCCATAACTCAAAGAAAGCAACCTAAGCAAGCTATCTGAGAGTATGTGACCAAAGTGAAAGATGTAGCAGATCACTTGGCAAGCATAGGAGAAGAAACTGAAGAGGAACATATTGTAAGGCAAGTAATCAATGGCATTAAAGCTGATGAAAAATGGGAGAGCTTCACAGCTGCCATGGACTTGTACATGGACATGCACATTCCAAACCTTACCACACTCATGGGGGAACTATTCACCCATGAAGCTAAGATCAACAAGAATGGAGATTCATCAAGAGGTAATAGCTCTTCTGCCCTATACACTGATAAGAATAAGTCTAAAGAGAAAGGTAAGAACAAGAAGGTAGAAGATGAAGGAACTACCTCCCAAGCCAACTATGCAGGGAGAGGTAGATCATCAAGAGGAAGGGGCAGATGAGGTAAGCAAGGTAGGGGAGACCTTATAACTCCTCACCATACAATATTTGTGGTTTATCAAATCGTACTATAGATGAGTGTTTCAAGAACTTCTAGAATCAGAGAGGTAGAGGTTATCAAAGAGGTGGATATACACAATCAAGAGGTAGATGCAATCACCACCAAGGATACAACAACAACTATGCCAACAACTGGATGCAATCACCACCAAGGATACATCAACAACTACAACAACAACAACAACTATAATAGCAACTACCAAGGAGGATACAAATCCAAGAAGGATTACAACAACTAGACAGAGGAGCGAGAAGATTCTCTCCTGATCATGAACATGACTTCAAAACCAGGTATAAATGTTGTTCATCTCTTCTACATTGACTCAGGATGCTCAAACCATGTGGCAAGCAATGTAGCTCTTCTCTCTGACCTTGAGGAACCAAAGGGTAAGCATCAGGTACAAACAGGTGATGACACCAAGCACTTAGTGATTAAAGTTTGAAATGTTAAGACCTCTAATGGGAACAAAAATCTGTTGAGTAGGGTTCTCTATGTACCAAATATTACCAAGAATTTGATGGGTGTTGGAAAAATTGTGGAAAAAGGTTTGTAGGTTAGATTCAACCAATATGGAGCATTTGTGGAGGATCCCAAGCATGGGTTCAAGAGAATTGCCAAAGGAGAAAAGACACGTAGACTACTCACCTTTGAAGTTGAGGATACAAGGAACATTGCACTTTATAGTTATAAGGATGAAACATTATCAGAGCTTGAAATTTGGCATAAAAGATTAGGGCATGTTGGTGAAAGGACTTTGAAACAAATATGTAGAGATCAATGTGTGCTTGGGATACCTAATGTATCCAAGCGACACATGATTTATAAATGTGGTGCTTGTCAGTTTGGAAAGTCTCATAGGTTAGCCTTCTCAAGGAAAGGCTACATGCATGAGGACTACATAGAGCTTTTCCATACAGATGTATGGGGACCAAGCAAGGATCCCTCAATCTCTGGATCAAGGTATTATGTATCTTTCATTGATGATTACAGCAGGTGGACTGTATTGTACTTTATGAAGCACAAAGATGAAGTATTCAGTTGCTTTAAAAAATATCTTGCACTTGTTGAGAATCAAACAAGAAGAAATCTAAAAAACCTAAGGTCAGATGGAGGAGGTGAGTACTTCTCAAGTGATTTTGATGCATTCTTGCAGGATAGAGGAGTCAAGAGAGAAATTACCACAAGGTATACCCTTGAGCAGAATGGGGTAGTAGAAAGAAGAAATACACTGATTGTTGAAACGGCTAGGTCAATGTTAAATGAGAAAAAATTACCTAAGTACTTATGGGCAGAGAGTGTATCTACTACCACTAATCTTGTAAACAGATTGCCATCCAAATTTCTTGATGGGATGACCCCATATGAAGCATGGCATGGTAGAAGACCTTCACTTGATCATTGCAGGATATTTGGATGTGTAGCATATGTGCATATCCCTTCTCAGATAAGAGGTAAGCTAGACCCTAAGGCAGAGAAGTGCATCTTCATTGTATATGATTTAAATCAGAAAGGTTACAGGTTCTACAATCCTTCAAACAAGGGATTCATGGTTAGTAGAGATGTTCTCCTTGATGAAAATGACTCTTGGTTTGATAGTGAATGCAGGAAGATAAAACTACCTTATGACTTGGAAGAGGAGTTTCCAAGCCTCACTAAGGAGGAGCCTACTCAAAATGAAGACACCAATTCAGATGATGAGAACATCATCAACCTTGAAGAATTCAAAGCATGGAAGTCCGAAGGCAAAATCAAGATGAAGAAATTCGAAGATATACGTAAATCTTCCAGCCAAGGAATTAGGAGATCACAAAGGGAGAGCAAGAAGCCAATCACATATGGGTATGACACTTATCTTGTCACTAAGCACTCTGTTTATCTTGAAAAATATTTGTCAATTGAAGAACAAACATCATATGAGGAGGCAAAGAACAAAGCAAAATGAAAGGAAGCTACGGATGAGGAGATTGAAGCACTCAAGGAGAGTGATACTTGGGAACTAGTACCAAAGAAGGATTCTATGAAGGTAATTGGTTCTAGATGGATCTATAAGATAAAAAGAAATTATGATGGATCAATAAGCAGGTACAAAGCTAGGCTTCTGGCTAAGGGTTTTGCACAAACCCAAGGCATTGATTATGAAGAAACCTTCTCACCTGTGGCCAAAATGCCAACCATCAGGGTATTGGTAAGTGTGGTTGCATCAAAGAATTGGAACACGTATTAGTTGGATGTAAAAAATGCATTTCTAAATGGCTAGATTTCAGAGGAGGTGTACATGCCACAACCTCCTAGGTATGAGGACCCAAACAAGGTAACATATGTATGAAAATTGAATAAATCTCTTTATGGATTGAAGCAGGTACCTAGGGCATGGAACCATAAGTTGACCACATACCTTCAAGATCAAGGTTTTGTCATGAGTAAATCAGTTACTTCTTTATTCATCAAGAGAAGTAATTCAGAGGTAATATACCTATGTGTATACGTTGATGTTATCATACTTACAGGTAATGATGCTAATGGCATCAAACAGATCAAGAACCAGATGATGAAGAAGTTCAAAATTAGTGAACTTGGATCACTAAAATAATTTCTTGGACTTGAGTTAGTCTATACTAACTCTAGAATTTACATTACTCAGAGAAAGTATATACATGATATGTTGAAGAAGTTTCATTTGTGCGATGCCAAAATTGCAAGTATTTCAATGGAGGTAAACCTAAAATTAAGTGCTCATGAAGGTCATGTACTTGAGGATATTAGAGGTTATCAAAGCATAGTGGGAAGCTTGAACTATGCTACCTTGACAAGGATAGACATTGCTTATGGAGTAAGTGTGCTAAGTAAGTTTATGCATAAGCCTAGGGCACCTCACTTGGAGGCTGCCAAAAGGATCTTGAAGTACCTTAAGGGTACTCAACATCATGGTTTGTATTTCCGTATACATCAGACTTGGACATTAAAATTTATTCAGATGCAGATTGGGCAAGATGCAAAGATGATAGGAGGAGTACCTCAGGATATCTTTCATTTGTAGGTGACAAGCCAATATCATGGTCTTCAAAGAAGCAACCTACTATTGCTTTATCTTCTACAGAGGTAGAATATAGAGGATTGGCCAATGCTACTCAAGAGGCCATATGGATCAGATTTTTGTATACAGAATTGAGCTTGCATACTACATCTCTAATGATTTTTGGGGATAATACAAGTTCATTACACCTTGCAGCTAATCCTATTTATCATGCTAGAATCAAGCATATAGAGGTCCACTATCATTATGTGACAGAGAAGCTATTAAGAAAAGATATTCAGCTGGCATGTGTCAACTAATATGCAATGTGCAGATTTTTTGACTAGAGCATTAGATGGTACAAAACTTTGTAGGTTTAAAGCAATGATTGGATTGTAGGATATTCATGAAGATTGAAGGTGAAGACCAAGCCTAAATGTTTGGCTTGAGGGGGAGCTGTTGGTGCAAATCAAAAGCCTACACATTTCGCTTGTAGTTCATACTCATATGAAGCTCCATGGAAACAATTTCTAAGGAAGAATTCATCTTTACCGTTTGTAAAAGTCATTTTTTTGACTTGAGAATATTTGTAATCACCTACCAAGAAAACTCGTGGAAATGTTAGTTAGAAAAGTATCTACTTCATTGAGGAAATATTTCCTAGAATGAAGGATCACTTTTAGAGAGAGCCAAAAGTGAATTCAAATTCAACACTTATAAAAAGTCACTTGGAAAAGTCGTGGTGAGCGTAGTCATTTCTCGAGCTCTCCATTACAATTTTGTATGTGTGTAAGGCCTACATTGTAGCCTAGACTATTCTCTATCATAAGGCTATGATTACCAAGCCTATGATATTGTACAACATTGTTCATTAATACATTACATCTACATTGTTCATCTATGATATCTTTGTTATAGTCATTTCTAACTGTCAACTTTGTGCTGGTTATATCTCACTCATTTCTCCCGCAAATTCAATAATCTATAGCTTGTTAGAATACGCTCCAAGTTATCCACATGCTGACAATGTTTGAAGCAAATCCATTCAGCCAATTTGGAGAAAAGTGTATCCAATCACTCAATGGTCAAACTTTGTAGAGGTCCTAAAAAATTGGGGGTAATGATTAATTTGTTAATTGATTGCTCTGTGTATAGTTGATCATTTCAAGTGATTTCACTTGGAATCATTAGCTTACTTAGATACCTCTAAAAGGAATTTTTCCAATTCCTACTGTAGTAGGTAGCACTGAGCATTAACAAGCAGTAGGTGTATGATAAAAAATAGAAGGTTTTCATTGACCCTTCTATTTAGAAATAGTTTGTTTTGATTAAATCTTTTCATACATCATTTCCAAAGTACATAGGCACTTTTATGGTGTCATTAGAAAGTTAAGAGGGCCCACATATCAACTCTGAAGTCACAAAGGGCTGGTACTAAGCAAGATTTGGCAGTATCTACTCATCACTTGGAGTGTCCATCCATCTTTCCCAACAAGGTCTACATGTCAATACTTGTAGTCTTATGAGATTCACACACTAGTCATATGCTCCTTTTGTAGAGGAGACTCTGGCAAATGTTTTCTAGATTTTTTGTATTTGTCAACAATAGATTGGTCCATTTACTCTTTAATACAATTATTGGTGTGAGCACATTTATTCTCACATAATCCTTTTGGTTGGTCATTACTGTTCATTAATCCATTTTTCTAGGGAGATTGTTGAAGTTTCCCAAAAATTTGACACTCGGCCATCCTTTTTGAGCCTTACTGGTGCTTGGACTATTCTTGCTCCATTTTCATTCTAGTGAGTTCTCTATCATCATGGCATTAGAATTCTTAGTCACATCTGGTGGATCTCGGTCTACTGCTAGTGTTCCTAGGAGGAGATATAACTTGTCGGCGAAGACTATTTTGAAACAAAAGTTTTATGGCTCAAAATTTGCTCTTTGGAAGAATCAGATTAAAGATGTGCTAATTTAGAGGAGATAGTGGAAGCCAGTAAATGTAATCCCAAAGAATCTTGTTGATATGGATGTTGATGATTCGCATGAGTTGGATGAAATGGCTAGGTCTACCATTTGGCTGCACCTAGCAGATAATGTTTACTTTATAGTATTGTGCTATGAAAGTGAAGAGGAGATTTGGAAGAAGTTATGAAATACGTATGAAGAAGAAACTACATGAAAAAAGTGTATGTGATGAGAAAATTATATGAAACATTCATATGAAGGACAAGGATAGGATTGTTGCTCATCTAAATGAGTTTGATGCTATATTCTCTCAGTATAAGATCAAAAAATGGAGAGGGATAATGAAATGAAAGAAATCTTGTTGTTATGCATCTTGCCATCATCATGGGATACATTTTGCATAGCTATTAGCAATTGTGCACTTGGTGGTAAACTGGTCTATTATGAAATATGTGGAGCACTCTTGAGTGAAGAGATCTACAGAAAGTGTACAGTTGGCACTGAAAGTTGAGATGCATATAATGTCTGTGATTCTTATCAAGGAAAGAATCAACAACATGGTAGGAGCAAGAACAAGGAAAAGAATGGTCAATGGAATAGTGTAGAAGTAAATCAAGCAGGAGGGATATTGAATGCCATTACTGTCATAAAAAAGGACACATGAAGAAACATAGCTATGCATTAAATAATGCTAAAGGTAAAGGGCAGAATGTTGATGAACATGTTAAACAACTACCTGCACCATCTACTTCGAGTGTAAAGATTGAAGAAATTAATATTGATGTGTTGACACTTGATAATATTGTTCCCATAGAGGCTCTTATTGTTGATTCTCTTTCCCACATGTGGCTGCTAGATTTTGCTGCTTCTTTCCATGTGACAACACATTGAGAATGGTTCTCTAATTATGCAGCAAAGTCTCTTGCTATTGTGAGACTTGATGACTCTTACTAGTGTGATGTTGTGGGGACTAGAGATGTGGTTGTGCAGTTCCTAGATGGTTCAAAATTCACTATGCATAATGTATGCCATGTATCTCAGTCATCACATAGTTTGATGTCAGATAGTCAACTTGATGACCTTGGTTACAAAGTGGTTTTCTATGCTCAGTCAATTTGCATATCAAAGGCAATATGGTTATTGCAAAAGGAAGCAAAATTGTCTCACTTTGTCCCTTTTTTGTATCACAAAAAGAACACTTGTTAGCTATTACTAAACATCTTATGGCTTGTATTTGGCATGGAAGTTTAGGCCACATATTGGGTAGTGGAATGGAAAATATTTCTCATTTTGGCTACTTATGTGTCTTATCTTTTTTTGATTTTTCATTTTGTGAGCATTGTCAATATGGAAAGCAAACTAGCAATGTGCATAAGATGCCCATTGACTCTTTTATTATGATCTCGTCCATTCATATGTGTGTGGTTTTATGCCCACAAGATCATTAGGTGGTTCTCTTTACTTTGTCACTTTCATAAATATTGCTACTAAGAAGTCTAGATATTTTCTATAAAACCCAAGGATGAGGTATTCCCTACCTTCAAAAAATGGTTTGCTTCAATTGAGACTCAAAAAGGACCTAAGCTCAAGGCTTTATGTTTCGATAATGGGGATGAGTATACCTCACATGAATTTAGCCTTTTCCCATTAGATTAAAGAGTTTCATAGAGAGTACAACTCCTTATACCCTATTACAAAATGGCCTAGCTGAAAGGCTAAATAGAACTATTCAAGATATAGTAGTCTCTATGCTGCATCATGCAAGCCTTTCACAAGGCCTTTCGGCAAATTACTATAAACTAAAGCTCACGTGATTAACCTTTCACCTAGTAATGCCAAAGTTTTGAAAGTGGCACAAGAGTTATGGACATGAAAGCCACCATATTATGATCATCTTTGAGTTCTTGGGTGTGAAGCTTTGTTCATATACCCAAGAAGTTTAGATAAGAGCTGGACCCTAAGTCAAGGAAATGCATTTTTCTTGGATATGGTCGAAAAGGCTGATTTGGATATTACTTATGGGATCCTAAAACATGGTCACTGATCACAAGTAGTGATGTCATTTTCAATGATTCTAAGATACAAAAACAATCAATTAAGGAGGTTGAAGTGAGAAGAGTGGTGTCTGACAATACCATTCCTCCAATTAGCATTCATAAAAATGCTACACATAGGGATGTTCAAGAGAATGTCCTATCAAATTAGTCTGCAAATGTTCATGCTTAGCAACCATTCAGACATTTTGCACGTGTCTCACATCCACCTGATAGATATGTTGTAGGTTAGGATTTTTTAATGTTAACAGATGTCTTGAGCCTTCTTGCTAAAAAGAGGCTATGCAAGCAGAAGATCATGTCAAGTGAGAGCATTCCATGAGGATTGAATTGGATTCTATTTAGAAGAATGGTACTTGGGATTTAGTACCTTCACAAAAGGGTAGGAAAGTTTTACCATGTAAATGGGTATCTAAACTGAAATTCTCATCATATAGTGTTTCTCCAAAGTATAAAGCATGACTTGTTGCAAATGGTTGTAAGCAACAACATAGCATTGATTTCGAGGAAATCGTCTCTCTAGTAGTCAATATTGACTACCTTGCGCATGTTGCTTGGATTTGTTGCAATGGAGGACTTAGAGCTAGTCCAAATGGATGTGAAAATTTCTTCCTTACATGGATATCTTATAGATAAGAACTATATGGAACAACCAGAGGGTTATGTAGTTCCTAGCAAAGAAAGTCTACTTTGTAAGACAAGGATCATTGTCTCTACACAAAGAGATGCTTAGATGGAACCTTGGTATTCTTGATACTTTATGTTGATGATATGATGATTGCTAGGAAGTCCTTTTATGTGTTTTCTTTTCTCAAAAAGAAATTGAGTGAGACATTTGATATGAAGATTTTGGGGATGCCAAACATAATCTTGGCATGTGAATTACTCATAAGAAGAGTAAAAGATGCATATAATTTTCTCAAAGTGAGTACATATCCAAAGTACTTCATTTAGGTGCAATATGCAGGGTCAAAGGCATTTGAGTACACCTTTACCCACATATGTGAAATTGGGCAAGGATGATTGCCAAAAATTAGATGAGGAAAAGGAATTTATGACCAAAACCATATCAATCTATTGTTGGTAGTTTCATGTATGCTGACATGTGAACCCAAGTAGAAACTTTCTTGTTCATTGACTTCCTATGGTCATTTCCTACTTTGATAGAAGCTTAGAAATCTGACATAAAGTTATACATCTTAGGAAGACCAAAATCTAAGTTGATAAATGAGTATTTGAAACCTAGAATAAAACCTTTCCAATGATTTTTTGTGTCATCTCTTTTAACATGCTTCACTTTATGGACACCTCTACAATTGGGTAGCATAGTCACCCAATCACACACTTCTTTTTAAAGGAAGTTTGACAATAGCATACTCTCCCAAACCCAATGTCTTTACGGGCACTTCTACAATTGGGAAATATAGTCAACCAATCATACATGTGCATAGAAAGAGGTTTCCATGAGGAATCATGTCTTTTGTTGTAAACCTGACATGAAGTCACATGATTGGAAGGACAACATGAAAAAGAAGGCATTCAAACATTGAGAGAATGTATCCTAAATAGAGAATGATGAAGGTGGAAAACCAAAACTCACAAATTTCACGATTATTTATAGGTAATGAATATAAATCTTGAAGTCTCTTTATTCAACGTATCAAACTTGGCCCAAAAAACATAGAATTTTGCAAAATAAAAAATATTTTGTATCTTGAAATATCTTTTTCTCTAGAAATTTTTAATATTTGCATTGTGTATTGTGCAACAATAATAATATTTTTCATATGAAAAAAAAATATCACACTGAAAGCAAGACATTTTGTCACATTGGTGGCGCTTTTAAAGCATTTCTTCAAAAAGGAACTCTTTCTCGATATGATTAAAAGAGATAGGAATGTTATGTTTGTTTACATGTCAAAACACACTATTTGCTGGTTTCCTTATTACATCATTATCTAACAGTCTCTTTTTAGCCATTTTTTTGTCCTAATTAAATGTAAATGGATCCCTCAAGAAGCTGATCATGCCATCATTAAGCTTCTTATTTCTTCCTAGCAGTTTCCCTTGGAAAAGGGTGATATGGCATGTGACCTTATTTGCAGCTTATTTGTATCTCCTTCTTTTCTCTTGCAGTCTCTCGTTTGTTGTATAATTGTAGTTGTCTTCAAAAATGAATCAATTTGATATTAAACGATATTATTGTTCATGCTTAACATGGATATGGGATTGTTTGAAACTAATATGTTTGTATAATAAGGAACCCTAGCATGGGATATATATGGTTATTTGGCTTTCTAAAAGAGCGTATAGATATATTTCAATTAGAATTTTTGAAACTAACTATTTCTAAACATCCTAAATTTAAACTGTCTTTAGCACCAACCACTATGTTGGAAACGTAGTTGAATTGTAGGGTGTTCTGTGGTATCGATGTGTAAATATTTATGATTGAAATGAAAAAGCCATTATTTTCTTTAATTCTATACCTTGAAAAATCTAAAAAGAGAACATGAAATGTTTCTCATTTGTTATGAATCAGTGTTTTTATTTATCTTTGCAGCTCCATACAAAGACTAACTGCCCTTATGTCTAATATTAAAAAGTTCCTATCTTCTATTTGTGCATGTTACTCCACATTTGAAAGAATTCCTCGACTTCAGTGCATATCTAACACCATCTCCACGTCCTTTTTGTGACTCCAAAATGTTATAAGTGATAAATTTGAAAGTGTGGATTGCTGACCTTCTTCAAGCCGTTTCTTTCTTCTACTTTATCGTTTTCAGAGTGGAATCAAGTGCAACATTCATGAAAACTACTATGAACATTCATTCAACTTCGTAATGAAACTCTCTAACACACCTCTATGTCATGATGTGTTTTGTGTTTTTTGAAAACTTCAACATCTCTTCATGCACTCTTTTATGAATTATGGAATGTGTTGAACAAGTAATTATTGGAGTGTTAATTTATTAATGTATTAATGTGTTTTGGTGTTTTTGATATAGCAGCTGAAGGTTCATGAGCAGCATACAAAGCCGTGAAAGGACGGACATCAATAATCCGAATTATAATTTATTTAGTTTGTAAATAAACCCGCATAGAAGGTTCTATTGTTAGAAATAGTTAGAAAAATAGTGGTTAGAATAAGGGTCATTGTAGACTCTGATTTCGGTTATTGAAAGCAAAGGTTTTCTGTAAAAGTTATCAACTTTTAGTTTCATGCTTTCTTTTCAAAGCGGCTCTCATGTAACCACTCTTTTCAACGTAATCAAAAACTCCTATAAATACATGCACTCTATGGAGTATCAAAACAGAGTGCATGGGGGGAGATTGCACCCAATATTGCATTTTGTCTTGTCTTCTTATATATCTATTTTTCTATGTGTTTTCTGTATCTGTAACCTCTGTGAGCGTGTGAGCAAGATCTTGCTCATGTGCCCACAGAGGTTACGGGTTCTGAAAACACACTAAAAAATAGACATGACAAGAGACAAGACGGAATGTAGTATGGGGTGCAATCTCCCCCAATGCACTCTATTCCGATAGTCCTTAGAATGCATGTATTTATAGGAAATTTTGATTACGTCAAAAAGAGTGGTTACATGAGAGGGGCTTTGAAAAGCAAGCGAGAAACTAAAAGTTGGTAACTTTTCTAAAATGCCTTTGCTTTCAATAACCAAAATCGCAATCTACAATGACCTTTAATATAACCACTATTTTTCTAACTATTTCTAACTATAGAACCTTCTATGTGGGTTTATTTACAAACTAAATACATTATTATTCGGATTATTGATGTCTGCCCTAAAGTCGGATTATTGATGTCCGCCCTTTCACGCCTTTCACGCTCCTCATGAACCTTCAGTTGCTATATCAAAAACATCAAAAACACATTAATACATTAATAATTTAACACTCCAACTATGCATTGTTCAACATATTCCATAAGTTATAACATGCCCCTCAGTTGAAAAAGCATCTCACCTTAGTTGATAAAATAATAAACATGGATGGCCAGTCACATGTTTCATCACTGAATGAAAAATAAGCATGTTCCATGTAAAAAAAACACATGCATGGAAATGTTCATGGAGGTGTTACATTAATGTGTTTGTGTATGATATGAAAAAATTAAGTGGTCATAATGGGGTAATTGTGTTTTATGTATCCATTGACATTCTTCAATAGAAAGAGTTTTGTAGTTAACTAAATATTGATGATATGAGTACCTGTGCATGTAGTAGTGACATCCTAGCAGGGTACATCAGGGTACATCCAAACAGGGTACATTTCCTGAGGGTACGTCCTGAGAGGGAAGCACTCAATTGAGGATCCAAGATACTTGCATGGGTGAGAATTAGTTTCAAGACACCGAGGTTGAGAGCAAGGAAAGTCCATAGCAAGGAGGGTTTTGTTCTCTTCATACTCATGGACCCTAGACTATGGCAGCACCACATAGATAATCTTAATAATTTAACACCTCCATGAACATTTCCATGCATGTGTTTTTACATGGAACATGTTTTTTTTTTGTTCAGTGATGAAACATGTGATTGGATATCCATGTTTATTATTTTATCAACTGAGTTCGGTTGCTTTTTCAACTGAGGGGCATGTTATGAATTATAGGAATATGTTGAACAAGTAATTATTGGCATTAATTTATTAATGTATTAATGCGTTTTGATGTTTTTGATATAGCAGCTAAAGGTTCGTGAGGAGCGTACAAAGGCGGGGGAGGGCAGACATCAATAATCCGAATTATAATTTATTTAGTTTGTAAATAAACCCACATAGAAGGTTCTATTATTAGAAACAGTTAGAAAAATGGTGGTTAGAATAAGGGTCATTGTAGACCACGATTTTGGTTATTGAAAGCAAAGGTTTTTTGTAAAAGTTACCAACTTTTGGTTTCACGCTTGCTTTTTGAAGCCTCTCTCATGTAACCACTCTTTTCGACGTAATCAAAAATTCGTATAAATACATGCACTATGTGGACTATCGAAACAGAGTGCATGGGGGAGATTGCACCCAATACTGTGTTCTGCCTCACCTCCTTACATATCTATTTTTCTATGTGTTTTTTGCATATGTAACCTTTGTGTGCACGTCAGCAAGATCCTAACAACACACTCTAGCCAAAGGCGGTTTTCTCATGAACATACCCTCGTGATCTTTAAGAAAGATGTGTATAGATACAAATTGGCCCACATTTTTTGACAATCCTAAGGTCTTCTAACAATCATGTACTTTGCTTCTTGAAAATCCTTCAATCCTTCAATTGGTGGTTCTACGCAAAATTTCTATCTTCAAGTTTAAGTTCAAAGTTATTTTTCTTTTAAGTTGAATTTCAATTGTGTGAAACTCTACTAAATTTTTGAGTTTGCATTTTTTCGACAAATTATATTTCAAGTGAAGCTTCGTATAGCTGAATTTGCCTCATCTTTTACAAAAATGTTTATGGTAAAAGGTGATTTTTTTCTCTTTTGTCAACCACATTCTCTAGAAAGGACTTATGAAAACTTTCCATTTTTTTTATGAATAATTTATATGAGATCAAGATGCGAATGATGTTGAACCAATAGGTTTTCTCTATCCAATAATTGAAATATATGGAATGTGAAAGATAAACGAGCCTCACGACTATTTTATGTATCCAATAATTGAAATATATGGAATGTGAAAGATAAACGAGCCTCACGACTATTTTATTTACATTGTGGTGATTTATCTAATGGCCACATATCTTCATGCAAGATTTAATAAGAAGATAAGAAGATTCTCTTCTATCGTTATGACGACAATACATCCTCAAAGATATATGCTCTTTAAGGTAATATATATGATTTGAATATTAGAACTCAATATTTTAATGACCATAACTCTTACCATTAGTGTCCATGTGAAATGTCAAATGACCGTCAAACACTTTTGTATATGTTCTTTAATAAAACATATAGTAGCATGGTCATCCGCAGACAAGAATTTCAATCACGCTTAGAAAATCTAGGGAATCTATGTTCATGTCTCTATGTATTGTGTGGTTGTTATGTATTTTCTAGGTTTATGCAGAGTGTCATGCGAGCCACATCAATTTCCAAACCTTTATAGCTTCCTCAAAGGCTTACAACTGAGACAAAGACCAAGACATAGGCCTTTTCATACACCTTGTCATATACCTTGTCATCCAAGTCACCAAGAACGTATTCTACATTCAAGGATGAGAAAGTACTAATACTTTTGAGGAAATCACCCATTCCAGTAGTGTTCACTCCAAGGCTCACTTAAGTGGCACATTTCCATACCACTAAGATCTAGTTGCTTGGTGATTGTATAAGCGAACATACTTACAATTAACATTATTTTGGAGCTTTCAAAGTGTCTTCTTGGACTCTCTCATTTGATTTTCAGAGAGTTTCTTTGGGTGCAAAATTAGGAAAATTTCGAAGTTGATTTTTCAATTTTGGGAGTTTCACTTGGACAGGTGGAACAATTATTCCAAAGATCAATATTGGTTCTAGAGACACTTGAGATTGCATCTCCTTCACAATGTACATTCAACTCTATCATTGATTTGTAAGCTCTTGGTTCTTCTTGGAGGCTTCTTGAAAGGCTTTTAGTTGTAGTGGGAGTGGCCACTACAAGTTTATGCTAGTTTTTTGGCTACTTGTAGGTGTTTTTGGCTAGTCTTTGGGCTGTAAATTCAACCTTTTAATGCCATTTTATGTCATATGCTGAGCACATACACACTTTATACACTTCTATGAATACCGCTTATGTATGCCCATGTAGTCATTGATATAGTGGTTATGATTTTGCATAAAGCCTTGATGCTGATAAAGAGGTTCATCCTGAGTCTTGCATAACTTGGAGACACCCATATGTTGGGGTCTCTTTGGTGATGGAGTTCAAAGACTTACCCAACCTCACCATAGGAGATTTATGCTATTTGTCCATAAGTGCTCCATAAGCCTAGTTGTCTTCTCTCAATTAAGCTTTCATATGCATTGAATTTTATGATTCATTGTGTAGGTTTATGTGTTAGTAATCATAGTTTTATGAGTTTCTTACACTGCTTATATGCTTCGTTTGCAAAGAACACTCTGACAATCATTTTCTAGCCTTATACTTTCAACTATATAGTGAATGCCTTTAATCCTTTCAAAACTTCTTGATGTGATCAAATACATTCTCACACACTCTCTTTGGTTTGTCATTATTGTTCATTGATCCATTTTTCTTGGGAGATTCTATCAAAATTGTCTTACAATTTGGTAATTGGTCACTTTCTTAAGCATTACTTTTGTTTTGACTATTCTAACTCCATTATTATTCTAACCAATTCTCTATCATGGCATTTGAGGTTTCTTGCACATTTAGTGAATCAAGGTCTAGTGCCAATGTTCCCAAGAGGACCTATAACTTGAAGGTGAGTTAAAAAAAATTGATGACACATTTTCTTCTCTATGGAAGAATGAGATTACAGATGCACTGATTGAAAGGAGGTAATGGAAGCAAGTAAATGGAATCTCAGAGAAGCTTGGTGATATGGATGGTGATGATTGGGATGATTTAGATGAAATGGATAGTTCTACAATTTCATTGCACCTAGTAGATAATTTATGATTTACAATATTAGAGAATGAAAATGCAAGGGAGATTTGGAAGACGTTATGCAACACTTATGAAAATGAAACCACATCATATAAGTGTAGAAAGTCTGTGGTTGGAACCCAAAGTGGAGATGTAGATAGTGGTCATGACTCTTACCAAGGGAAGAATCAAAAAAGTGATAGGATCAAGAAGAAAGAAAAGAGTGGTCAAACGAATAAGCATATAATTAAATGAAGGAAGAAGGAACTAGTTCCATTTTCATAAAACATGAAATATGAAGAAAGATGGTAATGTGTTAAAGAATGTTAAAGGTAAAGGCCAATAAGTTGATGGGCTTACCTACACCATCTATTTCAACTATGAAGAGAAAAGAAATTAATGATATTTCTGATGATACTTATGTGTTGACACTTGACATTATTATGCCTAGTGAGGCACTTATGGCTGACTCTATTTCCCCCACATAAATCCTAGATTTTGGTGCTTCTTTTCATGTGACATGAGAGAATGGTTCTCTACTAATGCAACAAATTCTCTTGGTACCATAAAAGGTCTATTCAATAAAAATGGGAATTAATCATGATTCTGAGATAAATCTGTGTTTCCAAATTTTTTTCTTTTTGAGTCATTTCACACATAAAACATGGTATTATCTCCCGATTGGATAATTAAATTGACACTTTAACATTAAGCCTATTTGTATTATAGGTGGAGTACCAAGGCTAGGCTAAAAAGTTAGCATAGTAATTATTATCAATGGGACCTGATAAATTCCCAAATTTCATGAATCTGCCTTATAAGGCTTAGTGACTCCTACCAGTGTAATGTTGTTGGGACTAGAGATTTGGTTGTACAGTTCACTAATGGTTCAATATTTACTATGCATAATGTACACCATGTGCTTGAGTTATCATGTAATTTGATGTGATTTGATCAACTTGAAGAACTTAGTTAAAAAGTGGTTTTTTGTGCTCATTCCTTTCATATATCAAACAAAAATATGGTTATTGTAAACGGAAGCAAATTTAGGTCACTTTATCCTCTATTTGTATAAAAGAAAGAACATTGATTAGCTATTACTAAAAATCCTATGGCTTGTCTATAGCATGGCTATCTAGGCCATATATCACGTAGACGAATGAAAAATATTTCTCATTCTGGCTACTTACATATATTAACTTTCTCTAATTTTTTCTTTTGCGAGCATTGTCATTATTGAAAGCAAACTAGGAATGTGCATAAAATGCTCATTGACTTTTTAACTAAGCCTTTAAATACAGATGCATGTAGTCCTATGCCCATAAGGCCATCATGTGGTTCTCTTTAATGTTTTAGTTTCATAGGTGATGCTACTCAAAAATTCTAAATATATCCTATCAAGTTGAAGGATGCGTTATTCCTTACCTTCAAAAAATGTCTTGCCTTGGTTGAGACTAAAAAAGGAACAAAGCTCAAGGCTTAAAGTTTGGATAATGTAACCAAGTATATCTCACATAAATTTTGACTTCCTTGTCATTATAGAGGAATTCATATAAAGTTTATAGCTCCTTGTACCCCTATAAAAATGGTTTAATTGAGAGGATGAATAGAACTATTCAAGATAGAGTAGTTTCTATGTTGCATCATGCAAACCCATCAGAAGGCTTTTGGGCAAAAGCAGTGTTCATTGTAGTTCATGTGACTAACCTTTCACCTAGTACTGCCAAAAGTATAAAAGTGGCACAAGAGTTATGGATAGGGAAGCCACCATATTATGATCAAGTTCAATTTTGTGGATGTGAATTTTATGTTCATACATCAAAGAACCTTAGACAAAAGGAGGACTCTAAGTTAAAGAACTGCATTTTTCTTGGACATGGTGGAGACAATCAATTTTCATATAGCTTATGGAATCATGAAACATGGTCAATGACCAATAGTGATTTAATTTTCAATGAGTCTAAGATGCATAAACAACCCATCAAGGAGGTTGAAGTGAGAAGAGTGTTATTTGACGATATTAGTCCTCTATTTAACATGCATAACATGTTGGAAACAATATCAAGATAAGCACAAAACTCTAAAAACTAGAAGAATATGATGAGTATTCTTTGAGAGTTAATCAGAATTAGAGTTTGCTATCAAACAATTCTAAATTATTCATATTCTCCATATTCTCTCTCTCTCTCACACACACACACTCTTCATAACTCTTAGGCACTTTGCAGACAATTTCTTGTATCTAGTTCCTATTTCTCCATAATTCAAATCTTGTCACTTTGTATCATATTCACACATTATAATTTGACATTAGAATATAAGACAGTGTAGGTGAGCATCCTAGCTTACTATGCACTTTGAAAGATTCTATCTAATCTCTCTCTCTCTCTATCTCTCACTCATCTTCTTTTTGAGTATTAAGGTGTCTATACTAAGGTTCATGTGTTTGAAGATCATGTAAACTTATTATTTATTGCTATCGAGGGCCTCAATAACAATTAATCATAGGTTTAGATAATCTTCCAACATATCAATGCCTTTGTAGGGATGTTTAGGGGAATATTCAATCATATTGGTCTGCAAACTTTCATGTTTAGAAACCATTGAGACATTTTGCACATGTCTTATATCCACCTAGTACATATGTTCCGAGTTTGGATTTTGTTATGTTTACAAATGGTACATTATGCATGTTTCTTGGATTACTTGCAATGGAGGACTTAGAATTGTTCCAAATGGGTGTGAAAATTTCTTTCTTGCATAGATATCTTACACAAGAGATCTATATGGAACAACCAAAGGGTTATGCAATTCCTAGAAAAGACCGTCTAGTTTGCAAGCTGAAGAAAATCTTATATGGGCTTAAATATTCCCCTAGTCAATGGTACTGAAATTATCATGTTTTATATCTCAAGGCTAATCTTGAAGCAACAAGGATGTTTTTCTCTACATGAAAAGATGCATAGGTGGCAACTTCATATGCTTGACTACTTTATGTCCATGATATTGTGATTTCTCAAAAGTCCTTTGATGACTTAGCATTGCTCAAGCAAAAGTTGAGTGAGTCATTTGATATGAAGGATTTGCGGGATGCCAAGGATATTCTTGTCAAGCACATTACTTGTGATAAGAGTAATAGATGCACATCTTTGTCTAAAAAAGAGTGCATATCCAAACTACTTCATAAGCTCAATATGCAGGGTAGAAAGGCATTGAGTACACCTTTACCTACATATGTGAAGTTGAGCAAGGATGATTTCCCCAAACTAGATGAAGAAAAGGAACTCATGACCGAGATTCCTTATTAGTCTATTATTGGCAGTCTCATGTATGTTATCGTAGCTAGAAAATAAGACATTGCATTTGTAGTGGGACTTGTGAGAAGATATATGCTTATTTCCTTCAAGAAGCATTGGGAAGCGGTTAAGATGATTTTGAGATATCCAAGTGGCACCAAGGACAAGTTTCTATGATTAGTTAGAGGAGAGGCATGTACTATTGGTTACACATATTCTGATTATGTTGGTTGTGTAGCCAATCAAAAGTCTACATCAAGGTATATTTGAGGTGCCATCTCTTGGAGATCTCCTCTTCAAGAATTTACAATTGCTTCGACTACAAAAGTGGAGTATTATGTGGCTAGTGAGGCATGTAAGGAAGCATTATGGCTTTCACATCTTCCTTGTGATATGGGTCTACTTCAAGATGTACCTTCTTTGATTTGTGATAGTCGCAATGCCATTGCTCTGGCTAAGAATCCGGTCTATCATGAACCATTGAGGTGAGGTATCAGTTCATTAGAGAATACTTAGGCACTGAGAGCATTATTATGAAAAGGTTCATACCCAAGTTAATTTTGCAAATTACTTGTACATTGTGTAACAACACCCATCAAGTGGGAGATATCTTTGTATACTTACACTGACCTTTGTCATTATTTTTTTTTCTCCCATAGTTCCCTATGGAAATATTGGGCTTATTTAGTGGGAGATTGTTGCCCATGTGAAAGGAAAACCGCGATCAGACACTTTTTTATATGTTCTTTATAAAACACATAGTGGCATGGTCAACCACTCAATTTCTTATATGTTCTTTAATAAAACACATAGTGGCATGGTCAACCACTCACTCTAAGTTCGAACACATTTTTATAAACTTAGGGAATTCGTGTTCAAAACTCTATGTATTGTGTAGTTGCTACATATGTTGCAAGTTTGTGTGGAATATTGTGCGTATTGCCTAGAGCTCCATTTTCGACTATGATCGTATGTTTGTGAAGCTCTTGCAATGGAAAATCTACCGTGGTGCATTTCCATCACACCTTTTCAAGAACCTTGATCAATTTGAAGGTCATGAGTGATGAATCGCTTTTTGTGGTGAAAAGTTTTTCAAAAAAGTCATGTAAATTGGGTTATTTAATCAACTCATTTAGAATGTTGTAGCTCTTTACAACTGCAACCAAGTACTTACATGTGAAGCAGTATAGCATTTACTTCTTCTTCACAACTCCTATCTCACGTATCACAAGTCTTTTTACAACTTTGAGTTCTTCACGACTCCTATCTCGACTATCACAAGCCTTTTTACAATTCTGAATTCTTCTTTTTCTAGGTTTACAACTCTGAGTTCTTCTTTTTACAACTCTGAGTTCTTCTTTCTAGGTTTTCTAAGATTTTTTTCTAAGAACCACAAAATCTTTATCTTAGAAAATAACAAGCTTAGAACTAAGTGGCTCGTGCAGGAAGTGGATGAAAAGATAATAAAATTCTTTTTTATCTTTGTTTTAATCTTCTTGTAACTCTCATTTTAATTTAAAGAATTCCTATTTGAAACTATCGAATTCCGGAAGTTGAAGTATAAAAGCAAAAGGAAAACTTCAAAAGTGCAACTCTTTAGAACAAGAAGAACATTATCTCTGGTTCTAATAAGTCTACGAAGAATTTCAAACGCAATTTCCATGGAAAAAATAATCATAAGAAGTTTTGATATAAAGGAAGAACAAAGGTTGAAATTCTAGTGATTCTAGAGTTGATAATGTCTAACAAAGAGTTGTTTGTTCGAGGACGTCTTAGAGATGTGCCTTTGACAATGACACGATCTTCTAAAATTTTCAAGAATATAAACTCAGAATATACATTATAAATAAGAAAATTCTTCTCATTCAAGGAAAATTTAAAGTGAAAGTAGCCCACGCTGAGGAAAATCCTAGAACCTTTGTTATGTTTTATATGTTCAAGGTTTATGCAATAATAATTCATTTGTGAATTATATTAAAGAAAACAACACATATTACATACTTGATGGAGACTTATTTCATGTTGTAGAATATGGCATTAACAAATTCATTAAAATAGGATATCCAAAAGATATATTTTAATAAGTTATTTGAGCCTTCTCCAAGATGGTACTTTCAAAGTCATGACACGAGAGACCTATACATATGTCTTAGCGTCCTAAGTAATTATTTGTTAACTTAGATCATTCTCTAATTAGATTTATACATCGTTCATGAAATTTATCGGGACAATTAGTAATCTGGTTGAGGTCACCTAAAACAGATCAATTTTTCACATGACATATAAGTAGAAGATATAATAGTGGTGGACCTTCTAGTAGCTTATCAGCTTCTTTCTAAAAGGTTTATGAGCCTCTAAGCTTGTAAGAAAATGATTCAGAATGAATGAAATGAATTCAAATTAATTCCATCTTTCTAATTTATGTGTCTTATCTCTTCATGTCTTATATGGAAATGAACTTTTAGAAGAATATGTGTAGATATCTACATGTCTTATATGTAAGAATATGTTGAGATATCATCGTCTGTCAATGGTCGTGCTCCATGAATAGGATATTCTGTCACACAGTACTTCAGGTTATGTTCTATAATCGGATCAATTTGATGCAAGCCCTTCAATCAGCATTAAACTTAGTTGAAACTTAGTTGAAAGGTGGTGATGAAATCCATACAGCACTCAGCATACCCCCAATCGAACTATGATCATTCAATAACTCAACGATAGGCTGAAGTACAAACCAGGCTGCTTAACTGGATGCGCAAGAAGATATGGATTTATATAACATTGTTTCGTATATGATCTCATAGATAATTTTTCGGGAAACTCTCTCTCGATTATGACTTCTCTAGCGTAGCTAAACTCATAACTGCCACCCGACAAGTAGAATTGACCATGAGAAGTGGTGTTTTTTGAGGTGTAGAGTTTTCTCCTCGGAGATCTTGAAGCCGCGCCTCCATCTTGATCATACAAGAGATGGTGTTTTGGTTGGTCAAGAATCAGATGGCAGTTTAAGTTTCCGGACATCCGGCACCCTCTCATTGAGATCAAAAAATATGTTCTTATGTGGTGAATTCTTCATCGAGGAATCTCGACCAATGCCAAAGCTCAAAAAAAATTCTCGAGCACCCCATTGGTATAAGTGTTGCTATAGGGCTAAAGAAGACATTGACCACCTCTTCTTCTCTTGCCTCAAGAGCCTCTCAATTTAACAAGATCTTTTTAGGGTTTTGAAGCTCAAAAATCATTTCAATTGGAAACAAACGATGTTGAGAGAAGCGATTGGCTGCTATGTTGCGTTGAGGAATATCAACAAAGGGGACATTATGTGGAAGATATGAAAAAAATTATGTGAACCTAATTTTGGCGAAGCTCCAAAAGAAGAATGGTCGATTATTAAGTCCCTTGCCATGCTTCGTAAAGGAATATGTAATTATGAGAAATTCTCTCCCTTCAAACACCATAGGATTCATCTTGGAAAATAACAAGGTAAAAAGTAAATGGATGGCCCATGAAAGGAATGAAAACATTATTGAACTTCCCCATAACTTGATCTATATTCGTGTTCTTCCCTCTGCAGCTCGCTCTTAGACTTTGTCGCTACTATTCTTGTTCCAATCCTTCTCCTACTTTGCAGGATACAGGGAATCCCATGGGTGTTTTCTCCCTTCAATGTATTGTTGAGTTCTTTTATTAATTAAAGCATGGGAGACTACCCCTCGGTTGAACTTATAGCCCCTCAATAGATCTCAAAAACCGTCTTTATCATCCCCATGCATTGGTTGGGCTAGTTGGGCTCATTGCTACTTAGGTTGGGGTGAGATTTAACCCTTCGGATAGGTTGTGGACACTCCCTTACATTATTGGAG
The DNA here is from genome assembly GCA_020310875.1 of Ceratopteris richardii. NCBI lineage: Eukaryota > Viridiplantae > Streptophyta > Polypodiopsida > Polypodiales > Pteridaceae > Ceratopteris > Ceratopteris richardii. The sequence continues at coordinate 83,564,957 of CM035436.1, forward strand.
AGATGAAGTTGTGCATTCGGAAAGTGCAATACATGCTTTAGTTTTGGGGTCTCTTGAAACCAGTGGCTTTGCCTAGCTCTAGGGTCGTCTCTTCCCCAATTCTTGCTTAGTGGACCTTCAGGATGTGAATCTTACTTGTGCTAGGTGTCAGAGTCACTTTAGGGTTTTCCCTTTCTTAGTTCTTCCTTAGTTATCGTAGTTGTGCTAGGCATTTAACTCTTTCCCATTTCTTCCTTGGAGGGCTTTCAAGCTATGTATCTTAGCTATGATAGGGGTCTAACCCTTGCTTCATGGAATATAGAGGCTTTAGCAAGCCTTAACATTGTGTATCTTAACAATTCTAGGGGTCTAACCCTTGCTTCATGTGATAGGAGGGCTTCATACTATACAGAGTCTCCAACATCTTCAAAAAGTCTTAAGAACAATAGGACATTCGATAATACACTCAATAAGTTTTTTTTTTCGAAATAGGAAGTTCGGCCTTAGCCTACTCTCCTGCGCTTTTATTAAAATAAAATAAAACAAAAGTATAGGTGAGCGGGCCTAGCACCCATGGGACCCCCGAATCCAACAAAGCATGGGAAGAACATACAGAGCTAGAGGGTTTTACAAAGGAGGTTGATAACCCCTTCGTTCCCCTCATGCAGGGCCCACTTGGCTTTATTCTTGTTGTTCTCAAGCAAATCCAATCGACCATTCTTTAGGAGGTTTTCCAAAATTGGAAGCACATCGTTGTCTCCATATTTTCTAGAGGGTCTCCCCTCTTATAGCATTCCACAATGATGAGGAGCAAGCGTGCATTTTTCCTTCAATTTTCAAGTTGTGTTAACTGTATGCATTTTCCTTTCAATTTTCGAGCTAGAGTAAGATGAAGACTGATGTTTTTTTTTTCCTTTTCTCTATCTCTATCTCACTGCTGACCTCTTCTAAATATTCTCAGAAAACCAAAAAACTGTCCTCCTCATCCGCATTCGAGTGGTCGAAGAAAAGTATGCAGGAGGCGTGTTGGGCTTTAAGAGCGGTCATTAGCATTTTGGCATCGCTCTCGTCTAGCTTACTTAGACATTGCGCCTATCCACACAGAGAGAGAGACTTTGCAGTGCACTAATGTCTGCATTGCACTAGAATGTGCACTGCACCAAAGTATGTTGGATCAAGTTCTTCAAATATTATTACTAGGCAAAGAAAAATAGAAACTATCCAAAAAAATAAAGAGTACAATTGAAATTCAAAGCCCCAAGGGGCGTGAGCAGGTCAAGATGTGTTTTCATATGCATTAAAAATTACCAAAGTGAAGGGTATAAACCACACACGCTCTTCAAAAACATTGGACATGATGAAGCCAAGAAATAAGAAATATGAAGAGGAGTAAAACTCAAAAAGATTAGAAACTTTAGTAAACTAGATTCGCCACAAGTACTCATACATACTTTCACATGCAGGAGGACTTCTCTTGACATATGTAATAATATAATATAATAAAGAAAAACAAAATTTTGAACTTCAGTTATTCTTCCATCCTTCGACCCCCACATCTCACATCTTTGATTCAAGATTGGCATTTTTTAACTTACCAACGGACTTGAGATTTGAAATGATCTGTTTTCATCCTGAATTGATGGAAGTTCATTAATGTCGCCACCCAAGTATTCACACTGAGGTATGGAACAAAAGAATTTGTGTTTTGTACTTCCACATTTTGTGAAAGGGGGAAAAGCTGGAACACATCTGAAAACAACATGATAGTGGTTATATTTTATTGAAAAAATAAAACATAACTATTTTTTATTCAGCTTTGATCTAACTAAACACCGGAACTAAGGAGGAGCAGGAAAGGGAGGTCAATACATTTTCTGAGAAAATGTGCCATGCACTGGAATCAAGTAAATGTTACACCATTATGAACTATATTTTTCTTAATTTTTAAAATAATAGTGAATCACATAGTCAGTTACACCAACAAACATATCATGTTACTATACATAGCATTAAAATGAAACATAACATAATGGCTACAGTACATTATGGTGGTGATGACGATGACGATGTATCCATCTTTTGTAAACATTCATTTCCATAATCCTCTTGCACATTCATTCTTTCTTGTTTTGTTGTATATTATGCTTCCAATCCTGTCTCATCATTCTGAATTCCTCCCAAGATCACTTGCTTCTTCATTTACATGCTAAAAAAATCTTTCAACTCACATTCTTGTACTTGATTGGATGAAATTCCAATGGTGCTCAACACATGGAGATTGTTCTTTGCAACCTTTGAATGCGCGTAACAAGAATGGTGAAGTAAAGTATGCACAATCACCAAGTATTACTTTCCTAGTCCATAATTTTCTTCGTATTTGAAAGCTATTGATGGGTCGGAGGTAAGTGCTCCCTAATAAGTAGATAAGGACTCGATAAATTCTACTTACCTCTACTTTGGCTTAAATTGGTCAGTTATTGTAAATAGTACAAGAAAATGATTCCTATGGATCACGTGATGTTGGTTGGCCAGATGACATGACTTCATGTAATATGGAGTAGCTCGGATATTTTCATGATAAATTATAGCAAAGATGATTAAAGTTAGGAGAAAATCAGTAAGCATCCTATTCATAATGCGATTGGCAAAATAAAATGTAAATACTTAACAGATTTTATTCATGCACGTACAAGGACAAAGAAATCAAAGAATTTTGCAAATAATTTGCAAAATTATTTCTAAAGGTATAGTATGCCTTGTATAATATCCAAGAGCAACATAGAAGATAGTTACTAGATGAAGTACAAGATGCGATTCATGAATGAGAAGCATGAAAGTACCAAACTCCCAAGAAGACTATGCAATTCTTTATGTGGCAGAAAATGATAATCGAGATTGAAAGTTGAATTACAAATAGAATCATCAATAAGCATTTTATAATATTTATAACCTTTTTATGCCATTCCTTGGCGGTGTTTAAAACATTCTTACATATCATCTTTCTATGATGAAGCATAAAATTGTTTCCTTCCTAGCGCTACTGCAATCATGACCTATTTCAGCACATGTTTATAAAAAAAAAATCCAAACGGGAGTTCGGCACAAGCCTTCTCTCCCAAACTTTAATTAGTACAAAGAACAATTGTAGAGTTATTTCATCACATGTATATTAATTGAGAACGCTAGCACGTGAACATCCTTCATTCATCCATTGTTCATTTTTTTTTTTGAGAGTACAATGAATTGAAAAGACACACACACCGGACGTGGTACGTAGAGGCACCCATCTTGGAGAATTTCATGAACACCCATTTTTGGAAGTTCATGATATGTCCAGCCAGGATTTGAACTCAGACATCCTCCTAAACATACAATGCATCATCCATCGTTCATGTTGCGACGGAAACCCTTCGCCAAAATTTACGACGAACAGAAAAGAAAACAACTTTACAAGATAAATAAACCTAGTTCACAAGACGCACTGAAGTTTGCAGTCGAAAACGCATGATAACAATGCACTCTTTGCAGACATGGAAACCAAGCAGAAGAGAACTGAAGAGTGAAAGAGATCTGCATAATACGTAGGATTTACCTGAAAATGTACTCCATCTGAACCTTACATCATACTATGCTACAATATGCTTTACAGCAGTGATCCAGAGAACGCTTTCATGATTCTTCTGATGTTTGGTAATGCACCGAAATTACAGCATTCGGCTTGACATAGACCTCGCTCGAGGCATTCCTTCGACCAACTTCTGGAGATCAGATGTTCCTCTTCGTAACGTATTGCGGAGATCTTGACTATCCGTGTATGACTTTTCTGCAACTCTTTTGTGCACTTAACTCACGAGGGCGGAAGGCGAAAGGGATCGGCTCCTCAGCCATTCTGCGGCCTGTGTAGGATTGAAAACATTTTCGATAATCAAAGTTGGTGAAGCAGAAGACCGATCGCCATGAATCCGAGATTGGTTGCTTACGGGAATAGCAGAATTATCTACGTCATTTGCCTGCGGAAGTCGAAAGGGTTCTCCCTTCGGGGTTTTCAAAAGAGTCTTCATCTGGAAAAAATCTTCCGCTCTAAGGTCCGGTTCGTTGAGTGCGTAAGATAGCAGCGATCGCGTTCTCGCACATGCGCCTTCAGGGCCATAGACAAACTCGTAGGCCATTGCGCAAGCTTTTATCCATGACGCCTTTCTCTTCATAATCGATTTCTCCTTTGCTCTATCAGCGTCCTGCACCAAGGCACCGAATGCGCGATGCCGAGAAACCTGCTCTCTGCACGCTGTGGAGTCCATTTTATAGGTGTTCCTGTTGAAGCTTGCCAATGCTCAAGAGTTTGGAGAAGAATTACCAGTTCATATCGTCGGCGTAGCCGTAGGAGACATAAGTGAACAATTTTACTGGAAGGTTGGAAAACAAAGTACAAACACGCACAAGCACAGCCAATTAGAGTAGAGCTTCGGAGAAATTTATACAATCGCGGAAAGGCGGTTGGTAGATTCGATGAAAGTGGACATAAGGTCTAGAAGATTCCACTCCCGGACAAACATTTTCTATATAAACTTTGATTTTTCTCTGCTTTCTGGAAACAGTAATTATATTAATAATAGAAAATGTATAAAAAGGATTATTGGGAAATAAAAAGGAGGCTAATAATCCTTTCACCTCATTGAAGTGGCATCCACTTATATCTCATCTCTTTGCTATGAAATACAAAGATATTGATCCTCATGTTCAATATGCCCAAAGAACTCAAATGTTCATGTTTTTCTAGGGCTTCTCCAACCACAATCACAAGGAATGCCAACCTACTAATTGCCTCCTCAAGCAAGGTTTTTGGCCCTGTAACTATTCGATAAAAAAATAAATCTTGGAACATTTGGGGTAGATAAAGAAAAGGTGCCTCAACTCTTCCTTTTGCCTCCTTTTGCCTACTAGAATCCTAGTGATGACTCGGGTAAACCTATTATCAATGTGTGTATTGTATGAGAGTTCCAAGGTCGATAGTAAATGTCGAATCTTGATTAACTTACATGCTCAAAACAAATGGAAAGTTTTTAACCTTCTTGGATTAAAACCGAATAGCAATCACTTGCTTTGTAATTAATAGGAAACGGGGGATGATACAAGGAAAATCATGTATTCTGAAGAAGAATAGAAAAAGATATAGATCTCCAAATTAAAAAAAATTGTTAGAATATCCAATAGATGTGATGAACCCAGTTTACCAAAGAACATGATATTGAGAAAGAGCATTTTTTTTCTTAACAATCTCCTTGGTTCTTTTCATGGAATCTAAAGTACATGATGCAAGATTTGATTAGAAGCAGAAAATACATAAAAGATATGAGGTATGGTATCACCTATGTAGATCAATGAACAATCAAGATATATGTATTCATGTACATCCATAATCGTACTTCATTACATGTTTTCTGATAAAGACTATTTCTTGAGATATTAATCTCAACATGTGACAATCAAGGATCACGTACTACTTTTCACTTCTCTCACATGTATAATGGTTATGATGATATATTTCAGGGATACTTTTAGTAAGCTTTAGCAGATTTATCTAATGTGAGGGATGGCACATTTGTTTTTTGCGAACACACTCATTCATAGACATAAGGGTTTTCTTTATGTACTTCTCTTTATATATTGTATTGAATGTGTTGTTGTATTAGTTTACTCTTCTCCATACTCTTTATGTAATAGAAGAAGTAGAAGAGGATTCTTCTTCCTTGCCTCAATCTATGAGTGATCCTCTCTTGGTGTGTGATAGAGTGTGTGACCTCTCTTCCTTATTGCCTTTCGCTTGACATTGTATTAGAGCCAATGTGTTTGTAGATAGCTCGTGAAGAAGGTTGACAGTAAAGAGTTTGTAAGAGAGCATGGAGAATGGGAACTTCACAAATGATCTAGATTTTCTATGAAACTTGATGTGAAGGTAGAAGGAACCAAATTAATTTTGGGAGTTATCCCTTCACGATCACTTGTTTTGCTTAGATTTTCTTTTAAGAGCCATTTCAACCTCTCTTTTGAGCTTATAAGGTGGGGCCCATATAAAAAATAGTTCAACTTGCAAAACTCAAAATTGCATTTTGTTTGAAATCTCCCAAACATTTCATATGCATATTTTCAAACAATTCTATGCATGATTGATAAATGTAAAATGTGTTTCCTTGAGATCAAACTATCAAATCATAGTGTGACAGACCACATATGAGTCTCATACTAATGCTACCCATACCAATGGTCATACTTGGGTGTCAGTATGACCTTTGGAAATGTTTGGAAAAACTATGCTCACCATACTAATGGTCAATCCAGTGTCAATATAACCATTGAAAAATTATCGCTTGTATGCATGTCAAAAATTGTTGCTGCCAGTATACGTATCGGTATGTGCGTTAGTATAAGTGATAGCATAGGCATCGATATTTCCCAAAAAGTATGGATGCTTGTATTGGCACTTATATCCATGGGCATATCGACGTGTATATGGACAGTGTGTTTAGTTACTCCACAATAGAAATTTGAGTAGTCCACTGTTTTGAGTTGCGATTGGTTTTCTTAGTGAAGTTCACATGTGAGCATGATCTTGATCTCACCACCATTGTGCTTGCCCTAGGCGTTTTGTCTCTACCCTCACACACATCCAACTTCTTCTCTTTCCCTACAGACACAAAGATCTCTCTCCACACACACATAGAGAGATCTCTCTCTCTTTCTAACTCTCTAAACACACACATTTCTCTCTCGTGCATCTTGGTAAGTGATGCACTCCTTCACCCTCTCTCTTGTCCTAGAACCTTGGTTTTTTCATTTAGTGAATTATATATAATAATTTTAAACAAAAAAATGTAAAACCCTAAATCCCTTATCCTAAAACCCTAACCCTAAAACATGAATATGTGTGTATATATATATGACATGTGTAGGTATGCATATGTGTAAGTTTATGTGACTTTATGTGTTTGTATGTGTATGTGTATCTATGCATATATGTGCATATGTGTGTATGCATGTGTCTATGTGTGTAAAATCATAAAACCCTAATCCTAAAACCCTAACCATAAAACATGTATATGTGTGTATGTATATGTGACATGTGGGTGTATGTGTATGTGTGTGCGACTTTATGCATTTGTATGCATATGTGTATGTATGTATATATGTGTGTATGTTATCGGGAAGAGAAGCAGGTCGAGTGATGGAGTGGCATAGGGTTGGATCAGGCCCCCGTGTGCATTGTCCCCTGTCCTATGAGCAGCATCTACATGCTAGAAGCCTCACCCAGATATGGTGAACGGATGGCTCAAGCACTTTTGTTTCCTCTTTCGAGGTGTAGGCCTATGACAACCCACCAAGATGAGGTGTCCGACATGCATACATCGTTTATAAGTATGTATGCATGTGTAAAACCCTAATGCTAAAACCCTCACCCTCAAACATGTATATGTGTGCATGTGTGTATGTATAGTTGTGGGTATGTGTATATGTGTGTGCATGTGTGTATGTATGTAGAACCCTAAAACCCTAACCCTAATGTGTGTATGTATATGTGACATGTGTGTATGTGAATTTATGTGTGTTTAAGTGTATGTTTATGTATGTATATATATGTGTATGTGTAGATGTATATATGCATGTGTGTAAACCCCTAAAACCCTAATCCTATAACCACAACCCTAAAACATGTATCTCTGTGCATGTGTGTATATATATGTGTGCATGTGTGTGTGTGTGTATGTGTATGTGTATGTGACTTTATGTGTGTGTATGTGCATGTGCATATGTGTATATGTGTGTATGCATGTGTGTATGTATGTAAAAACCTAAAACTCTAATCTAAAATCCTAACCCTAAAACATGTATATGTGTGAATGTAACTTTGTGTGTGTGTGTATTTTTATGTGTATGTATGTATATATGTGTGTATGTGTATATGTATGTATGCATGTGTGTAAAGCCCTAAAACCCTGATCCTAAAACATGTATATGTGTGCACCTATGTATATATATGAATGCATGTGTGTATGTATATGTGAAAAGTGTGTGTATATATGTGTGTATGCATGTGTTTATGTATATAAACCCTAAAAGAATTATCCTAAAATACTAACCCTAAAACATGTATATGTGTGTATGTATATGTGACATGTGTGTATATGACTTTATGTGTGTGTATGTGTATGTATGTATATATGTGTATATGTATGTATGCATTAAAGTAAAGCCCCTAAACCCTAATCCTAAAACCCTAGCCCTAAAAAAATGTGTTGTCAGGATCTTGCTCACGCGCATACAGAGATTACAGACGTAGAAAAACACACAAAAAATAGAGGCAACAAGAGACAAGATTGAACACAAGATTGGGTGCAATCTCTCCCCATGCACTCTGTTTTGACAGTCCACAGAGTGCATGTATTTATAGGAATTTTGATTACGTCGAAAAGAGTGGTTACAAGAGGGCGGCTTCGAAAAGTAGACGTGAAACTAAAAGTTGATAACTTTTACAGAAAGCCATTGCTTTCAATAACAAAAACTGCGGCCTACAATGACCCTTATGCTAACCATTACTTTTCTAACAATAGAACCTTCTACGCAGGTTTATTTACAAGCTAAATAATAATTATTCGGATCATTGATGTCCGCCCTTTCACGCCTTGCACGCTCCTCACGAACCTTCAGCTGCTATAGCAAAAACATCAAAAACATATTAATACATTAATAATTTAACATTTTAACAATGCCTGTTCAATAATATACAACATGCCTCTCAGTTGACAAGCAACTGACCGCAGTTGATAAAATAATTCAACACTCTAACAATCAACTCAGTTGACAAGCAACTGACTGCAGTTGATAAAATAATTCAACACGCTAACAATTATAATGCAGTGTTCAACATATTCCATATTACTGTTACAATCCAACAATGCATTGGCCAACATATTTCATGTTACGATCCAACAATGCATTGGCTATTCGATATTTCAATCCAACAATGCATTGTTCAACATATTCCATAAGGTATAACATGCCCCTCAGTTGAACAAACAACTGACCTCAGTCGATAAAATAATAAACATGGATGGCCAATCACATGTTTCATCACTGAGTAAAGAAAATAGGCATGTGCCATGTAAAAATACATGCATGGAAATGTTCATGGAGCTGTTACATTAATGTGTTTGTGTATGATATGCAGAAATTAAGTGGTCATAATGAGGTGTTAATTGTGTTTTATGTATCCATTGACATTCTTCAATAGAGTGATTTTTGTACTTAACCAAATATCGATGATATTGAGTACCAGTGCGTGTAGTAGTGACATCATAATCAATGATTTTCTCAGGGACTAAGATTTCTGATTGTTCTTCAATTAAAGGAGGGTCATCAAGAAGTGGAGCAAGTGGTAAAGTTCCTTTAAATGGTTTAAGTAAACTAATATGAAAAGAATTATGAATGGTCCAATGGGATGGAATATCTAATCGAAATGAATTATCATTAATTTTTTTGAGAATGCGAAACGGTCCATAATAGCGTGGTGCAAGTTTAATTTTAGGATGCTGCAAAATATTTTTGAGACGTCTTTTAATTATTCGCAACCATACAAAATCATTTTCCCTGAATTCTTTGGCTACTCGTTTAGTATTGATATTACGTGTATAGCGCTCTTGACTTTTCCTAATGTGCTTGTGAACATCATGAAGCATAGAAACGTGATCATGAGCAATAGAGTCAGCCATCGGAATGTCGGTTTGGGTGAGGGACATGGGAGTGGGAAGCTTTTTACCAAAAACAATTTCAAAAGGTGCACGACCAGTAGTGGTGTGTGTAGTGTTATTGTAAGCAAATTGAAGCAATGGCAACTTTTCATCCCAGTTATTAGGATTATCTAATGAATAACAATGCAATAAATCAAGAATAGTACTATTTGTAGCCTCACTCTGTCCATTACTTTCAGGATGAAATGCAGAACTAAAATCTATTTTAGAACCAAAGTGTTGAAATAAGGCAACCCAAAAATGATTACAAAACCTAACATCACGATCAGATAACATTACTTTCGGAAATCCATGATGTGAAAAATGCATTTAATGAATAATTTTGCAGCTTGAGGTGCAGTCAAAGTTTTCCTACATGGAATGAAATATGCATATTTACTAAACCTATCAACTATTGTCCAAATCATATTATTATGTGATGAAGTGATAGGAAGACCTGTGATAAAATCCATAGAGATTTGTTCCCATGGTTCATTTGGAATAGGAAGTGGCATTAATAATCCAAATGGTTTACCATGATGACGTTTGATACGCTGACATACAATGCATTGAGAAACATAATGTGCAATGTCTTTTTCCATGTGTGGCCAAAAGAAGAAATCTTTGCAAGCAGAAATGGTGCTTTTTATGCCTCTATGACCCATGTAAGATGGTTCATGCATTTCTTTAATGACAAAATCTTTAAAAGCTTGGGTTATGCACAATCTATGTTGAAAATAGAGAAAACCATTATGAAATGTATAATGTTCATCAGATAAAGATGCAGCATTATTGAAGTCATGCCATGCACGTGAAAAATACAAATCAGATGCATAAGTGGAAACCATGTCTTGAAAAGAATGAATTTGAATGGCAGAAATATTATTCAAAACAACGGAATTCGAAGGAAAACGGCTAAGAGCATCAGCTACGACATTAGCTTTACCTGGCTGATATTGTATCATGGGTTGGAAATTTTGAATGAATGATGCCCATTTAAGATGCCTATCAGAGATTAAGGGCTGACTTAATAAATGCTTAATAGCCTGTTGATCGGTTTTGATTAATACTTCAGAGCCCATAAGATAGTGTTTCCAAATTCGCAAAGCATGCACAACTGCTAACAATTCTCTATCATACGTACTATAATTCTGTTATGAGGGTTTAAGCTTTCTACTCTCAAATGCAATGGGATGGTCATTTTGCATCAGAACAGCACCTATTCCTGAACCGCTAGCATCAGTAACAACATGAAAGGGTTGTGAGAAATCAAGTAATTGTAAAACAGGTGCATGTGAAAGTGCATGTTTAAGTTTGTCAAAGGACTGTTGTTGGGTAATTCCCCATGCAAATTTTATTTTCTTTTTCAACAACAAAGTAAGAGGCAATGCTAAATAAGAAAAATTTCGAACAAACTTCCTATAGAAACTAGCCAACCCAAGAAAAGAACAAACATCATTGACTGATTGTGGTGTTGGCCATTCTACTATAACTCTAATCTTTTTCGGATCCACATGCACACCTTCACTTGAAATAATATGTCCTAAATATTCTAGCTTACATTGAAAGAAGTAACTCTTTTCAGGATTAGCATATAATGTGTTCTCTCGTAACAAATGAAAAACTGTTTCAAGATGCTTTTCATGTTCACTATCATTCTTACTGTAAACAAGTATGTCATCAAAGAATACAAGAACAAAAGCTTGGTAATCAAGAAAAATATTGTTCATCATTCGCGCAAATGTAGCAGGGGCATTAGTAAGTCCAAAGGGCATTACCATAAATTCATAATGGCCATTTTGAGTTCTGAATGCAATCTTAAAAATATCACTTTGTGTCATACGAATCTGATGGTAACCCGATTTAAGATCAATTTTACTAAAGACACGAGCTCCTCGTAACTTATCTAAGAGATCATCTATTCGAGGAATAGGATATCTATTCTTGATCGTGATCTTGTTAAGGGCTCTATAATCAATGCACATTCGATAAGTTTTATACTTCTTCTCTACTAAGAGAACTGGTGCTCCAAATGGGGAAGAACTAGGCCTTATAAGTCCTTTTTGTAGTAGGTCTTTTACTTGATTTTCTATTTCCTTTTGATGTAGTGGGCCATGTCTATAAGGTGCTTTATGAGGAGGAGAACTACCAGGGACTAAGTCTATGCTATGGTCAAAGGATCCTCGAACTGGTGGTAGTTCAGAGGGATATTCAGACATAAAACAATCCTTATAACTACTCATGAAAGGTTTATATGCATCTGGAAGTGTATGAGTATAATCATTGATGACATTGACAAAAACAATGCATGAGTTGAATCCTTTCCTAAATGCACGCTTTACTTGAGTGTGACTAATCAATGGAAATGGCTGGAAATCATGCTGTGCAGACAAAGTAATGATTTGACCTTTGAAAACAAACTTAAAGGTATGAGTATGGTAGTCAATACGTGGGTTATAATGGTGACGAAAAGGCATACCTAGTATAACATCATAAGATTGCAAAGGTGCAATTAAAAATGTTCGTGAATCAACATAAGGGCCTATGCTAATCGTAACATCTTGCACTTCTCGTGTTACATTATAACGACTACCTTGAAATGCAGCTTTCACTTTATACAAAGAAGGAAACGTTTGTAATTTAAGTTCTTGTACTAATAAATGTGAAATGAAGTCATGTGAACTACCATCGTCATGTAGAATTTTAACTAGTTTGTTATTTATTGTACCCTGCATGCAAAGAAGAGAGTGTAGAGAGATATCGTTACCCAAGGTACTTAAGTCCTTCTCCAGTGATTCCTCTGTCCAAACAGAAGGAATTTCTTCATTATAGACCTCCATGTTATGCAATCGAGCTGTAGCCGGTTTCATATGAAGAGGTTGTAATCTGCACCTTATTTTTGTATGTCCAGGTTTACCACAATTCCAGCAAGTGATTCGTGGTCGCTTCTGTTGGGCATTCACTGCTGAAGTTTGAAGGGTAGGTGGTTTGGTTGGTTGGAGAGATGAAGCAACGGGTGAAGTTGAGTAATTGGATTGTAGAGGTCGAGGAAAACTAGGGTAAGATGGGGCATTAAAATTACGCTTCATAGGAAATGAACGTTTAACAGGAAATGGTCGTGGACGTGGTTGTTGTAGACGGAGTGACTTGGTTATGGACTGGAATTCTTTTTTTGCATCATAAGCAAAAGATATAGCCTCGTTGAGGGTTGTAGGTCGTAGGGTGTGAAGCTTAGCTTGGATACCCACTTCCAAACCATCTTCGTATTTCTGCTGCAAGATATCCTCTGATACATCTTCAAGCATTCGTACAAGTAGTAAATTTTGCCAGAACCACTCTATGTAGGTAGTAACCGTATCACCCTCCTTCCATGTAAGGGTCGTCCATGCACGTCGAACATGCAAATGGTATTGAGGAGGAAGAAATGAATCCTTCACGTTTTCTTGAAAAGCCTTCCAAGTTGTTGGACGCTCCGTACTGTGTCGCAGGACATTCCACCAGAGCTGAGCTTTACCTACTAAATAGTTAGTGGCAAATTTAACTTTTTCACTTTCAGCATACATTTCATCGGTATAAAAATCATCAAACTGTGACAACCAAGAAAGTACTAAAGGCCCATCCTTTCGGCCATCAAATCGTAGAAACTGGTAGTTTCTATTACCAATCTTTGAATGAGTAACATTAGATTGCAGACACAATAGCTTTTACTACTCTCGTAAGGTTGTCTTCCTCAGCTTGCATCCTTTGGAGGATTTCATCACATTGTCGGATCTCGTTCTGAGCTCCTTGAAGCTCATGCCGCAAGAGCTCTAGTTGTTGTTCAAGTGTTGCCAAAGGTAGAGGTGAATTACTGTAATCCTCCATGGTGCTCTTGGACCCTTGCTCTCAACCTTGGTGTATTGAACCTTCTTGTTTGCAACCTTGGTGTCTCGATCCCGTGTTCTCAACCTTGCTTGGTATCTTGAACACTCAATCAAGTGCCACCCAAGGATTTTGAAGGAATTCACACTTCCAAGCTAGCTCATTGGAAAGTTCGTTCCGAGAGCTTTCCAACGGTATATTACACGCCTCAATCCGACCTACGGAGTGAGAGATACACTTGATTCTTTGTTGGGTCCATCCTTGAAATCGTCGCGAGCGCCTTCCATAAATAAGAAAGAGAGAGAACTTGAGTACAACTCCAAGAGATGGTGGAGTGGTCAAAGTACTTCCCTTGAAAGTAGGAGGTTGTGGGTTCAAATCCTCCTACCTTAGGGACTCTAAACCTCTCTATTACCACTCAAAAATTAAAATTGTCTCGTGCGTAGCCAACGGCTGCCAAGGGAGCCTTGGGTGCCAATGTATTGCCTAAGTTATTGCCTAAGTTCTTTGCCTTAGCCGAAGGAGAAGACGTAGGTGAAAACGTAGGTTCTGGTTCTAGATCAGAATCAGAAACAGAAACCGAAACTGAAGACGGAGATGGAGATGGAGATGGAGATGGAATTCAGAATCGCGAACAGAGAACAGAACCCTCTGTATTGACGCGTGCAGAGCTCTGATACCACTGTTGTCAGGATCTTGCTCACGCGCATACAGAGATTACGAATGCAGGAAAACACACAGAAAATAGAGGCAACAAGAGACAAGATTGAACGCAAGATTGGGTGCAATCTCCCCCCATGCACTCTGTTTTGACAGTCCACAGAGTGCATGTATTTATAGGAATTTTGATTACGTTGAAAAGAGTGGTTACAAGAGGGCGGCTTCCAAAAGTAGGCGTGAAACTAAAAGTTGATAACTTTTACAGAAATCCATTGCTTTCAATAATAGAAACTACGGCCTACAATGACCCTTATGCTAACCATTACTTTTCTAACAATAGAACCTTCTACACAGGTTTATTTACAAGATAAATAATAATTATTCGGATCATTGATGTCCGCCCTTTCACGCCTTGCACGCTCCTCACGAACCTTCAGCTTCTATAGCAAAAACATCAAAAACATATTAATACATTAATAATTTAACATTTTAACAATGCCTGTTCAATAATATACAACAAAATGTATATATGTGCATGTGTGTATGTACATTTGTGTGCATTTGTGTATATATATGTGTACGTGCATTTATTGATGTAAAACCTTGAAACCCTAATCCTAAAACATATATATGTGTGTATATGTGTATGTATATGTTAAATGTGTGTGTATGTGTATGTGACTTTATGTGTGTTTATGTGTATGTGTATGTATGTGTATGTATATGTATGTATGTGTGCATTTGGGTGTGTGTGTGTGTATATGTGTGTATCTATATATGTGTGTATGTGTATATGTATATGTGACCTATCACATGTGTGTGTATGTGTATGTGTGTGTATGCATATATATATATATATATATATATATATATATATATATATATATATATATATATATATATATATATGTGTGTGTGTGTGTGTGTGTGTGTGTGTATGTGTGTATGTATATAAAAGCCTAAAACCTTAATACCAAAACCCTAACCCTAAAACATTATATGTGTTTATGTGTTCATGCATATGTGACGTATGTGTATGTGTGTGTGTATGCGGGTATGTATGTATGTATATATATATATGTATATATATATATAGATATATATATATATATATATATATATATACATATATATAGATATATATATATATATATATATATATATATATATATATTATATATATATATATATATATGTATATAATATATATATATATATATATATACATATATATGTATATATATATATACTATATATTGTATATATATATAGTATATAAATATATATATATATATATAATATATATATATATATATATCTTATATAATATATATATATATATATATATATATATTATATATATATATATATATATATATATATATATATATATATATACATCTATATATATATATATATATATATATATATATATATATATTATATATATATATATATGTGTGTGTGTGTGTGTGTGTGTGTGTGTGTGTATGTATATATTTGTGTATGTAGGTAAAACCCTAAAACCATAATCCTAAAACATGTATATGTGTGCATGTGTGTATGTATATGTGTGTGGATGTGTATATGCATGTGTGTATGTATGAAGAACCCTTAAACCCTAATCCTAAAACCCTAACCCTAAAACATGTATATGTGTGTATATAGATATGTGTGTATATGTGTGCATGTGTGTATGTGTGTAAAATTCTAAAACCCTAACCTCAAAACTTTAACTCTAAAACATGTGTGTGTATGTGTATAGGTTTTCATGTATATGTGTGTGTATGTGTATGTCTCTATGCATGTCTATATATATATATATATATATATATATATATATATATATGTATGTGACTATCTGGGTCTATGCGTATGAGTATATATGTACATGTGTGTGTATGTGTATATGTGTGTATGGACATGCGTGTGTATGTGTATGTGTGTCTATGTGTGTATACATGTATCTCTTTTGTGTGTGGGTATATATGCATGTAAGTGTATGTGTGTGCCTATGTGTATGTATGTGCATGTATGTATATGTGTATGCATGCATGTATGTATATGTGTATACTGTATGCATGTGTCTGCATGTATGCATATGCATATGTGTATGTATATGTGTGTATGTATATGTGTGTATGAATGCATGCATATACATGAGTGTGTATGTATGCATGTGAGTGTGTGTGTTCATGTGTGTGTCTATGTGAGTATGTATATATATGTGTATCTATGAAAAAGTGTGTGTATGAGTATGTGTGTATGTGTGAAAAAGTGTGTGTATGAATATGTGTGTATGTGTGTATATATATGTGTGTCTCTTATGTATGTATATGTATGCATGTGAGTGTATGTGTGTGCATGTGTATATATGTTTGTGTATGTATATGTGTGTGCATGCATGTGTGTATGTATGTATGCATATGCATGTGTGTATGTATGTATGCATGTGTGTGTATGTATGCATGTGAGTATGTATGTGTATGTGTATATGTGTAAATGTGTGTGTATGATCTAAAACCAACATTAAACGTAAACAAACATTAATTTCATTTCTCATTCTCTTTCATCTCTCTGTCTCACGCTCTCTCTCTCCCTCACTCTCTCTCTCTCCCTTTCTCTCTATTTCTCTCTCTTTCTCTAATTTTTTGTCTCTCTATCTCTCTAATAAAGAACAAAAGAATACATGCATGTACATCAATGTAATTTCATCCGCATCGCTCATTAAAGCACAATCAACGTTTCCTCTTGTCTAACAAAAAACCAATGCAAAAAAGCCCCTGCCAAACAAAATGAAAGAATAGGTACAAATAATTAAATATATCGTGAACTAGGGTTCTATGATAAATATTCGTATACATAATTCAATATGAAAAGAGCTAGGATTTTCATATTAAAATAAATATATATAATTAATATATAAAAATATGTTTTAGGTAATATTTATGCTCAAATATATACATAAATTAGGATTTCACGATAAATACTATTGTATATAATTAACTAAAAAAATCACTAAAAAAAGTTAGGATTTGGAGATTAAACTTAATATATATAATTAAATATTAGGATATATAATCAAATATACCAAATATTATGGTTTTAGGAATAATATAAGTATATATAATTAATATATAGCTTACTAGGGTTTTAGAATTTGTAGTACTATGTATGATTAAATATATAAGAAATCATGGTTATAGAACTAAAACAGGAATACTTGACGCGTTATACAAAATACTAGGGTTTGGGGATTAGAATTAGTATATATAATTAACTATTAGTATATATAATCAAATGTACAAAACATTACTGTTTTAGGATTAAATATTTAATTTAATAATTAAATACTTTTCCTCTAGGATTAATATAGGTATATATAATTAAATATATAGATTACTAAGGTTTTAAATTTCTTAGTAAAATGTATAACTAAATACATAAGAAATTAGTGTTCCAATATTAAAGGTAATATATATAACTAGATATATAAAGAACTAGGGTTCTATGATAAATATCATATACATAATTGAATATGAAAAGAGCTATGATGTTCAAATTAAAATAAAATTATATAATTAAATATATAAAAAGTAGGTTTTTAGGTTGAATATTAATATACGTTCCCAAGCAAATTAACTATACACACACACATGCACACACACACACATATAAATATATATATATATATATATATATATATATATATATATATATATATATATATATATATATATATATATATATATATATATATATATATATATATATATATATATATATATATATATATATAAGGATTTTAGGATAAATACTACTCTACATAATAAAGTAGAAAACATTAGTAGAGAAAATTAGGATTTTAGGATTAAAAATAAGGATTGAGGATTAAAACTAATACATATAATTAAATATTAGTATATATAATAAAATGTACAAAATATCATGGTTTTATGATGAAAATGAGTATTTATAAATTAAATAATTCAATATTGTATTAGTATATATAATTTAATTTATATTTGTATATATAATTATATATATATTAGTATACATAATTTAATATATCATTATTATTATCATACATAATTAATATATATAAAATTAGGGTTTTAGGATTAAAATTAGTATGTATATTTTTAGTATCATAGATTAAATGTCCTAAAACTTCCACATGGTATTAGATGGCATCTTTGGATCTGGCGGAGACAATGATATGTGCAAAGTGTGAAGCTAAAAGGTTTAGAGAACACCTTGTGGGCTAAGCACTCCCCTCAAAGGTTCTTCACACTTTCCTATCATCCCAAGAATTAAGAACATGTTCAGATGCAAATCCGTAGCTTAGTTAATTTCATGGCATGCAAAGACTAGATCTTTAGATGGACTAATGCGAGTGCTTCCTGATTTTGATTCCTGGAAATTTAACACATAGATAGTAAGTGGCCAAAGTTTGCTAGAGAGGCTTGGAATATACATCTAGGCCTATCTATGGATAACATACATCCATTGGTTTACGCATCTCCTCATGGAGCACATGGACTAAATGTTTGGTCAGCTATAACATCCCACCATGGTTGGCCACAAAAAATGGTCATTTAGTGTTAGCCCATATTTTGCTAGGTAATTATAAGGTCAAAAACATGGATGTATACCTTGCACAGCTTGTGGAAGAGCTAGGAAATTTATGGGATAGGATTACTGTGCATGCCATGGCTCAACCTTTGACAAGACAGTAAG
This sequence comes from Ceratopteris richardii, assembly GCA_020310875.1. NCBI lineage: Eukaryota > Viridiplantae > Streptophyta > Polypodiopsida > Polypodiales > Pteridaceae > Ceratopteris > Ceratopteris richardii. The sequence goes on from CM035436.1 coordinate 83,583,976, forward strand.
TGTGAGTGCAAGACATACATGTGGATGATGCATGATTGACCCACATATGGTGAATGTTCCAATTTATTGATTTTTAGTTACAATTCTTGTCTCCTATGTAGCCCATGACTCGAGGCACACTACTCTAAAGCAATTTGACATATAGTCTACAAAGAACATGATAGATATCTACCTCATGGACATGTCTTATGTGAAGGATAAATTGGCTGACAAGCACATCAAATGAAAACAAGAAATTGGAAGTGATTGTGGGATGCAAGAACACCACTCATTGGCATGATCGAACATCTCGACTATTATGGGGTAATCCAAGATATCTTGAAGCTATCGCTCAAAAGTTTTGACTACTTTTTATTTGATGCGAAGAAAATACTCACCGTTGGAATGAATGCAACATTGAGGTGAGATAAGAGCGGTTTGCTCAAGGAGACTCCATGAAGCTATGGAAAAATGAAAGAGGCACATTTGTACTTCTCAAATAGTGTGAGAAGGTTTTCTTTATACTAAATTTGAAACAACAACAATGGATATTTATTTTACAAGTCTCTTCATATGGTAGACAAAGTTTTGAGGATGAGTAGAAGAAATTCCATCTATAGTGGACTGCTTCATGGAAAGCTCAAGAGGGCTACTTTGCACTCCTTAAGCAGCACCATCTCATCTCTCGAAATTATCCACCATCTCCTCCAACATGTACTCCCTTGAACAAAAGGGATATAAATGTAAAAACCCTATCAAACTAAAGTTAAAGGTAAGGAGAGATGTGGTACTTGAAGAAATGTCAAGCTTCTATGTTGATGCAAAAGAAGGTCTTAATATTGAATCAAATGACAAAGGAAATATTGAAAACCCAAGTGTAAAATCTCAAGTTCTAATTGGACTAGATGGATCACCTTACAATATTTCCAATGCCAACCCATGGAGCGAAAGATTGCGTGGATATTTTAGTCCACCAAATTCATAAACTAAAACTAAGAAATATAAAGAAAAGGTTTTTCTTAGTAGTAAAAAAGCTATTTCTCTTGAATTTATTGATGGAGAATCAAGTGTTTCAAAAACGAGCCTTGAAGAGGAAGTTAGATTTCCCTCTATGAAGACTAGGAGTAAGAAAGATACATTGAATATGATACAAAAAGAAAAAGTGAATAAGTGCCAAGAAGATCTTGGAGGATGCAAAATTCAGTGGCATGATTAAGGTATGGTATCTACATGGCTCATCATTATGCTTACATGAACAAGGTCATACAAGCTATTGAACCTTCTAGTCTTTCATATGCACTTGGAAATGCTAATTGGGAGAAATCTATGGATGACAAGATGGGTGCACTTTGTGGAAATGAAACATGGAAGCTAGTTCCATTGTAGTAAGAAAAGAATGCCATAGGCTACAAGTGCGTATACAAAGTAAAGCATAATGTTGATTGTAGCATAACTAGTTATAAAGCATGATTGGTAGCAAGAGCTACGCACATATATATATGTGGCATTAATTATGAGGAAAATTTCATCCTTATATCTAAAATGTCTATTGTTCAAGCACTTTTTGCATTGTCTATACAAAATGGATGGATTGTGCATGAGATGCATATGAAATACTTTCTTACATGGTGAGTTGTAGGAAGAAGTATATATGGACCAGCCACAAGGATATTAATATTCCAAGCATCATGAATATGTTCACATGTTGATAAAAGCCTTTTAAAGGGCTTAAACAAGCACCTCATGCTCGGTATGCAAGGATTGTTGATTATTTTACTTCAATTGGATTATCTATGTGTGATGAAGACCACTCATTATATGTAAGGAAGGTTGATGATGGCATGATAATTTTGGCTATTTATGTTGATGAATTGGTTGTAGGTGGTGATAATGAAGAAGCACTACAGATGTAAAGAAAATTCTTATGCAAGAATTTGACATGAAAGATCTTGATGTGTTGAGTTACTCATGTGCTATAAAAATTTGGTATGTTTGATTCTTATCCAATTTCCATGAAAATAGAGAATTTGAAGTTGGATGCTACCTCATGTGAAGCATTGGAAAATGGTTCTATGTATAGATAATTGTGGGAAGTTTGATACATGTCACGATTAGGAGGCATGATTGAAGCTATATTAAGGGACTTTAGATTTAGTTTATTCAAATTCCTATGAAATTATGTCTAAATGCTTTGAGATGCATTGAATGTTATGTGAGTGCTACTTTGCATTATGCATTTCTTATGAAGTTGGTGTGCAATTGCATGTTCATGGATACAATGATGCAGACTAGGTTGGTATCATTCTAGATAGAAGATCTAGTAGTGGCTTTGTGTTTTTCAGTTGGGATCATTGATGCTACATTGAGCAACAAGAAGCAATTCACTATTGCTTTATCAAGTATAGAGGCTGATTATAGAGGTGGTGCAATGGCATCATTAGAGGCATCCATTCTTGAGATGCCACTTGGAAATTTAGGTGTAAATAAGCAAAAACCTATTAGCATTTATTGTGATAATCTTGGTAACATACAATTAGCATGAGATCCTATTTTTCATACAACAAAAAATCATATCAAGATAAATTATCATTTTATCAATGAGAAGGTATTGGAAGATGATATTGATCTTGTTTATGTCAAGACAAATGAGTAGGTTGCTGATATTTTCACTAAAGCATGTCGAGTGGATAAGCTAAATAAGATTTGAAAGATGTGTAGATTATAGGATATCAATATCAACATGTGATGATCAAGGATGACATGTACCACTTTTCCATTCTCTGAGATGTATAGTGGTTATGCCGATATATGTCAGGGTTAATTTTAGTGAGCTTCTATAAATTTATCTATCAAGAATGATGGAACATTTGTTTCACGCCAACTCACTGATCTGTGGAGATTAGGGTTTTCTTCATGTGTTACTATTCACATATTGTATTAGTTGTATTGTATTAGTTCTTGGATTCTTGCACATTCTCTTCATGTAATAAAATAAATAGAAGAGGATTATTCTTCCGTGCCTCAATATACGTGTGCTCCTCTCTTTGCGTGTCAGAGTGTGGGAGAGCTCTCTTCCTTATCTCGTTCATCTTGACACTATTTATATTCAACTCCTAAATGGAAGATCCTTATGATAAGCAAATATTGGTTCTTTTCAATAACATTTCTTGTCTTTTCCTTAAAATTTCCATTTTAAAAAGGTGTTTTGTTGTGTGGTCTATTGTTCAAATGAAATGGTCTTTAGTGATCCTTGCATCCACACTATTAAAAACATGAAATTTTTTGACCTATTATTGAGAAACTAAAACCAATCAAATTTCATGAAATGAACTACCATAAAAAAGGATTAGAGTTATCCCCTTAGAAAAGATTTTTTATAAATTCATATACGTAAAGATGTACTAGTCCAAATGACTTAAGATCTCAAGAAGAAGGCTCTATGAATCTCTTGAGTTTGCATTATAAAAGGCTTCACTTTTTGATGTGAAAGGGTTCACTTCGTGCTTGGAAATGGGTGATTGAGTTATTGTTTATTACTCAACGGCATGATAGAATATTATTTTAACAAGAATACAAGGGTGTCACATTTATCCCATATGGGAGAACCCCTTTTTCCTTTATTGGGAATGGAGTACTCCCATCAAATTACCAAGTCCCAATTTGACATTCCCCTTCTACCTCATGTTCTAGCCGAAAGTTTTCAAATGGGAAATAATAGGAATATATACGCTAATGTTTTCTAGAGCATAGAATATATATATTTGGTGTGATGGATCTATTTAACCTTTTGACCCTCAAATTTGGAGTCATTCATCTTTCTTTAATCCTCAATGCAAAGGTAGAGATTCGGAATAATAGGAATACGCTAATGTTTTCTAGAGCATAGAATATATATATTTGGTGTGATGGATCTATTTAACCTTTTGATCCTCAAATTTGGAGTCATGCATCTTTCTTTAATCCTCAATGCAAAGGTAGAGATTCGGAATTCAATAGATAATATCTTTGGGATGTGCGACAAGCACTCATGGCCAGTTAAGGACATCAAAGTCTTTCAAGCCCACCTTCAGCAATTCAAAAATCATTACAAGGTAGCTTGGACAGAGAACAATATAACAGATTACTATCAGAGTTTGAGGTCTACAAAATCATACAAATAACTCAAGGAAGAAGAACCTTGGAGCACAACACAATACAAAATGTATTATCTATGAAGGGAGATGGGTGATACACTCCAAAAATGTGTCTGGTGCTGTAAAAACCTACTCTACACCTACCAAGTTAACTTCAAAGATGATACGTAGACACCTTGTGCTTTTTAGGGATGCATATAAGCCATCCTAGGGCTTTGGAGTATCAATTGCAAATTGATTCATCAAAATAGACTAGTTTATACAAAACAAATGAACGAAAAACTTGCTATTTTGGGATGGATTGCACTCTTAGAATTAACTCAGACATCACAACCTGCTAAAAAATGAACAGAGATCTTTTACACAATTCGAATTAAATAGATAATGAATCCAAAGCAACAAATTTGATGATTTTCAATGAACCATACTGAGAGAAATCAATCTAGAGGGATGTCATCACGACATTTTTCAGAGTTAACTACCAGTATACCTAGTCAACTTCAAATGATTCTAGCTCACGGAGAAATAAACAATGAATGATGAAAATTTGTACCATGAAAATAAGCTTATCAAGTTACCTATACCAATTTAAATCTCAGAAAAAGATCAAGTATACATAGAGAATTCACTCACTGAAGTTGACTAAAAATGAGAATCAGAACCTATAGCACGAGAAGAGAACAACTTCAATGTATAGCTAGAAAATCAATTTGTATTGAACATATTCTACATGATATGGATGGACATGAAGCTTGGGAAAGAGGAGCACAATGTGTGCTTCACTTGTGGCTTGGTGCTTCATCAAAATCTCTCTAGAATGTAGCTCTAAGTGCTGCTCTAATTTGGGATTGTGCAAAGGTGTTTTTATAGTGATATTTGATTTCAAATCTTGGAGGGATTGTACCTAAAATTTCTCTTAAAGTTGAGGAATCATCCAATTTATCAATCAATCCTAACTAAGCTCGTAATTCATGACCAACATGTCCACAAGAATATTAGTGGAAACTAGTCTGTCTTAACTCAAACTTTTGAGATACTTGCTCAAAAACACTTGGGTTATTTTGTTTGTGGATCTACGAAGCTCAAAGGGTATACCAACAAAATCTGAAGTCTCAGTTGGCTCGTGTGAAGTTGGTTGTAGCAGCACCAACTCATCTTTGGATTGCATCCCCCATCTATCTTTACAGTGGTATCAGAGCATAGTCAATCAACATGGGAGATGGATTTCCATGAACAATTGAAAAATTGGACTGAGCATGGTCTCTAAGGATGGAGGCTTATCTTCAAGCGAGGAATCTATTTGGATACACATCTGGAGATGAATCTATGCCAACCATGAGGTGCAAAGGGCAACCATCACATGAAGAAGAGGATAGATCTTCAAATTGGTGTTTTGCAAGGTCCTATATTCTAAACTCAATCTTTGATTTTCTTTTACCTCATGTCAAGGGATGCAAGACATCAAGAGAGTACTGGAATCAACTTGCTTCTTTATTCCCCTCCAACACTTGAGCAAGGAAGAATCAATTAAGGATGGAGTTCACAACAATAGAGGAACAAATCATTAGACAAATCATAAATTGAATCAAAGTAGATGGATATGCTTGTACTGGACCTCAAGACACTCATGGGCCAACTCTTCACTTATGAAGCAAATATTAGCAAAGGTGGTGAGTCCTCGAGAGGTAATCAAACTTCTTCCTTATATTCTGATAAAGCTAAGGTCAACAAAAAGTCAAAGAATAAGAAGAATGAAGATGAAGGTAGATCTTTCCAAGCAAACTTTGCATGTAGAGGAAGAGCTAGAGGAAGACATAGAGGTGGAAAGCAAGACAGGGGGAGATTCCAATCATATCTAATCATAATACTAAAGAATGTTTCAGGAATCAAAGGAACTCAAGAGGAAGAGGATTGAATAGAGGCGGATATGTATCAAATAGAGGAAGATACAATGGAGGCTACAACAACAACTATCAAAGTGGCCATATAGGAAGACGAGATTACAATAACTATGTAGAGGAACAAAGTCAAGAATATTCATTATTGATTATGAATCTATCAGTGAAGAAGGTTAAGGATGATGATCACATCTTTTACATTGACGTGGGATGCTCAGGAGGAAATGTGGCTTTACTTTTTGATTTAGAATAACCTCACAACAAACGGGAAGTGCAAACAAGAGATGATACAAAGAGGAGAAGATAGGTAATGTGAAGACATCAGATGGGAATATGAACTTTAAAGAAAAGTCTTATATGTCTTTGCAATTACCAAAAATTTAATAAGTGTCTCCAAACTCTCAAACTCTCACATAGTTGGAGATATGGCAAAAAAGGCTTGCTCACATTGGTGAGAGAACACTCAAAAAAATTTATAGGGACCAAAGTGTACTTGGTTTGCGTAATATAATAAGGCAACACATAATTTATAAGTGTGAAGCTTGTCGATTTGGCAATGCTCATACACAACCTTTCAATATGAAGGGTTATGTGTATCTAAATCTTTTGGATCTAGTGCACATGGATGTGTGGGGTCCTGTAAGGAGCCATCTATATCAGGCTCAAGATATTATGTCTCTTTCATAGATGATTGTAGCAGGTGGACCATTATGTTTTTCATGAAGCACAAAGATGAAGTTTTTAATTGCTTTAAGAAGTGGGTTCCTCTTATTCAAAACCAAACAAGTAGGACTTTGAAAAGACTCAGATGAGATGGTGGAGGAGAATACTTCTCCTCTCAATTTCATGAATACTTGCATGAAAGAGGCTTACAAGGGAAGTCACTACAAGGTATACACCCGAACTCAATGGTATAACAGAGAGGAGAAACAGAGCTATTGTTGAAGCTGCAAGGTCCATGCTCAATGAAAAGGGATTGTCAAACTACCTATAGGTAGAGGTTGTGTCTACAGCCACATATCTCATAAATAGACTTCCATCTAAGTCACTAGATGGAACCACTCCATATGAAGTGTGGAATGGAAGAAGACCTAGTCTAGACCATTGTAAAATCTTTGGATGCTTAGCCTATGCTTACATTCCTTCTCAAGTAAGAGGGAAATCGGATCCCAAGAAAGAGAAGTGCATATTTATTGGTTATGAACAAAACCAAAAAAGATAAAGATTGTACAATCCAACAAATAAAGGATTTTTTGTGATTAGAGATGTAATGTTTGATGAGAACAAATCATGGTTTGATGATGACAAGAAAGTGAAGCTACCTTATGACTTGAATGAAGATTTTCCATCACTTCAACCAAAGGAGCCAAAGCAAATTGAAGAAAGTGATTCGGAGGTTGACCTAGAAGACTTGGAAAGATTAAAGCTATGGAAGAGCAAAGGTAAAGCAAAGATGCAAGATGCTACAATAGGAACTAAAAGCTCATATCAAATACTTAGAAGGTCTTCAAGGGATAAGAAGAAACCAAAAAGGTATGGTTATGATACTTCTTTGGTCACCAAGCACTCAATCTACATTGCAATGGATTCAACCAATGAAGAACCTACCACATTTGAAGAAGCACAAAGCAAGAAAGCTTGGAGAGATGTAATGGATGAAGAAATGGAAGCCTTGAAGGAGAATGACACTTGGGAGCTTGTACCTAACAAGCCATCTATGAAGGTAACTAGATCTTGATGGATATAGAAAATCAAGTGGAATCCATATGGAAGTATAAATAGGCATAAAGCAAGGTTATTTGCTAAAGGGTATTCTCAAACCCATGGTATTGATTATGAGGAGACTTTCTCTCTTGTTGCAAAAATGCCTACAATTAGGGTTCTAATTAGTCGTGCTCCATCTAGAAATTGGAAGCTCTATCAACTTGATGTAAAGAATGCTTTCTTAAATGGATGGATTTCTGAGGAAGTGTAGATGGCACAACCTATTGGATATGAGGATGCACATCATCCTAACCATGTATGCAAATTAAAGAAAGCCTTGTATGGATTGAACAAAGCTCCATGAGCTTGGAGTTTCAGATTGGTGACTTATTTGGAGGACCAAGGATTCAAAGCTAGCAAGTTGGATACCTCTTTCTTCATAAAGAGGAATGGATCTGAAGTGATCTTTCTATGTGTGTATGTTGATGATATTATTATCAGAGTGAATGATCTTGAAGGAATCAAATAGATAAATAATCAAATGAAGGAGGAGTTCAAAAAAAGTGATCTTGGACCACTCATTTATTTTCTTGGATTGGAGTTAATCTACAGAGGTTTACGTATATACATCACACAAAGGAAGTATGTGCATGACATGCTCATCAAGTTCAAGATGGGAAACACCAAGTGTGCAGGTACACCAATGGAGCAAAATCATAAGATTAGTGCTTTTGAAGGAGAGCCAATTGAAGACATCACAAGCTATCAACTCTTAGTTGGAAGTTTGAACCATGCAACACTCACAAGGGTGGATATATGTTATAGTGCTAGCATATTGAGTCAGTTTATGCATAAGCCGAGAAGACCACATATGGAAGCAGCCAAGAGAGTCCTCAAGTACCTAAAGGGGACCATGAATGAAGGTTTGTTTTATCCATTTACTTCACATATTGAGCTAAAGACCTACTCAGATGCGGATTGGGCTAGATTTAGAGATGATAAAATAAGCAAATCTAGGTATGTATCATTTGCAAGTTCAAAAATCATTTCTTGGTCATCCAAGAAGCAACCAACAGTGGCACTATCTTCTACTAAAGCCAAATATAGAGGTTTGGCTAATGCAACTCAAGAAATCATGTGGTTAAAATCTTTGTATACAGATCCTGGACTTCATTCTTCAACACCTCACATTTTTGGTGACAACACAAGCTCACTACATCTTGCAGCAAATCTGGTATACCATGCTAGAAGCATGCATATTGAATTCCACTACCATTATGTAAGGGAGAATCTAATGAGCAAGGATATTCAACTATCCTATGTCTCTACAGATATGCAATGTGCAAACATGTTGATTAAAGCTCTTGATGGTACAAAATTGAGTATATTCAAGTTGATGATTGGCTTGCAAGAAATCAAGGACAATTGAAGACTTATTTGGAGGCCAAGAATGTTAGGCTTGAGGGGGAGCTATTGGTGCATTTTACCCAAGCCTACATGCTTGATATGATCTCTTGTAATTGTGAAAGAAAGAATGGCTTAAGTCATCCATGATGTAAAAATAGCATCACTTTTAGGTGACGTTATTTGAATTCAAATTCAAAATTACCTCCAAAAGTAGCTATAAAAAGAGTAAGAAGGAAGTCGCCATTAGAGAGCTTGATTCCTGCCCACTTCATGTTCATTTGTAGAGATTGAAGAGCTTACTCCATATCTCTATCACTCTACTCCCATTGTGCAAGTATTCATTGCCAATGTGGTTGTAAATTATATGTGAATCTATACATTCATCATTTACTTCTTCTTTGTTTTATTCTCTGCTATACTCACTCAGAATAGTAACTTCAGAAGCTCATATCGTGGGATATATGTAACCTTTTTCAAAGTTTTAAAGTGCATTGGATTGATCTCTAAGTCTAGTTTATGGACAAATTTCATGGTCATTGGATTACTCTTTGTGAGAAATTTGTGTTTTTCTACTCACTGGTCAAATCTTTGTAGAGCCCCAAAAATGGCAGGAGTGTTCCTGATTTTGCCAAATCTTGTTCTTAGTGCTCAATTGATCAATTGAAGTGTTTTAACTTGGATTAGCAAGGTATCTAAGTAGATTTGCTATATCCAAAAGGAATGTTTCTTGTGAGAACTATTCATTTTCTCTAGCAAGTGTATGTACAAAACTAACAAGTTTTGGGAGCTAGTCATTTTGCAACTTGTTCGTCTTGACTCAAACTTTTGAGATACTTGTTCCAAAACACTTGGGTGATGTTTTTGTGGATTTCAAAAGCTCAAAGGTCAACTAACCAAATCTCAAGTCTCAATTGGCTAGTGTGAAGCTGGTTGTAGTAGCAGCAAGTCATCTTAGGATTGCATCAACCATCTCTCTTTACAAAAATAAGATGTCTACATAGGACAACGGACATCACTATGAACAAGCTACAATTTCTAAGTATCTAAAATTGAACCATCTTTTGGGAAGGAGGAACGCTGGAGTTTGCCAAAATATAGCCTTCACATACATGTTTATCGGGTGCCTAAAATTTGGGCAAAGAGGACACCATTTCAAATTTTTAAAGGCGTAGCAAACTAGCAAAATTCAGATGACCAAAGCATGCATGCCAAAGCTTTGCATCTAACATAGCCCGAGATTCATGTACTGCACATGTTGAATCATTCAAAGATTTTTCATAGTCTATAAGCTTATATGGCCCACGACATAAAATGCCAGAAGCAATAATCATGTCTCCATTTGAGAGATCATGAAATCTACTTCTGTCACTAACAAATTTCACAACCAAGCCAATCTTGGCTAATGCAAAAAATGATAGTAGATCTTCTTGATCGCAAGCACAAATAAAGCATCTAGCAATGTAAAAGAACTACCATCAACAATAGTTAGAATGATCTTACCAACTCCCATAACAAGATAAGAGGAGTTGTTGGCACATGTGACAATATTTCCTATAGGGACAGGCTCAAGTGAAGTGAAGAAACTATGGTGCGAGGTAATATGTTTGGTTGCCCCACTATCAAAGTACCAAACATCTCAGTCTAGTGTAGACATACACTATTCATGATAAGGTGGGTCAAAACTACAAACAATAGTAAACACCCATTCTTCATTCTACATAAGATTAGCAAACTCTGTTTTGAGTGTAGAGGCCTTTGTAGCAACCATTCTAGCCTCTTTTCTATTTTACCTCTTTTGTAGCCAGTTTTGGACAGTTCTTTATGATATGATCATTTCCTTAATAGTACTTAAAAAAGAGTTTTTGCTTTTCTGATCTCTGCTCATCTTTGTCTTCCTTCTTTTAATGTGTAGCATTTGTAGATTTTTGCTTACTAGTAGATGAGCTTCATTTACCTTTGCCCTTTGGACTAGCCAGGAAATCTTGATCTATAACATGCATAATGGACCTATTCTACCTAGATTGATCTTCGTGCAACAGAACAGAGACTAACTCCTCAAATGTCAAGGAATTTGGATTGTCTTTCATGAATAAGAAAGACCATTCAGAATGGTCTACTCAAGTGAGCTATTTGGTGTAACCCCATCAATAGAAATCAACTGTTCCTTCAAGTCTTTGATCACTGTGAGAAAACTGTCCAAAGAATCACCTTCCTTCATATGGCACTTTCTAGCTATTCTTGGTGGTAAGCAACACAGGAGACTCATTCCTTGCCTGGTATAAAGTGGTAAGGGCATCCAAAGCTTCCTTAGATATTCTACAAGAGTGAATATGAGGAATAATGGCATTTTTGACAGACAAGGCCATCAATGCATGTGCTTGAGCGTGTCTACCATCCCAACAAATTTTATATGTAGTAGGTGCAACAAATAATGCACCAAAAATAAGAATTTGTAGAATATGACCATCTTCGACACCATCTACATCAGGTTCGATACCTATATTTGCAGGTCAAATAGGACATTTTTCAACACCCTACATAGTATTCCACAGTCCTTTTGTGACCAAAACATGATGCATCATATGAGCCCATAATGGATAATTTGTAATATCCAGCTCATCCTCAATAGCCAACATACGGAATACATCACTCTTTTCAGCAACTGTCGTTGACTAACATACCGTGATGCAAACAAATTGACTATATCTCAAAAAGTTGAAAAAAACTACCCTGTCAAGTTGTGTTAAACTTGTAGCAGACTTCGAGATGCTTATACATGCAAAATGAAACCTATATATATATTTGGCACAAAAGACAAAATAACCTGCACAAGTGTTTTGACAGTGCATTTGGGGGCAAAAATGAGCTTAGAGTATGCTCACCAAATTTTGTGTTATTCTAACACTGCAACCTAACCGGTATTGATGAGGCCCTAGACGAAGCTATGACTTACTCTGATGCTAATTTTTTGAGTTTGAGGTATGTGAAAGCACACGAAGAGTACAAGGAAGAAGAAGACGCTTGGAGCACAACACACAATACGAAATGTATTACCACTAGAATGTACAAAGATAAGTAACCCATTAGGGCAATAGTCATATATACAAGCTGGGGGGAAAAAAACCTCCTAAAGAGGGGGAAAAGTGCCCTCGTTGTCCTAGTGTATTCACACACATAAATACCTAAATATAACAACAATCAATATATCTATATATATATTTACGTA
>CM035436.1:83603822-83606322 GCA_020310875.1 Ceratopteris richardii
TACACCTCCTCTGAAATCCAGCCATTTAGAAATGCATTTTTTACATCCAATTGATACATGTTCCAATTCTTTGATGCATTCACACTTGCCAATACCCTGATGGTTTGGAATTTAGACCACAGCTGAGGAGGTTTCTTCATAATCAACTCCTTGGGTTTGTGCAAAACCCTTAGCCACAAGTCTAGCTTTTTACCTGCTTATTGATCCATCAGAATTCCTCTTGATCTTATAGATCCATCTAGAACCAATTACCATCATAGACTCCTTCTTTGGCACTAGCTCCCAAGTATCATTCTCCTTGAGTGCTTCAAATTCTTCATCCATAGCTTCCTTCCATTCTCTGCTAGACGTTGCCTCTTCATATGATGATGGTTCTTCAAATGACAAGTCTTTTGCAAGATAAATAGAATGTTTAGTAAGTAAAGAAGTGTCATACCCATATCTGATTGGCTTCTTTCTCTCCCTTTGTGATCTTCTGATTGCTTGGTTGGATGATTCAGGTATAGCCTCCAACTTCTTCATTTTGACTTTGCCTTTGGACTTCCATGCCTTCAATTCTTCTAAGTTGATGATGTCCTGAGTTGATGTCTTCAATCTGATTTGGGTTCTTCCTTAGTGAGGCTTGGAAACTCCTCTTCCAAGTCATAAGGTAACTTTACTTTCCTGCATTCACTTTCAAACCAAGAGTCATTCTCATAAAAAAAAACATCTCTACTGACCATAAATCCTTTGTTGGAAGGATTATAGAACCTGTATCCTTTCTAATTCAACTCATATCCTATGAAGATGCACTTCTCTGCCTTAGGGTCTCTCTTAGCTCTAATTTGAGAAGGGATATGCACATAACCAACACATCTAAAGATCTTGCAATGATCACGTGAAGGTCTCCTACCATGCCATGCTTCATATGGGGTCATCCCATCAAGAGATTTGGATGGCAATCTGTTCATAAGAGCTATTTCAACAATTAGTCTATTTCCCCTCTCTGCCACCCCATTTTTCTCAGGGGTATACCTTGTAGTGATTTCTCTCTTGATTCCTCTATCTTGCAAGAATGCATCAAACTCATTTGAGAAGTACTCACCTCCTCCATCTGACCTTAGTCTCTTAAGGCTTCTTCTTGTTTGGTTCTTAACAAGTGCAAGATACCTTTTAAAGCAATTGAATACTTCATCTTTGTGCTTCATAAACTACAAGATAGTCCACCTACTGAAATCATCAATGAAAGATACATAATACCTTGATCCTGAAATTGAGGGATCCTTACTTGGTCCCCATACATCTGTATGGACAAGCTCTAAGTAGTCCTCATGCGTGTAGCCTTTCCTTGAGAAGGCTAACCGCTGAGATTTTCCAAAGTAACAAGCACCACATTTATAGATCATGTGTTTCTTGGATACATTAGGATACATTTGTAACTATAAAGTGCAATATTCCTTGTATCTTCAAATTCAAAAGTGAATAATCTACCTGTCTTTTCTCCTTTGGCAATTCTCTTGAATCCATGTTGGGGATCCTCCACAAATGCTCCATATTGGTTGAACCTCACCTATAAACCCTTTTCCACAATGTGTCCAACACTTATCAAATTCTTGGTAATTGTAGGTACATATAGAACCCTGCTCAAGAGATTTCTATTTCCATCAGAGGTCTTAACATTTCCTACCTTAATCACTGAGTGCTTGGTGTCATCACCTGTTTGTACCTGATGCTCATCCTTTGGTTCCTCAAGGTCAGAGAGAAGCTCTACATTGCCTGCCACATGGTTTGAGCATCTTGAGTCTATGTAAAAGATATGTTCATCATTTATACTTGGTTTTAAAGTCATATTCATAATCAGAAGAGAATCCTCTTGCTCCTCTCTATAATTTTTGTAATCTTTCCAGGATTTGTAGCCTCCTTGGTAGTTGTTGTTGTAATTGTTATTGTAGCCTTGGTGGTGATTGAATCTTACTCTTGATTGTGTATATCCACCTCTTTGAAATCCTCTACCTCTTTGATTTTTGTAGTGTTTGTAACACTTATCTGTAGTATGATTTGACAATCCACAAATATTACATGCTGAGGAGTTATAAGGTCTCCCCCTACCTTGCTTACCTCCTCTACCCCTTCCTCTTGAGGTTCTACCTCTCCCTGCATAGTTGGCTTGGGAGATAGACTTCATCCTCAATCTCCTTGTTCTTTCCTTTCTCTTTAGAGTTAATTTTATCTCAGTATAGGGCAAAAGAGCTATTAGCTCTTGATGAATCACCATCCTTGTTGAGCTTGGCTTCATGGGTGAAGAGTTGCTCCATGAATGTGGTAAGTTATGGAATCTGCATGTCTATGTACAATTCAATGGCAATTGTGAAGCTCTCCCATTTGCCATCTGCTGTCATACCATTGATTACTTGTCTTACAATCTGCTCCTCTTCAACTTCTTCTCCTATGTTTGCCAATTGATTTGCTACATCTTTGACTTTGGTCACATACTCTGAGATGCCTTGCTTGGGTTTCTTTC
>CM035436.1:83613822-83616322 GCA_020310875.1 Ceratopteris richardii
TCAAAATCCTATTTGCAACTTCTAAGTGAGGTGCCGTAGGTTTGTGCATAAATTTACTTAAGGCACTTACTCCATAAGCAATATCAATCCTTGTCAATGTGGCATAGTTCAAGCTTCCCATTATGCTTTGGTAACCTGCAATATTCTCAAGCACATCGCCTTCATGAGCACTTAACCTTTGATTTACCTCCATTGGAGTGCTCGCTACCTTGGCATCCTGTAAATGAAACTTCTTTAACATGTCTTGTATATACTATCTCTGAGTAATATAAATTCCAAAGTTACTATAAACTAATTCAAGTCGAAGGAAATACTTTATTGATCCTAGATCATTGATGTTGAACTCCTGCATCATTGGATTCTTAATCTGCTTGATACCATTAGCATCATTACCTGTGAGTATGATGTCATCAACATATATACCTAGGTATATTACCTCTGAATTACTCCTCTTAACAAACAGAGAAGTATCTACTTTACTCATGATGAAACCTTGGTCTTAAAGGTATGTGGTCAGCCTATGGTTCCATGCCCTAGGTGCCTGCTTCAATTCATAAAGAGCTTTGTTCAATTTACACACATATGTTACTTTGCTTGGATCCTCATAGCCAAGAGGTTGAGACATATACACCTCCTCTGAAATCCAGCCATTTAGAAATGCATGTTTTACATCCAATTGATACATATTCCAATTCTTTGATGCATTCACACTTGCCAATACCCTGATGGTTTGGAATTTAGACCACAACTGAGGAGGTTTCTTCATAATCAACTCCTTGGGTTTGTGCAAAACCCTTAGCCACAAGTCTAGCTTTTTACCTTCTTATTGATCCATTAGAATTCCTCTTGATCTTATAGATCCATCTAGAACCAATTACCATCATAGACTCCTTCTTTGGCACTAGCTCCCAAGTATCATTCTCCTTGAGTGCTTCAAATTCTTCATCCATAGCTTCCTTCCATTCTCTGCTGGACTTTGCCTCTTCATATGATGATGGTTCTTCAAATGAAAAGTCTTTTGCAAGATAAATAGAATGTTTAGTAAGTAAAGAAGTGTCATACCCATATCTGATTGGCTTCTTTCTCTCCCTTTGTGATCTTCTGATTGCTTGGTTGGATGATTCAGGTATAGCCTCCAACTTCTTCATTTTGACTTTGCCTTTGGACTTCCATGCCTTCAATTCTTCTAAGTTGATGATGTCCTGAGTTGATGTCTTCAATCTGATTTGGGTTCTTCCTTAGTGAGGCTTGGAAACTCCTCTTCCAAGTCATAAGGTAACTTTACTTTCCTACATTCACTTTCAGACCAAGAGTCATTCTCATAAAAAAAAACATCTCTACTGACCATAAATCCTTTGTTGGAAGGATTATAGAACCTGTATCCTTTCTAATTCAACTCATATCCTATGAAGATGCACTTCTCTGCCTTAGGGTCTCTCTTAGCTCTAATTTGAGAAGGGATATGCACATAAGCAACACATCTAAAGATCTTGCAATGATCACGTGAAGGTCTCCTACCATGCCATGCTTCATATGGGGTCATCCCATCAAGAGATTTGGATGGCAATCTGTTCATAAGAGCTATTTCAACAATTAGTCTATTTCCCCTCTCTGCCACCCCATTTTGCTCAGGGGTATACCTTGTAGTGATTTCTCTCTTGATTCCTCTATCTTGCAAGAATGCATCAAACTCATTTGAGAAGTACTCACCTCCTCCATCTGACCTTAGTCTCTTAAGGCTTCTTCTTGTTTGGTTCTTAACAAGTGCAAGATACCTTTTAAAGCAATTGAATACTTCATCTTTGTGCTTCATAAACTACAAGATAGTCCACCTACTGAAATCATCAATAAAAGATACATAATACCTTGATCCTGAAATTGAGGGATCCTTACTTGGTCCCCATACATCTGTATGGACAAGCTCTAAGTAGTCCTCATGCATGTAGCCTTTCCTTGAGAAGGCTAACCGCTGAGATTTTCCAAAGTAACAAGCACCACATTTATAGATCATGTGTTTCTTGGATACATTAGGATACATTTGTAACTATAAAGTGCAATATTCCTTGTATCTTCAAGTTCAAAAGTGAATAATCTACCTGTCTTTTCTCCTTTGGCAATTCTCTTGAATCCATGTTGGGGATCCTCCACAAATGCTCCATATTGGTTGAACCTCACCTATAAACCCTTTTCCACAATGTGTCCAACACTTATCAAATTCTTAGTTATTGTAGGTACATATAGAACCCTGCTCAAGAGATTTCTATTTCCATTAGAGGTCTTAACATTTCCTACCTTAATCACTGAGTGCTTGGTGTCATCACCTCTTTGTACCTGATGCTCATCCTTTGGTTCCTCAAGGTTAGAGAGAAGCGCTACATTGCCTGCCACATGGTTTGAGCATCTTGAGTCAATGTAAAAGATATGTTCATCATTTATACTTAGTTTTAAAGTCATATTCATAATCAGAAGAGAACCCTCTTGCTCCTCTCTATAATTGTTG